>CM075943.1:60437783-60537857 GCA_038030265.1 Corythucha ciliata
GTGGCGGAACATGAAGAAGTGAGTTCTGATGTGAGGCTAGAAAACTTAGTTTACAGAGCACTTCGCATGCGCATCATCACTGCGGTATTTTCTTAACCAAGTTCACTCCGTTAAGTCATCTAAGACGCAACCGAGAAGGGCGACAACAGTCGGTTAAACCACGACAAATTTAACCGAGTGGGAGTTTTCACCATAGCAGTCCTTGGACAGCTTTGTTAAATACAAATAAAATTGACCGACTCTTGAATCGACTTGAGTTGGTTAAAGGCATAAAGGTGGGTTAGATGAGGGAGGGTCAGTAAATTTTTTTAAAAAAAGAGCCCATAAACTGTAGAAGGATTCGTTTATATTTTTCAATTTATATAATGATAATTAACAAAGATTTGGTTGCGGTACAGGAGTTTTATTGGAGCGCTCCTGTTGACTTGAAGTGAGTTCAGTTTGTGCTGGTGAGCAAAATATTTACTTATTGCCTTGAAACGAGTATTAGAAGAATTGTCCACTCATGAAATAAAAACCTTTTTTTCTTATATTTGTATATAATACTTCGGGCTTTGGGCAATGAAAGATAAACATGAACCATCTTTGGCTTTGAGCTGTTCTCTTCGAGCGGTGACAGCGCGCTGTAGACTCGGTGCGCTCTGATTGGTTGAAGCGCACAGCTCAGCTTTAAGCGAAGGCGGCTTTTCAAGAAATCATTAAAACAATGCGTTAGCTCATTTGAAATTTAAAAAAGTTTATTTTCATCAATAAATAATTAATTATTGGAGCTGTATTGACGAATGTTGTCTCCAAAATTTGATGACATTTTATTCAGGAGGAATCTGGGAGTTTGGCTACTTTGTATAGCTTGAGTCAAAACGCCGACTTCAACATTGAGTAACAAGTCCTCATTATTGGGGGATCAAACTTATTCAACTCGTAAAAGAACGCCATAAAAACCATTTAATTAACGACACAGTGATTAACTTTTTATCCTGTTCAGTAAATTGCGGAAAGACTACTTCGTATGGTTCGACTGTGCCAGTTCAGCGGACGCCTCCTGCGAGTTATTCGGTGGTTCAGTATTCGTTTTTCACTCCCATTAATGAGGGTCGCTCATTTATGATTTATTTTGAAGAAACAACATGAAATTTTGCAGCTTGTCCAACTTGGAGAAAGCTCCGATTGATTTAAAATTAAAATAAAGTAAACAAACCGGTGTGAGATAGGAAGTTTATTTCTGTGTAATCGCTGGTTGATCCACCGCCCCAATGTGAAGGGCTCTACACCACACAGCCCAAAGCTCAAACTTGAAGCCCACAGCTCAGCCTGAACAAAGCTTGCATGTGAAGGCGGCTTAATCGTCAGCAGCGCCGGCTTTAATTGGTAGGGGGGGGGGGGGGTGAGCCGGGCGACCGCGCACAGGGGGTGCGTTTAGAAAAATGAAGGGAAAGCGGCGGACAAGGAAAAATGACCCAAGAATCCTCAATTATTTATTTAATTTACGATTCTCTCCATTTTTGCCACGTATAAGCGTTTGTCCCAATTTTGGCTGCTAATTAGCCATTCTTTTACATTTCAGTCGTGAATTAGCGCTTTTCCCAAAATTTAGCCACGAATTTTCCATCAAGAAAAGTACTTGGCTACTTCGCAGGTGAAGTTTCTTCGCGTGTAAAGTGTATAAAAAACGTGGCTCAAATTGAGGAAAACCTCTTATTTCATATAGTTATTTCATATATAGCTAACATTATGAAGAAGTGCTAATTCACGGGTGAAATTGAGAAAAATCGCTCATTTGCGGCTAAAATCAAGAAAAATACTCACTGCAAAATTCAGAAAAATCGTTAATTCACGGCTGAAATGGAGATAAATCGGCAATTCACAGCTAAAATGATGGAAAATCGCTAATTTACGCCCTAAAATGATGAAAAATCGCTAATTCCCTACTAAAATCGAGAATTCACTGATAAAACTGAGAAGAAAGCGCTGCAGTGAGAAAAAAAAAATCCGGATTAAATAGAGAAAACGTCAATTAATTCGTGGCATCTGAAGGTAACTTTGTGCCTGAAAGTGAAAAAAAAAATCGGTAATTTATTCGAGGCGAAAATTGGGGGAAAATTTGTGACAAAAGTGTAGCGGCTGAAAATAGGAAAAACGCTAATTTTGCGGCTAAAAACAAAGAAAAATGACTGATTGGGAAAATTTGCTAATTCATGGAAAATTATAAAAATTGGCAAGACGCGCGGTGTCCGGAGGCTAACTTCGTGGGCATTAAGGAAAAAGCGCTTTACGGCAGAAATTGATAACAATCGGTGTAACTCGCGGCTAAGATGGAGAAAAATCGCAAATTCGCGGTTAAAATGGAGAAAAAATAGCTGATTTACCGATGAGAAGGGGCTCCGGGGCGTGTAAAAATAAACGCTAACTATTTGCGTTCCAAATGGGGAAAACGCCAAATCACCGCTTCGCAATTCGCGCTCGAGCGCCAAGTGTCTAAAGTCGGCACACTGATCGTCAGCTTAGACATTTCCATGGTGTGAAGGTCCATTTTTGACGCGCGAATGGTCAATTTTGCCATTTTCAGGACTTGAATCATCTGCATAAGGGCCTTTCAAAGCGCGAATCGTCAGTTTAACCATTATAATGGTCGCGTAGAGTTGATTTTACCAATTTTAGGGCGTGAATAGCCAGTTTAACAATTTTTGTGGTCATTTCCATGACATGAATCAGTGTGATAATTTCAGGGCACCAATCGTCAGTTTTACCATTTCAGGGTCCAAATACGGTCACCTTGGTTGGTTTTGGTGTTTTCAAAGCTGAAACTTCCAGTGTATTGTTATTTTTAGAGCAATAAATTTCCAGTTTTTCATAGGCACGAATGGTCAGTTCAACAATTTAAGGGTAGGAATAGTCTGTTTAGGCTTTTTCAACGCTCGAATTGTCAGTTTAGCTATTTTTAGGGCGCATAGAATCGGTTTTGCCTATTTCAAGGTCTTGGATATAGTCAGCCTTTTTCAAGAACGTTAGTTTCGACATTGATATAGCGCAAATAGTACGTCAAACCAAGCGAGAATGATCAGGTTAGGGCATTTTTGGCGAGTGATTGATCGATTTTGTAATTTCCAGAGAGCGAATAGTCAGTTAAAAATTAACCACTTTTGGAGATCAAAGTAAGCGATGAGTAGTAGTCATTTTAGTTTTGCTATTTCTCTCGTCAAGCCAATTAGCCACGAATGGTTATTTTTGACCATTTTGGAGCGCAAATGGTCGATTTTTCCAGGACTGCTTGAATCGTCAGTTAGGTCATTTTTAGGTTGCGTAAAGTTCATTTTGTCTATTTTACCGACAGTTAAATGCTAATTTGACAATTTTAGACGGCAAATTAGTCATTTTCAAGGCACCAATCGTCAGTTTTGCCATTTCGGGGCGCGATTAATAGTCACTTTAGCCGTTTTTAAGGAGGGAATAGCTATATGATTATACCAATCCGCTGTACAATAGGAACTTCCGTCAATCTGGTCCCTCCATCTCGAAGGTCATTCCTCTCTTTTCTTCATCATTACTGTATTTCCCCTTTCAAGTTATAAGCGCGGTGAAATTGAAAAGGCATGTGAATGGTTCTAAGTAGTAAGTTCACCCCTCTTCACAAGCTTACGCCCAGGAGGAAAGAAAGAAGGTGACGGGTTAAGCGTTAGGCTGTTGGAAATGGGGAGGGGGGGGGCTCTTTTCTCATTTATAATAAAACTTTCTCGCGCCCAGCATGCACCTTTTCCCCGTCTTTAAGTGTTCTATCGCCCCCACTTCACCCGTACACAATTCTAATCTTTCACCAACGTCTTTTCTTCTAGTCTTTTGAGCCACATTTAAATTTCTATTCACCGAACGAACGAGCGAGTTTGAACTTTCAACTTTCAAGGTAGTAGTGTAATAGTCTTATTATATTTGATTATTTTAAAGAAATTTCATTTGAATTTTAGGTCCTCCATTTGAATACAAATTGAAAAATCGTACTATTTGAAAGAATGAAAAATCGGTGTTTTTTCAAAATGCAAAAAGGGGCTGCCCTCTTTTCTTGTCATATTCTATAGAAAACTTCTTTAAAACAACTTTAAAACTCGGACTGAATAAAGAAAAAAAAAACTTGTGCAGTGAAAGCAGGGAGAAGGGGAGGCTTTGGTAAAAGTTTGGCAAATGAGCTAAGTTTTGGTCCAATGTACTCCAGAAAGTGGAAGCACCCCCACCCTCCCACCCACCCCGTTCCCCTCTCCATTTCTTTAGTAAGCTTTTGGCTTTCATATGCATTCTAATAGACTATCTTTTCTACTTTCCTCTCGTTCAAACTTTGAGGGGTTCCCATTTGCATGTACTTAGGCTGCTTGGGAAAACCGCCTTTTTCCTCGCCTTAATATACGTACGTATACGAGTTTTCTTAAAATGTACCCCCACTCAGCCCTTTTATGTTTGGAAGAGACCGTCTCTAATAATGGAATATGACAAGAGCTTCAAGATGGTGAAATTTTTGAATATTTCTTAGTTTTTCGAGGAGTTCAGGGCGCGTTTATATTATGGCATTGACTTAAGGAAGAGGTGGAGGGGTGTCTATTATAGTCGAGAACTGGAAAATCTCTCTGAAAATAGTTAAATACCGTTAATTGCCATTTTATTCAGGCTCCCCAGCCCGTGAGATTTGATTCCACAAAAGAGAATTTGAAAACAGAATAGAAATCCTCCTTGGAGTGGAGTCATAAAGGTGTGAGCCTCTTGAAGTCATCGTGTAAATCCAGCACAGCGGCAATATTTCATAAAAGTTTCCCTTCTTGAGCTCAAGATTTAAATAAGTTTAGCCGAGTTTAACGCTGAAGCCTCATACTTTTTGCATCCCCCCTCCCCCCTGCCACACCACCCAAACTCAACAACCACTGTCTCGCGAAAACCCCTTAAAAACCTCCTCTTTCTCTATTTTCCATTTCTCAGGTTGAAGGTGTTAGAGGCAATCTTGTGCTCTGGGTAATAACTTAGAATTACAAGCCTATCCCGCCCACCCAAAACATGCAACCCCCCTCCCTACCCCGACCCTCACACCATCATCCTCTACAACCCATGCTCAATCCTTTTCATCTTCCGTGAAGCGCTGCCGTCCCTCTTTTTATACTCTCTTTTCCCACGTCTTTCTCACGACTAAAGTAAATTTTCAACAGAAAGCTTTCCAGAAGGTTTTTAACGACTCTCGTGAAAACTGGGTACCCCCCCTCCCTCTACGAAGCTCTGCCTCCACAAGTGAAAAAGTTTATTTTTCATGGAAATTATGGCATACATTTTCCAGAAAAGTCTCTTCAAGAACCTCTTAAAGTTAACTTCATTTTTTGTCAACACCAAGCTCCTTATATGTAGTCTCTACGGCGTGGCTTCCTTGCATTTTCAGAAGTTCTGGAAGAATGAAAACATATCGTCGAAGCTCAGGTACACTTAGCCGGCTAATTAGCTTCTTATGCTGTAGATATTGTTAGTAAAAGCGCTTAAACTACGAGGATCAGTGTATGGTAATGCATGCAAAAATCATAGCCGTAGGAGCCTAAGTTGTCAGTCTTCCCTAGTTGGGGGGAGGGGGGTGTGTCATCAACGGAATCATTTCGGCTGTTCGCCATCTTCAGTGTATGAAATTAATACACAACTCTTTTATTACAATTCATTGCCTGAACTTTTCAAATTGTGGGAAAAAGTTCTTCAGTTTTCCGGTTCGACCGGTTGTCAAATGGTCTCGCTTTCCACCTTGGTTTCACTGGCGTAGACCTTTGTTTTTCTTCGTCTAGTTTGAAAAACGATCCAGGAGAATTTTCTGGTTTTTGAGACGACATCTGGAAATAATGCAGAAATAAAGATGAAAAAAATGGATGCCACGTTGACTCGTGTCAGTATGCAATGGCGTCGAAACGATTTCATTGTGCAGCAAACCTCCACAAGTGATGTTCCAACTGATGACGTGGGGGGCGAGGTCGTTGCCCTCGAATTGGAAAAAAAAATTGCTTTTTTTTCCAATTTTTCTGAACTTCAGCTGAGGTTTAATAAGCTATTTTCGTGTATTTTTGCCGCGAATTAGCGTTTTTCGCAAATTCAGCCGCACTAATCAGCTGTCTTTTCTCTTCAGCTAAAATAGATAAAATACGCTGATATCTACCAAATTTCTTCAGGTTCTTTAGCGGATAAAGTTGAGACGGAGCACTATTGCGTTGTTTTTGGATCAAGAAAGTGGCGAAATGTTCGGAAAAATCGATAATAATCGAGGCTAAAACTACGAAAAAGCGCTCATTCGTGTTTTCTCGATGTAACTTCCAGATCAAGATTGAGTCCTACTTCCCCCGGACATGTCCTATACTTTATAGAGCGTCCGGGCTCACTTTTCCCGTGTGCCCGCGTTACCAGTAAAAAAAGTGGTATTTCCCTCACTGTAACCTTCCTGCGAAAGTAGAACATTGCCTCTCAAGAGAGGAAAACCACACAGTGCAGTGAGGAAAAGTTGAAAAGTCAGGCTATGATTCTTCACTCTTAACCTTTGGGAAGATAGCATAATGGGAACCTTCCGTTTTTTTTTTTTTGGCCTTCGTTTTCTCGTGGAGTGCGGTGTGTTTTGTTTTGGTTGGATGACTTAAATCATTTTTTTTTTATTTGATTTATCGTTTCATACAAAAACAAAATGTTACTTTTTGATTTTTCTGTCTATTTAATACTTTTTTCCCCCAAGTTAGTAGGTAACGCGAAAAATATCGTTCACAACTCGGGAAAAGTGGAACTTCGCCCGACTCGTTGACGAAAGCGTGAGCTTACGACAACTCGCGGGTAAAGTTCCACTTTCCTCTCGAGTTGTGAAATGTACTTTTCTTTTTTGTCCTACGTTTTTCTACTTAACTTATAACGTCTGGTGGTATGTAACTTCGTACATCTTTCACGTTCATATTTTTTCGCTTGGCCTTCGGATAAAATGGCTATTTTCACCATGACAACCTCACGACGAAAGAAACACTATAATCTCAACGTGTTATTTGCTTACTTTCCGTCACGGAGTGAACGAAAGTACTTTACGTCACTGCTAGGTGTGATGTAATAGTATATTTTAAAACGAGTGAGGAAAGCGTCACTTTACGCCCAACTTGTGCTTGGCAATTGTGGCGAAGCCGAGTTCGCTAATTACTAACAACGAGCGCGTGGAGACGCTTTTCACGAGTTTTTAACGCTATTTTTCTCTTGACCGACCAATTGGGAGGCACTTCCCCACGACTCACTCCTAACAGTGACGGAAAATACTTTAAATCACTCCTAGCAGTGACGTAAAGTACTTTCGTTCACTCCGTGACGGTACTCGTGGTTTCTGAGGACCACTTAGGCGGTGGGAGGGGGCATCTGAAAGCAATTTAGCAGCAAAAAAAAAGAAGAAAAAAGCGCAAATTCATGGATAAATATGGAAAAAACGTTAATTTTATTCGCGACTAAAATTGAGAAAAACGTTACTCCCGACAATAATTGAGAAATACTCTGATTCGCGGGGATTTTTTTTTTAAATCGTAATTTACGGTTTAAATAAGAGCATGAAAAAGGAAAACGCAACGTATTTTCCTTGTTTTTGTAGAGGCTAAGGGGCCTCGTGGAGATTTCTGTTCCGGGCCCCGACCACCGATAGATTTAGGTCTGGCTTTGCCTGTTACTGAGTTGAATCCGCTGCTAAAATGAAGAAAAAACGCCGATTCAACGCTAAATGTAAAAAAAAAATCGCCAATTCTCTGCTAAAATTGAGAAAATCACTCATTCGTGGATTAAATTGAGAAAAATCGCTAATTTTCAGCTCAAATTGAGCAGCAATTTTTCAATTTTACCTGCAATGCTCAGGTGAAATTGAGAGAAATAACCGAAGTGCTAAATGTATCTGCAAAATTTCAAGTTTCGGGCCTTTTTTTGTTGCCGTGGACTCAGGGCTAGCCAGCCACGACAGCACTCAACAAGTCCGCCTAATAATACGCAGCCTTAAAATTACATCTGATGAATTGTGAGCTTCAAGGTCTATCAGGGCTATTTATTCCCATGAAATTGTCAATTTCTGGTCTTTATCTGGGCTGGTATAGATCAATGATCAGAACAAGGAACAGAAGTGGTCCAAGGATCGACCCCTGAGGTAACTCCATGACGAAAACTTCGCGACCCTGATATGTCATGCCCGAAACACACCTTCCCACACCCCGATCATCGCCAATGCGAGGCCGTCGAGTCCACAAGCAGCCAGCTTCTGCATTTGGATCTTGTGCGAGACACAGTCGAAGGCTCGAGAGAGATCGCAAAACGTAGCCATTGCATAATCCTTTTTTTCAAAGGTCTCATACACGCGGAGCCACCAAGGACATAATAGCCTGCGGAGCATTTTTCCCCGACCTAAAGCCAAACTGCTCCGAATGGTTGCTTTATAAAATACGATTGCCTAGTTTTCGGTCTTCATTTCTGTGAAATTACGGGTCTTCAAACAAAATTGCATAGTTTCGAGACCATTGTTTTGACAATTTTTGGTGAAATTCAGGCTAGCGACTTTACGACTTCAGTTCAGTTTAAATTGCAAGTTTTGGGCCTTTAATTTTGGTTGAATTGCAAGTTTCGGTGCTAAATCACTGTGAAATAACGAGTTTGCAATTGTTTTTTGTGTGCTCGAACCCCGCGGGCCACGATGGAACGCGTTGCCCATCGCAAGATTCCTGGTTGTATAAGACTCAGCCCCCCCCCCCCACCCTCCAATCGAGCATAGTACTGATCATAGCAAAAGGCCGTGCGATACGCTCGCGTGCGATGTGTTCATTAACTTCAACAACATACCTAATGTTAACCACAGCATCATAATAGCGATTTCCATTTGCACAAAAATTTGCCCTGGGCCAGCTCATGCGGGCCCTAGGCACTCGACGTCCCCCCCCCCCCCGAAATTGCCATCAGGAGCCGCGAATTATAGCGTTTCTTCCACACTTCATCACTTGCTTCTCAACTTCATCGGTGAATTAGCGATTTGTCTCCATTTTAGCCGTGAATTAGCGACCATGTCTACGTTTTAGCCGCGAATTAGCGATTTATCTCCATTTCAGCCGTGAATTTGCGATTTTCTTGCAATGAATATCTATGTTTTTCCCGACTTGCGCCGCTAATAAGCGATTTTACCCTTAAAATAGCGCTATATTTTCTAGTTTTAGATATGAAGTTGCCTCCAGAAACCGCGACTAGCCATTCTACTCAATTTATTTCTGTGAATTAGCAAATATTCCTAATTTAACCTCATAAATTAGACATTTTTCTTGATTTCAGCCGTGAATTACCGTATCATCTAATTTTAACCACCTACCGAGCATTCAATGAGAGCTTTGTTTCCCAATTTTTTGCATTGAATCAACACTTTTTCTGAATTTTATCCACGAATTTAGCGCATTTTCCTCATTTAGCCGTGGATTAGCATCAATTTTGTTCACTTTCAGCCACGAAGTTACCTTCAAAAGCCGTAAATGGGCGTTTTCTCCATTTTAACCGCAAATTAGCGTGTTTTTTTTTCTACACTTCAGCGATTGTTCTCAATTTCATCGGTGAAATAGCTATTTTCTCCACTTTAGCCGTGAATTGTATATTTTAGCCGCTAAAGAGCGATTTGCCCCAGTTTTACCTGTGAATTAGCATTTTTTTCTTAATTTTCCCCGATAATTAGCGTTTTTTTCAACATTATCAGTGAATTAGCGATTTTCAGCGCTTTCATAGCGATTTCATCGGTGAATTAGCTATTTTCTCCACTTTAGCCGTGAATTCGATATTTTAACCGCTAAAGAGCAATTTTTCCAATTTTTATCCGTGAATTAGCATTTTTTCTTAATTTTCCCCGCGAATTAGCGTTTTTCTTTTCACTTTCAACCATGAATTAGCGTTTTTTTCAACTTTAACAGTGAATCAGCGATTTTTCCCACATCCGGGAATTAGTGATTTTCTCCACTTTAGCCGTGAATTCGTGATTTTAGCCGCTAAAGAGCGATTTGTCCCATTTTTATCCGTGAATTAGCATTTTTTCTCAATTTTCCCCGCGAATTAGCGTTTTTCTTTTCACTTTCAACCATGAATTAGCATTTTTTTCAGATTGAGCCTCGAACTTGCATTCATGTGTTCGTAATTTTAGCAGCGAATTAGCGGCTTCTCTTAAAAACATAAATGAATTATCGATTTTTCACAATTTTATCTAAGAATAAGCTTTCTTCGTAATTTTAAACACGAATTACTGTTTTTTTTTGTTTTGTTTTTTTTTTCACAATTTACCCGCGATTTTAGAGATTTTTCTCAATTTTAGCCGTGAGTTTTGTATTTTTCTTTATTTTATCCTTGATTCGGCATTTTTTCTCACTTCTGTCCTTGAATCAGTTATTTTTCTCAATGATTTTAGCCGCGAATCAGATATTTATCTCAATTTCAGCCCAAAATTCGCGTTATTTTAAATTTTGGTCTGGATTAAGTGCTGGGCATTTAGCGAGAGATTCGCTCGTACACGAGGAGGCGCGATTTGTAGCGATTTCCATTTGCACAAAAATCCGAGGAGCGCCAAAATCCACCATTAGAAATGGTTATTTACCACTGTAAGCCGTGAAAGACTCAGAGGGTCACTTTTTGGACCGCGCGGTTTCTGGGTTGGCCACCCCTGCTTTTAACTGTGATATATAAGGCAAAAAACCGATTCTCCTCTCCTTTTTGACAACCCTTTCTTCCTTCTGTTTACTTCCACGTTATTAATTATCTCCTCCTTGTTCACGGAACACCTACCACCTAGAGAGGTGTGATGACTGCTAAACCTTTGGACGTAGTAGTTGCCGGTGTCACTGCTCGTACGAAGGACAAGGTCAGTGTTTAACAATGTGCCAAAAACTATAAGACATTGTTGAAGACTTCATGTGGTTCTTTCCACCTGAGTTTACGCGTGAATCACTCTGAGATCATTCCACTGTCTATGCGGTAAATCATGTCGGTATCTTCTGATTCCACTTGTGCTATATGTGTACCCTCTCGAGACTGTGATTGACTTCCAATATTTAAAGTTATTAATGGTCGAATTTTATTGCTGTTGACAGAGCTGAAAAGCTATACATTTTGACACTTTTTTTCACGCTCTATTTATTTAATTATCGACACGTCGTTATCTTAGAAGTTTATTGACGTGAAGTCAACTTTAAAAGGTGTGGAAAGGCTTTACTTTAGAAACCTGTTGCAGGGCAAAGCTGTTACAAGGTTCCCCATACATGTTTGTTTTAATAGGTTTACCGCCAGTGCTTTAGCGTGCTGAAAAGAGGGGAAAGGAAAGACACATATTTAAGAACGTCTTGAATCGAATAAGAGGTGATGATGAAGCAAGGGGAGGGGGGTAAATTGCATTGAGAACTTATAGGTTCTTGGTATAAACTGAATGCAGTCACACAATGAGAAGACGAAGAAACCACCAGATGAGTGTGGAAGGATCTTTGAGAAGGACGCTTTTGCCTGGTTTGGTGATTCTCACTCGGCCCTCAAAAACTGCCATAAACGGTCATATAAAATCAATACTGGAACAGAGGAACGAGTTGCTCAAAAGAGAAATTCATTTATTTGTGAAGTTAAAAGAGAAACGGCAAACTGAGGGGAAAAGTAAGAGAGTTCATCAGAAAATTTAATGAGGGTGGAGAGGGCCGTCTGTAAGACAATGAGGGAGGAAAGAAAAGAAGGGCCACGTGGGGTGATGGAAAGGGGAGGTGCCATTATCTTGCTCGATTCTTCCCCTTCAAGGAAAACTTTGAGGAATGAAGTGGGCGGGGAGGTGGAGTGGAAAGGAAGAAAACTGGAAAAGGGTTGGGGGTGTCCCATTAAAAAGTTTCCTCGAGGGAGAGTGAGAAAAAGTGAGTGAGAGGGACGCCGAGAAAGAGCGTAATGAAAGTTGGGAGCAAAGAGAGAACCACCCCTATTCTTTACTTCAAGCCAAGAGAGAAAGAAGGGTTTTGGAAGGGGCCTGCTAGACACTTAATTCTCTCTCTCCTTCACCCTCTCTCTTTTTAATTTTACATGACTCACTGCCGTCGTCGGCCATTTTGCAACTTCTTAATATCCAGCTCTCTCTTTCTCACCCCCTCCCACCCACTCGCCCTTCTCCGAAGCGAGGGCTGTAAAAGTAAAATGAGATACATTAATTATTCCAAGCTTACCCCCGACCCTTTTTCGTTCGACCACTTCTTCGCCCTCCGCTGCCTCACCCTTTTTGCAAGAAGAAAGTAAATGTCTGATCCTTCGCTAAAGGAAAGGCGAGCGCTTTGTAATTAGATAGAGAGCAGTGAAGGAAAAGGGGTAAGGGCTATGATGTAGGAAGAGGGAGGCAGTAGGAAAGAACGGAAAAAGGAAGGGAGAAAGAGAGATTGAAGATCGATTTATATACCCTCCTCACTTCGTCACAGGAAGTTGCCCCTTTTTCAACTTCTTCTTCATTGCTACACTCACCAATGTTTTTCCTCAGGAAATGATATCGCCTGTTTAATCTCAAGTAAATCAGTAGAGAAGGGCAATCTCTTATTTACGAGAGGATATATTACAAAAATGTTACTGTTCGACGAGAAAACGCTTGCCAGAGTTTGTTGGATGTTTGCTTGGTAAAAGGATTTAAACGAAGGAGAAAATAAGGTGTTTTAGGATTACAGACGAGGTTTTCATTAGATTTAAAGACATCAGTTTGAATGCTGTTTACTAAGATGAGTACGCGAGAACTGAGTAAACCATCTCCCGTTCTTCGCTGGCAATGAAATTGAGAAAATTTTAAAATCCCATTTCACTCGTCTTCAAAATGCCTTTCATATTATACTTCCTATAATAACCTCACCCTCCTTCCCAACAAATAAGTAAGAAATTACGGTGGAATCAAGAGTACCATAATGTCCTCTCTTCTATCCTCTACATTTTCAAACTCTTAAGTAGTTCTAGAAAGCATTACGACGAAGACGAAGCCTTCTCATCTCAAGTATAGGTATACCTACACCGTTCTTCCTGCATCACCCAGCACCACAACCCCACAGCACTCCTTTTTTCAGCTCAATAAGGTAATAATTTCTAAATGGGCCCTGATTCCCCTTGCCCTAATGAATACTTTAAAAGATGTCACCCTCCTAACTTTGTTCTTTCCAGGTTGGAAAAGAGTCAGGAGTTACGTGTGAGTGACTAAAAGGGAAAACACATTAGTTTTTATTTCCCCAGGGCATATAATCCATATACCCCTCCTTTCTTGACACTATGCCACATGCGAAAACGACGCTCTTCTGAGCTTCTTATCTTTTTAAGCTCTCCACCCCACCACCCCCATCACATACTGACAACCGCATCAAAACTCTATCTTCCTTCTTACTAACGTCTTAATTTCGCCTGATTGAAATATTAATGTTGTAATGGCCGAAAGAAAGTGTTACACTCCTCCTTATCTAATTAACGAAGTTACATTCTCGGCTTTAATAAGGTCTTCTCTCTTCCAAATTCTCTCAAGGGTGGGTGAAGTTGACTCTTCACTGGAATACTCGTCTTTTGTTTACCTGAAACAGTCCAAAAAGTGTACATTAAACACAAATTAATCAACAAAAAAACAAAAAAAAAAAAACAGAGAAAGACATTATCGGGTTAATGAAGAAGTTGTGGCGTCCCTTCACATAAAAATATCAGTTCTTCTTTTTTCTTTACGAGAAAATAGGTTAGGTACCGAAACTGTAGTGTAAACCTGAAAAAAAAGTGTAACACCTACACTGGATTCTAAGAAACGAAGTAGTGTTGTGCGATTGTCTTTAACAGTGGAGGCAAGGTGACTAAAATTTACTATAGTTGCCGCAGATTTTCCCCTGCCATTCGGACAGGAGGGGTGGAGACTGACGTCACGAGCAGTCCTTTGCTCCCGATTGCTCACTTTAGAGCAGCAGAGCAAGATACTTTTGAAATTGAAGTTTATGATTTCTCAAAAATCACAACCCAATAACAATTAATAATGTACTGGGTCCAGCGCAAAGGCGGACGGGACTGCTCATGACGTAGGTGAAGTACAGTAATGGCCGAAGATCTGCGGCACCTATAGAAAGTTTAGTCACCTTGAGTGGAGGGATTGATAAGCAAGATAAAAATACGGATAACTTGCGCATTACGACTATTGACATATTTCATAAATACAGCAGCGCTCTTGCCGAGCTAAGATGAACTAACAATCAGGGGTGGGCAAATTACAGCTTTTTGGTAATTAATTACAAATTACTTCCAAAAAAGAGGATTAATTACAAATTACAAATTACTTTTCACTTCCACGAATAATTACAAATTACAATTACTTAATAAATTAATTAAACTGATGTTATCCGGACGACGATGGAAGGGCATAGCCCAACACAATTCGAGTTTCGAGAAAAAATGGCTCCCCGGCGGGATTTGAACCCGCAACCTCTGGATTACCAGTCCAGCACGCTGCCAATTGCGCCACGGAGACGCCTTTAGGAGTCGTATCCCTCGGAGTAACGCCTAGAGTTTCGAGAAACAATGGACCTGGGTGGGGTTCGGCTTAGCTTATCACTCGGAGTACGGCTCCCAAAGGCGTCTCCGTGGCGCAATTGGCAGCGTGCTGGACTGGTAATCCAGAGGTTGCGGGTTCAAATCCCGCCGGGGAGCCATTTTTTCTCGAAACTCGAATTATGTTGGGCTATGCCCTTCCATCGTCGTCCGGATAACATCAGTTTAATTAATTTATTAATTAAAAATACCGGTGACAGAAATATGTATTATATCCATCTCAATTACAATTACTGTAATTGAATTACTTTTTCTATTACCAATTACCCAAGAGCTGGATTTGTGGAACACGCAAGCGTCTTGCTCTTGTTCACTGTCATTTTTTTAGTGCGTTCAGCCAACAATCGAACGTCAGAACAGATCTTTGAGATAGGTAGCAGGAACAGCGCATCGCATGAGTAGGGTTGCGAAATGTCCGGGGTCAAATTTGCTAATTTGGTTAATTTTGCCCCACATCCCGGCCTGCGAACTGTCACGAGGAATCCCGGATAGTCATAGTTTGCTAATTTGGCTAAAATTGTCCGGCGTCTCAGCCAAGGACGTCCTGGGACGCAATATGTCCCGGATTCTTTACGTATTTATTTGAAATTGTCCATGCGATACCTAACTCTCAGAGAGCTTTGCAATGGCAGCTTTATGTGGTTCAATATTTTTGTGCTTTGAGAATTTTGTGGTTAGAGCTATTTGGATTGGAGTTTCTTGTGGCACGAGCTTTTTGTGTTTGGGGCAGGGGTGTAGGTACGGGGGGCTATAAGGGATAAATCCCCCCTCCCCAAAGGGGCACATACGAACGAAGGAGCACTAGTACCGTACTGAGGAGCCCCATAAAATCTACGTGAGCGTTTCACGTTCACGTTAGATTTAGCAGATTTTCTGGACTTGAAGCAGCCCGAAAAGGTCCGAGTACGTCCAGCTTTATCCTTGGACTTCAGACCCAACAAAGTAGTGTACCCAGGTACAGGGGGGAGGGGGTTCACCCCGGACCATCTATCAGACAAAAATCGGTAATATTCGTGGCTATAGCTGCTAAAAAGCGCTGATTTTTGGTCTCGCGATGCAACTTCCACACTGAAATTAAGAAAAAAATTGATGATTCGCGGTACATGAAGGCCATTCTACGAATAAATTGTGGAAATCAACGCAAAAGTGTTGTATTTGGGTAAACCCCGCGGTTAAAGTTGAGAAAACACGCTATAATATTGACAAATAAAAGACGCTTTCAGGTTAAAATCGGACAAAAATGCCAAATTCAAAACTGAAATGGCGTAAAATCGCCCATTCGCGTATGAAAAAGGGAATAGGATGCTGAATGGCCGCAAAATTAGCGCAAAACGCTATTTCACAGCTGAAATTGAGAAAAATCGCTAATTTGCAATTTGCAGATATAAAGTTATGAGAACGTTAATACGCAGATACAATATGAAGAAAATCACTAATTCTCGGCAAAAATTGAAAAAATCACCAATTAATGCAGCTAAAATTAAGAAAAACGTTAATTTTCAGTTCAAATTGGCGAAAAGTGCTAATTCTCAGTGAAAAATGGGAAAAATTGCGAATTTGCAGCTTAAATTGAGTCAAACGCCAATTCATGGCAAAAATTGACAAAACTCGGTAGGTAATGCACGGATTGGAGACGCTACCACGCTGCTAAAATGTAGAAAAAGCGAAAATTCGCAGCTAAAATTGAGAAAAATCACTAATTCTCGAATTAAGTGTCATGAAATTTATAAAATTTAAAAATGATGATTTTTTGACATAAATGTAAATTTTTTGGTCTGAAAAAAAAAATTACATTTATAATTTAAATTCGCACCTTCTGAAGGCATTTTTGTGGCTAAAATTCAGAAAAATGGCAAATTCATGCATGGCAATAGTACAATGTTAAAAAATACGCTAATTCACGGCTAGAACTGAAAAGAAGCAATAATCTATACCTATAAAAGTTATACGAAATTGCTAATGCGGTGGTAAAATGTGAAAAACCGCGAATTGGCGGGTAACATTTAGAAAATAAAATAATCAGCCTGGTCAAAATTAAGAGAAAGGTAAATTTTAAGCTTAAAAATTAAAAAAATTGCTAATTCGAGGCTAAAGATGGAAAAATTCGTCAATTTACAGCTAAAATTGCGCCAGACGCCAATTTGTGACTGAAATTGAGAAAATTCGCTAATTCACAGGTTTGAAACGCTACGACGCGTCGCCGCTACAATTTTAGAAAAGCGCTAATTCGCTGTTGAAATTAAGAAAAATTCTTATTTGCACCAAAAACTGAATACACGCCAATTTGCGGATTCTGAAGGCAACTTTTCAGGCTGAAATTGAAAAAAAAAACGCCAATTTGTGGCAATAGGTGAAGAAACCGCTAATTCGCGAGTAAGCAGAAAAATCGCTCATGCATTGCGTATGGTGAACCAAAAAAATCCTAATTCGTGAAAAGCCCCTCTATTTTGCGGCTAATATTGAGGAAAACGCTTAAGAAAAACGTTAGTTTCCAGCTGAAACTGAGAAAAGTGCTAATCCCCTGGTAAAAAAATTAAAAAATCGGTAATATGCTGCTAAAAATTGAGGAAACCGCCAAAACTCGTGGATAATTAAGAAACATCGCTCACGGGATAAAAACGTTACTTTGCTGCTAAAGTTGAGAAAATTCGCAAATTCACGGCTATTGGAGGATGAGGGGCAAAACTGCTAATCTGCGGCTGAAATTGAGATGAACGATACACTCGGCCAAAATTGAGAAAATCGCTAATTTGCGGGTAGAGCCCAAAAATCGCCCTTAACTGAGAGATTGAGGCTATGATGAGGCCAGCGAGATGTCCAGAGATTGTGCTGGCTGGCTGGAATGATGACTAAAATGTGAAATAACCCCTCTCAGGACAAATTCCTACCTATGCCACTAGTTTGGGGCTTGAAACTTTTGTTCCGTTTTTCTCAAATTTCAAATTGGAAACCCTAAGCTCGAGGATATCGCTTGTGTCATAATTGCTTTGAAACTCTTATTTTTCAGAGAATTTCATGCAAAAACTCCTTCAAAAGCTCCAAGCAAGGCGCGAAATAGTACCCGCTGAGTTTTCAAAGTAATATTGAATCTGAAGATGGAAATGTAATTGGAAATTGTTAATTACAAAGACCCCGCGTGTTATCGAGGCTACCTGTCCCGAGGGACTTACGCTCCGCTTAGCTGCAAGCAGTCTGAGTTTTAACGTGCGACCATTCCCGAATGCCTACATTATAGGTCGACTCCGAGTTTGGCCTCACGGGCTTTGAACCAGATCATTTACGTTGATCGGACGCGGCACACCTAGGTGTACCTCCCAGTCGGTTAGGGGCGGATCACCCTAGCCACGCACTGGTGGACGGCGCTTCTATCCAGAGCACTGCTGATAACGGTCAGTTCCGATATTTCGGGGAGGCTCAACAGGGTATTTGAAACCTTAGGCCACTACGAAACCTTCCTCAAGTATGCCTGGGCTTACTGAAGAATTTGGCATCCCGTAGTACCAGTATTGTGATCAGGCCGTTAAAAAAGAATGTCTTCTCACCGTAGACCGGTCGCACGCCGGCGCCGAGCTTTAGCTCATTGCCTACTCTGGTTCGAGGCTGATCCGCCCCGAACCACCCGAGTTGGGCCGTACAGTGGACCTGTGCGTTTGGAGAGGTTGATGGTCTGCTCTCCTGCGTTGTGCTCTCTCCGTCAGAGCTGCCTTGGCAAACGTTCGGAAAGCCTGAAAGGTACCCTTGGTTCGCACAAGACTAGACTCTGGGCACGGCCAGCAAACGCCAAGATTTTGAAGGTCACAAACGTCCCGACGTCTTCGGAACAAAATAAACTCCGGACACTCGTATATGACATGTGAGGCGGTGTCCACCCCACCACATTCACAGAGGGCTGAGTCCGAGAGCCCCAGCTCCAACAGCTTCGATTTGAAGTCGCCATGACCAATTAAAAATTGCGTCACATGGTGATCGAGCTCAATGTGGCTCATTCCGCGCCTTTCGGCCACGCTATGAAAAAATCGATTCGTGTGCCGTCCCTTCGTCGAGTCGTCCCAGGCTCTTTGCCATCTCGCAAGGATCACCCCCTCGAGAAATTTGGGTATAGACTCGCCCCCAACAAACCGAGATTCAAGCATTTCCTCGGACACGTAGAGGCTTCCGAAGATAAATGTCTCCTTCCGCCTCACGCGATACTGAGCCCATGCCAGTGTGATGGCCAAGCGCATTGGCAGAACACCGCTCACCACCTGGAGCGCATCTGTTGAGACGGTTCGGTAGGCACGGGATACTGCAATGAGGGTAACTCTCTGAAATGAGTCCACCTTCCTTCCCATCACTTTCCCCAGGTTGCCACCCCACGCCACCGCCGCATAGGTGAACATCGGAAGAAAAACTCCCGTGTACACTGCTGCGACGGCATTGTGAGGCATCCCCCCAGGTACTTCGCGCTATACGAGCGATTTTCAGGAAGGCGTCTCGTGCTTTAATCCCAACAAGTGCAATGTGCCTATTTATTCCTAGCCGCTCAGTAAAATGCACCCCAAGGTAGCGGAGCTCATTGACCAGTTTAAGACGGCTGCCCTAAATCAGTATGTTCAAGGATCTTTCGGTGCTCAGCTTACACTTGAGCATCATGGCGACGGATTTCGTGGCCGACAGCCGCAGTTTGTTTGCTGCGCACCACTCCTCCGTGTACAATACCACTGCACTGGCAATGGATTCCAGCTCCGAGCGGGAATTGCCGGCCACCAGGATGGCTTCGTCGTCGACATACGCAACGATATGAGCACCCAGCTCGGAGGCCGAGCGTAGGTTGCCTTCGAAGACCAGAGCCCAGAGGTCGGGACTTAACGGAGAGCCTTGGGGACACCCCCTCGAGATTGTTCGCTCCACTACCACGGACCCGACTTTAAGTCGCGCCACTCGGTCGCGGAGGAGGTCACTCAGGACACAGTACAGGTTGCGCGGGCAGCGACGCACTTTTAAAACATTGAGGATGGAGGGCCACCACAGATTGTCAAACGCCCCAACATTCCAAGGATGTAGCGACTCTCCGTGCCCTCCACCTTCGAACAAATTGACAGTATGGCGTCTTCGGTCGACAACCCTGCCCGGCTTCTAAACTGGCCCTTAAAGGGGGGCCCTTCCAGCCCTACTCGCAATCTATCCACAAGCAATCCCTCGAAAAGCCTGCCGACGACCGAAAGCAAAGCAATCGGCCGATAGGACTTGGGGTCTACTTTTGGCTTGTCCTCCGCCTTCAAGAGGTCGATCACCAACGCGGTTTTCCATAATTTTGGCATCGTGCCAGTCCTGAGACATTCGTTGAAGAGCTCGACAACGGATTCACCAACCACTGGCCAGCTGATATTCATCATGGCGACCTCGATGCCATCTTCACCGGGTGCTTTGTTCTTCATGCGCCGTGGACGCCCCTCTACCACAACCTGGTCAAATTCCTGGCAACTATCCGTCACCGGAGGAACCCTCACAGAATCAGCCAAAGCGGCTTGCTGCGGGGTGTCTCCAGCAGGATCATCAGCCGGGAGTAGGGCCTTCAAAAGTTTCTCCCCAGATTCAGGGATGGATAGCGCCATCCCATCACTGTCTCGAATTGCTTCCATTACGAGCTTAGCACGTGTTCGGCCCATTACGAGTTTATACGGCAATCCCCATGGATTTTCCGAGGACGTGTTCCCAACGTAGCCTCGCCAGCTTTTGGTGCGGTCACTTTTAATAACTCTTTTATACGAACGATAGGCCGTCACGTATGCTTCCCCTAGGTGCGCCTTCCGCCCCGGTTCTCTCTCGCGTTGCATGGCCCGACGCTTGCTCAAGGCGTCTCTTTTCATTCTCTCGTGGTGCGGTTTCCACCAGCGTGGGGCTTGTCTCCCTCCACGTGTCCGCGCGCGGGGTATTGAGCCCCTTGCGGCAAGGATCAGTCCTTCGCTGAGACAACCCACCATGGCCTCGGGTCCCCCGGCCCGAGCCTCAGGCCAGTGTTGCCTCAGGTACTCTTGGAGGGATGCCTTATATCTGGGCCAGCATGCTCGAGAAACCCGGTATCGGCCGACCACCGGAGCTTCACCCACCCTCCCACAGGGATCAACGGTAAACCGAATCCCCCTGTGGTCGCTGGATGGGATCCCCTCCACGACTCTCCACTGGGTGATCCAGTGGGAGACGTTTCGGGTTGCCAATGTGACGTCTATGTTCGATTCACCGCACGAACTTGCAAATGTCGACAGATTATCTGGTTCGTTAAGCACATCGAGGGAGTGCTGAGCAATAAATTGCTCCAGGACTCTGCCCCTCCCTTCGGTGCGCCGAAGTCCCAAACTCCTCGTCTGACCCGAGTACCATAACGGGGAGTATGCATTCGCATCTACCCCAATTATGACCCGGCGACCTGCTAGGATCCTTAAAATATGGTCTAGGGTGCCAAGCTTTGACTCGATACTATCTTTCCACTGGAAGTAGCCAGACACGAAGTATATCTGTTCGCCGCCCACATGCAGCAAAGCGACGGAGAAATGCCTACTGCATAATTCGCCCATCCGCATTGCGCTCATTGCTTTGTCGAAAAAGATGGCCCCTCCAGGAGGCTCTCCTTGTTGGGGGGAGACAACGCCAAGGGTCATTGGTACGCTGGCAAGTCGCCCACCACTGGCAGTGGGGGGCTCCTGAACCAGCATGACCCCGACGCCATCGTCCTGAGCCATCACACACGCCTCGGTCATTGCATCTCTTGACCGACCCAAATTCACCTGCAAGATCTCAACACAACCCCTGCTATTCCGTTGGGCCATAGTTGGTTCGTTTAATTCTATTCTTCATGGCTTGCCGGAAAACAGGGCACTCTTTGGACCCAACGACGTGGTCGTGCCCCTTCCACACGACTCCCGTCGATGACCTTCCTCTGAGCAGTGCCCGCTTAAATATTCGCTTAAAAACTAGATCTCAGTTGGAAACTTGTCGTTTGTATCCTTCTATTCCGAATTTTCAGTCCACAAACTGATAAATAAACCCCGCCCCCTTCGAAAGTGTTACTTTTGGAAATGTACTTTTAGTTCTGGTCCGCGGCATGGACGATGTCAGCTCCCCCCGTAGCATAAGTCTGCCTGGTGCAGGTGGCAAAACACGTCTGGCCAACCCTCATCCTAACGATTAGATACACCAAAACCGGATTTCTAGCGAGCCAAAACCTGGCAAATAATCCTTTTTTAAAGCAAAGTCTCGCGAAATTGGGATTTTTACGAAGCCCAAAATTGAAAAAAAAAAAAAAAGGTTTTTAGTGAGCCAAATTGTGAATCAAATCATTTTAATGAAGCAAATCCGCGCAATTGCAGTTTGAGCAAGCCAATACCCGCGAAATAGCGTGTTTTATGTGAGAAAATGGTTTTCTGTAACAAGCAAAACCCGAAAAATTGGCGTTTTGGCGAACAAACTCCGTGAACTTTGTTTTTGAATGAGGCAAGCACCACAAAACTGGATTTACAGCCACGAAAGTCCGCGAATTTTGTTTTTGAATGAGGCTACTCGACGAGATTGTTTTTTTTTCAGCCCAAAATAGGTTTTTTAGTTAGCGAAATCCCATAAATTGACTATTTCGAGTCAAACGTGCATAAATGGGCTTTTAAGCAAGAAAAGTCAACAAATCCAAAATCCGAAAAAGTCGTTTACTGCTGAGCCAGGGCTTGAGAACATTTTGACGAAACAAAACATAGACCTTCCCCCCCCCCCCTGCCATATTTTAACTTTTCGATGGCAGCTCTCCCACTAAGTGTGCGCTTTCAAGTCTATAAGGAAGGGCAACTGGCCCCCCCTCTGGCTACGCCCATGCTGTGGCCCCTGGGTTCTTCTGGCTCATTTTTCTTTCCTTTAAGGCTCAGATGCCTGAAAATAATTGAGCTCGAAATGGACCCACACCCTCCTTGAAGCCAACAGGTCCAGGCGACGATGCGCTCGTCGCTTCAAAATCTCCCAAAGAACATAATATAGAACATCTCACTCTCGTTTTCCAACGCTTCAAGAGCTACGAACTCCACTTTAACGTAAACAAATGTGATTTCGGCGTAAATGAAGAAGACTTCTTGGGTTTCCGAGTCCCTCCGATACCCTCAACGACGCTCCTCGACCTACAACCTTTCAATCCTTGCGTCGTTTCCTCGGAACCACCATTCGCCGCGTGGCCTGGGCTCAAATCACGCTTGACGACGCCTTAAAAACTAGCAAAAGTGAAACATCTCCCATCAATTGAACTGATGACAGCGGAGCTATTGCTCTGTAGAAAATAATGAAAAGTATAATCAGTGGACGAGGCAAAGAGAGACTCATGAACTTTTGATTTTCTATTTTCTCCTATACCATTTTCCATTCAACACAGATCCGTTACTTTACTCATCTTTTTAGATTGAAAGAAAAGAGAGAGAGAGAGCATTGACATAAATTGAGAGAGTATAGAGATTCCATACATTTCGAAAGGGAAATGACTCTTGAGCCTGGCAGCGTTGGACTTCTTCCATCAACCCCTCCCCTCATCCCAATCACCCCTACTTTACACCCTTTTTACTAATACCTTCAGCATTTTAACCCACCCTACTTCTTTCACTATTCTATACTTTTCCTGCTTCCCCGTGGTTCTGACTACACTGTGAAACGGCCTTTTCTCGCGTTCTCTCGCTCTCTCTCTTCTTGAAAGAGATTTTCTTCATTCTAAAAAGGAAATTATTTCATTTAAGGTTGGAGGGGTACGTCCAACCAAAAACTTTTCTATGGGGCTTCCAACCCCCCCCCCCCCACCACCACTGGGTACTCCTCAACTTGCTTTTCGGGATATTTAAAGTTCCTTGGAAGTTAATTAAAAGGAAATATACGAGAAAAGAGAAAAGTATAGAAGAACCGACCCCCTTCATCAGCCTCCCGCCCACACAACCTGTTCGAGTCCTTTTAAACTCCTTTTCTAGATTTCATTTTGCCTCGCCTGGAATATATATTTTAAAGCGAATATTTAATTTTGCGGCTAATTGCAAAAGCTTGCACAGTGCGCGATAAGAGAGAACCCTTTTTGCTGGCACTGCACCTTTCTTCCATTTACCCCCAACACCGCACTCCCACTGTTTTTCTTGTCGCAATCTACATAGTGCACCGCTCTTTTGAGTTCAATTTTAAAACTCTTGTATCAAACTCACTGGCCAATAAGCTCAGAAGGAAGGGAGCGTACAAACTTGAAAAAATTTGAAACTTTTTATTTGTATAACTCCTTCAAAAGAGGGGAGGACGAGGGTGTCGGTTTTTAATAAGCGAAGTTTAGATGATAGGCGAGGGGGGGGGTTGTGGGACGAGACCTAAACGAATTTCAAAAGCCAAATACAGGAAGAGATGATACCTTCGTTGAGGGGAAGGGGTTGTAGGTACGAGAAACATGTAAAAAGATACGGGAACATATTTACTCAAGTACGTGATGTTTGTTAAGTGGGGTAAAAAATGAAGGAATGGTGGGAGGGGGGGCGAGAAAGAGAGAGAGAGCAGAAAAAGGCCTCGTCGCCATTATAAATTCTTATCTTGTTCATATAAAACCCACCAAGTTGCTCATGCCTACATATTTTACCGAGAGTGTGGCCGTTCTTGTTGGAAAAGGGGGCGGTGACGGGGAACTGTTCAAACCCTCCAACCCATGGACTTCCGGACTGAAAGTTGGGAGAAGCCTCCGGTTTGAGCTTTATTATTTTTTTTTTTTTTTTAGACTCGGATAAAGAGAAAGGGTAGCAGCCAAAGAGAAGGCTTTAAGGTTTAGCCGAAGAGAATGGCCAGTATGTGGAAGTAGAGAGAGAGTTGGTAGGGCAAGAATGTAATGGATGGATGGAGAGAGGTAAGAGGGTGAAAAAGGACGAAATTTATATGAAAATTTCCCATGAAACCAAAGAGTGTTCTTGATTTTAAAATCAGTGTGGGCACGTCAAACTTAAAATTCCTCTCTTCTTTACAGAATTGCTTCATAATGTACCGTGAAAAAGCAGGAGAAAAAAAAAAAAAAAAAAATTGTCTGATGGTCGTGTTGCGTTTTTCCGAGACCAACAGGACCGGATTTAGGGAACGCGAGGCCCCTAGGCATCTGATTGAGAAGGGCCCCCTTTTTTCAACCCTCCCCCCCCCCCGGGGGGAGTTTCAATAGGGCCCTTGAACAGGCCCCCTCACCACCCCACTGATTTATCATCTCACTATAAGTGCCAAATATTTTAAATCACAGCAAACCTCTAAACCATAGAAAACTCTAACCAGCATAATGAAGTTCCAACCACAGCGAAGCTCCAACCACAGCAAAACTCCATCCACAGAAAAGCTTCTAACCACACAGCAGTGCTCTGATCCGACCACAGTGAAACTCCAAGCACAAAGAAGGCCTGGACAACAGGAACTGTTTTATTATCAAGAAATGCCGGAGACGTTTAACGAAATTTTACTTTCTTTTATTTTAAATCCAAACAAACAACAACCCCCCACCGATCATGTGTCAATTTAATATTAACACATTTCCCTTTCTTTGAAAAATGGATTCGTCAATATCCAAAACGCATAGGCGGCCTCGATCTCCGCCCACTCCTGGTTTTGTAGGAGACCACTTGCCATTCATCTGCAGCCTCTTCGTTATCTGGAAATTCTCTTGTGTCTTCGGGTTCAACTGCTCGTCCCGCCTCTCTTCCTTCATTTTCCTCCTGATCTTCAGGTTGCTTTCGTTGATCCTCTTTGCTTTGTTCTTCTCTTCTTTGTTCCTCTCTTCTTTGTTCCTCTTCTCTTTCTTCCTTTCTTCTTTCTTTCTCTCTTCTTTGTGCTGTCCCATGAGTTTCGTCGTAATTTTGTCTCCAAAAGAAATCCTCATCATCTTGTAAGGGTCGAGAAATTTCTCTCCGTTCGCAATTTTTGGACTTTTCGATGCTATTATAATACGGGGAATTCAACCGGGGCTTATTTTTCGAGGGTATCAAAGCGACTCTATTTCTTTCAATCGTCCCAGATTCAGTAGAAACTATATATCGGCGAACTGCGTCCTTTGATTTGGAAGACACTGTACCGAATTTATTTTTGTCTTTGATGAAAACTTCCTCTCCCGGTATTAACTCCCTCAGTTCCCGACTTGAATGCCTTTGATCGAACCAAGTTTTAGTTTTGATGACATGTTTGTTGAAATTTCTTCGAAACAAATCGAGATCAGGCCATTTTGGTTCAAGCAATTCTGGGTCTATTGGTAGCGTTCCTCTCATACGGCGTCCCATAAGCAACTCTGATGGCGACAATTGCTGAATTTGAGGCGAGGAGCGATACGCCAGTAAAGCGATTTGTAAATCGGTTGATTTCAGAACCATGTTTTTGGCAATGTGAACCATCGCCTCGGCGAAACCATTAGCCTGCGAATGTTTTGGACTGCAATGAACAACAGTAAACCCCATTTCTTTCCCAAACTTTTTCATTTGGAATGAAGTCAGATTACTACCAGCGTCACACCTTATTGTTTCTGGAACCCCAAACTGAGAAAATAATTGTTTTAGGTAACTGATTACATCTTCTGTTCTCATTTGTCGAGGAAACGGACGAATATCCAAGTATTTCGAAAAGAAATCTCCCACTACCAAATACCAGATCCCTTTTGCCTTGAAGAAATCCATGGCTAGAGATTGCCATGGTCGATCGGGCAGTGTAGACGGTAAAAGAGGTTCCGGCCTTTGAACCCTCGTCGTAGCACATTTACGACAGTTTGATACTTTTTCTCTTATGTTTTGGGTAATAGCTGGCCACCAAACACATTGCTTTGCTCTCTCTATGCATTTCGATTCCCCACCATGGCCATCATTGTGAATACGGTTCAAAATTTCAACTTGAAGCTTAGGTGGAACTACGCATCGATTCTTATACTTAATTAAGCCCTCCTTAATCCAAAGATCGTTTTTGAACTTTGAATAGGGAATAGTTCGAAAATCAGGAGTCTTTGGCCAGCCATTCTTGATATACGTTGTTAGCATTCCGAAAATTGGGTCACTTTCTTGGCCTTTCAAAAACTGAGCCATTCTGACATCGCTAACATTGGCACTAAAAACTTGGTCAACGAAAATTTCAATGTCTGCATCGTTCAGTACATCATCATTGCTATCATTTTCAAGATTTCGAGGGGCACGAGAAAGAGTATCGGGAATATAAAATTCCTTTCCAGACACATATTCCATTTTGTAGTTGAATTTGAGCATTCGCATCCTCATGCGTTGGATTCTGGCACTCAAATCCGCTAGAGGTTTTTTCCCAAACAAGGTCACCAGAGGTTTGTTGTCAGTGCGCAACACAAAAGGTGCCCCAATCAAAAGGTCTTCGAATTTTTCGCAAGCGAAAACGAGTCCCAAGGCTTCTCGTTCAAGATTTGAATACCGTTTCTCAGTATCAGTCAAACTCCTTGACGCGTATTGGACCGGTTTCCAACAGTTTCCCGCCTTTTGTTCCAAAACCGCCCCTAACCCCATTAAACTGGCATCAGCAGACACTCTGATAGGCAAGTTTGGATTGTAAAATGCTAGTAGGGGCGCTGAACACAGCATGTTTTTTATACGATTGAAGGCTTCGTCATGGCACTTATCCCAAATCCAGTACCTGCCTTTCTTTAAGAGGTCTCTCAAGGGTTCGGTTTCGTTACTGAGTCTTGGGAAAAATTTTGCGTGGTAATTAAGCATGCCAAAAAAACGTCTCAGAGCGGACAAATCTGTAGGGCGAGGAAGGGTCTTAATAGCTTCCAGTTTCTCGGTATCTGGTTTAATTCCATTTTCCGAAACTATGTGGCCCAAGAACTTGACCTCATTGACTGCAAATACACATTTTCCCTCGTTTAATGTGACCCCTTCTTCAGCTAGTCTGGTCAATACCTTGTGTAATCTTTCATCGTGTTCTTCTTTATTTGTTCCAAATATTAATGTATCATCTAAGAGGGTTAGAACACCTGGGATTCCCTTGAGAATACTGGTCATGGTCCTGTGATAAAATTCTGGTGCGCTAGAGATTCCCATCGGCAATCTCTTGAAAACAAAACGCCCGTATGGAGTTAAAAAAGATGTTAGCTTGGAAGAATGTTCGTCTAGTTTGATCTGAAAATAACCACTTCGACAGTCTATTTTTGAAAATATCTTTGCACCAGAGAGTTGGTGCAAAATGTCATTTACTCCAGGGAGAATCACGCGCTCTCTTTTTATTGCTTGATTTAAGTACGAATAATCAACACATATCCGGACCTCGTCACCACCTGGTTTTGGGACCACGACCATTCCAGCTACCCAGTCAGTAGGTTCTTCGATTGGAGCAATAATCCCGTTTTCTTCCATTCTTTTAAGCTCTTTTTCTGTTTGGCTCCTTAGCTGAATTGGGAGCCTACGAGGAGCACTAATAGCATAGGGTTTGCAGCCCTCTTTCAATTTAATTGAATAAGAGTAATTCATCACACCGATCCCACTAAAAAGTTGAGGAAACAGCGATTTATAATATTCACTGGGTGTATTTCTCGCAACAGAGTCGATTCGCCCTAAAATACCAAGCTTTTCAATCGCAGGACGACCTAGTAATGGTTGTTGACAACCTCTCAACACATAAATGTAGTCTCTAATTTTTTTCTTTTTGAGAGCTATATCTACAGCGAATTTTCCCGCTATGTTTAGTACATTTTTCCCGGGGCCAAGGAAAGTAGAATTTACCTTTTCCAGGCTATAATTTCGCCGGAACAAGTTATTGAAATCATTTTCGGAAATAATTGACACATCCGCTCCCGTGTCAATTCGAAACTTCAGGATTTTGGAACCAATAGTCAAGTCTACCTCCCAGTTCTGATTTCTATTTGTTTTGATGGAACTTATTTCAATCAGCCCCAGATTATAATGTGATTTTTCGCGAAAATCGTCAGTTTGATTGTCAGAAACGTGGTTTACTTTTTTTGTTCGACAAACTGAGGAGAAATGACCAATCAAATTGCACTTAAAACACCGAGCTTTTGTCGCCGGGCATTCTTTACCACTATGATAAGTATTGCCACACTTACCACACTTCTGAGCAAGGCCTTGTCTTGCAGATGATTTTGTTCTCAAGGAATTGATTTCCTGACCTGGATCTTCAGAATGAATTACAGCTTGTTGTTCTCGAATTTTTTCTGCCTGTTTTATTCTTTCTTCCATGACTCGTAGAGGTAGCGTAGAATGAGTAATCTCAGTCTGTAGAAGTTCGGACAAACGTACGTCTGACATTCCCTGTAGAATCTTGTGTAAAATTAAGTCATCCTTCGTCAGGTTTTCAAAATTGCAATTCCGAGCGATAGCATGCAATTCATTGATGAAGTGTTCCACCGGTTCCCCTGCTTGTTGTTTACGAGCAAAAAATTTTGTTCTTTCGAAAACGAGATTTGTTTTCCCCGCGAAGTGACGAGCGAACTTTTCCAAAACGATCGCGTAATTGTCTTTTTCTTCGTCGTTTAAATCGAAACGCAAGTACAATTCTTCTGAGTCTTCACCAAGGGCCAGCAGAAGTTGATTTACTTGGTAACTTTCGGGCATAACATTTAGGAATGTTGCGATCCTGTATCGTTGCCATCTCGTAGACCATTTCTCCCAATTCGGATTACTGACGTCGATATTACCCGGGAGCGAAGCAGCATTTGGTCGATACGTAGAAATGTCATGCACAGCCGAGGTTGGAGGCAAGCCTCTGCTCGGCTCTAGTAGGTTTCCGCCATTTTCACCTGGCACCATGTTTTATTATCAAGAAATGCCGGAGACGTTTAACGAAATTTTACTTTCTTTTATTTTAAATCCAAACAAACAACAACCCCCCACCGATCATGTGTCAATTTAATATTAACACAGGAACAAATATCAAAACCACATCATTATAGCTTCAAACCACAACATAGCTCCGAATCACAATCAAAGCTCCGAACCACAGCAAAGTACCAAAAGCACAAAGAGCTCTAACCACAGTAAAAGTCTAACCAACATTAAGTTCCAACCACAACAAAGAGCAAACCCCAGCAAATGACCAAACCACAGCAAAGCTCCAAACCCCAGCAAAAGTCCAAACCACAGTCAAGGACCAAGCCATGAAAAGCCATGTAGGGGCCCCGTCAGGGGTGGGCAAAATACTTTGAAAATCTATTTTAAATGCTGAAATACAAATACTTTTTGAATTGTATTTTGAATAAAATACAAATACAATTCAAAATTCTTTTCAAAAATTCAATTTCGATGGCAGATATTGCGAAAAACACGAACAATAAATAATTCAAAAATATCAGGTCCTTCAATAGACAAGTTGACAAAATGTAGCAGCGCTGCGCCGCGATGCGCAAAAAAAAGTAGACAAGTTGTCACCAAGTATTTAGTACCGAACCGGCGAGCACTGGTGGATCGTGAGCTGAAAAGGAGGTGAGGTCACTGGTGGACCTATATCGGGGCCCGGTGCGGAAATCTTCAAGAGGCCCCTAAAAGTCTCTAACTATACATAAAACCTCTATTGGTAACCTCTAAGGCCTTTTCCTAATTTTAGCCATGGCTATTTCCAAAATCTATCCGCTAAAACAGCGCTTATGCCAAGTTTAAACTGCGAATTTCTCCATTTTAGCCGCGAATGAGTGCTTCTGGTCAACTTTAACAGCAAATTAGCGCTTTTCGCCGCAAATTAGCAACTGATTAGCGGGGTAAACCCCCCCCCCCACCGTAAAGACATGAATATGCGCTTTTCCCCAACTTTAGCAGCAAAGTAGATTTTGTATCCTGTGAATCAGCGATGCTTCTTTAACTTTCCTCGAGTTGGCGTTTTCCACAATTTTAGCTGCAAATTAGCGATTATTTCTAGCGGTTTACTCAGTATGAGCTGAAAATTACTCAATATTAGCCGTAAAATTCTCAAAATGTTGACCACAAATTAGCATTTTTTGTTCACCGTAACCATACACTGCGGAATAGCGATTTCGTCTCAGTTTTAGCCGCGAATTTGCGAGTTTTTCACTCATAGTCATAAATTAGTGCTTTTTCTCAATTTTAGCCTCAAAGTCTCCCGAGGAAGCCGCGAATTAACGTATTTTCAATTTTTGACGCAAATTTAAATTTTTCTCAATTTTAGCCGTAAATTAGCACTTTTTATCAATTCAGGTTTAAAATTAACTTTTGAAATCTCTTAATTTTTTCCAGAAGATTTATTTATTTTCTAAATATTTCCCACAATTTAGCGGTTTTTTCACATTTTAGCGCCGCTTTTGGGTATAGCTTATTGCTTCTTCTCAGTTCCAGCCCGTGAATCAAGATTGTTTTTCCTTATAACCATGCATGAATGTGCGATTTTTCTGAATTTTAGCCACAAAGTTGCCTTCAGATTAAGGCGCGTATTTAAATTAAAAATTTCACCACACTTTATACGAAAATTAGTGATGTGCGAATTGGCGCTTTTTATAAATTTTAGCTGCCGTGGCGTGCTACCGGGGTACACGGGGTGCACGGGTGGTAACCCGTGCATTACCGACTTCTCTCAACATTCGCCAAGAATTGGCGTTTTCCTCAATTTAAAGCTGCAAATTAGCCACTTTTTCCATTTTTAGCTGAGAATTCCCCAATTTAGCTGCGCTAATTAGTGATTTTTTTTTCAATTTTAGCCGCGAATTAGTGATTTTCTTCATTTGCATCCGCGAATTAACGTTTTTCCTCAATTATATCCGCCAATTGCAAATTAGCGATTTTTCCCCATTTCAGCCGTGGAATAGCGTTTTACGCTAATTTTGCGACAATTTAGCATCTACTCCCTTTTTTAATACGCGAAAGTGCGAATTTTCGCAATTTCAGTTGTGAATTTGCAATTTTTGTACAATTTTAACCTGAAAGCGTATTTTTTTTTTCAATAATGTAGCGTGGTTTCTCAATTTTAACCGCGGGGTTAGCCCAAAAACAACACTTTTGCGTTGATCTCCACAATTTATTCGTAGAATGGCCTCTATGCACCGCGAATCAGCGATTTTCCCTCAATTTCAGTCGGGAAGTTGCATCGCGAGACCACGAATAAGCGCTTTTTCGCAGGTATAGACACGAATATTAGCGAATTTATCAAATTTTTTGCCGCGTCAGGAAGTTGTAAATTGCCGAATAGGACTTTACTGGACTTTAAGGACCTAATGAAACTGAGGACACTGTGTATTTTTTGTTCACCGTAACCATACACTGCGGAATAGCGATTTCGTCTCAGTTTTAGCCGCGAATTTGCGAGTTTTTCACTCATAGCCATAAATTAGCGCTTTTTCTCAATTTTAGCCTCAAAGTCTCCCGAGGAAGCCGCGAATTAACGTATTTCCAATTTTTGACGCAAATTTAAATTCGTCTCAATTTTAGCCCTAAATTAGCGCTTTTTTGTAATTTTAGCAGTGCAGTTGCTATTTCTAGCCCGTGTATTAGCGAATTTTGTTCATTTCGCACTGCAAATCGGCAATTCTTCCATTTTTGACAGTGAATTAACACTTTTTGTTTCAATTTAGGCTGAAAATTAACTTTTCTCTTTATTCTAGCCAAAATAATTACTGAATTTCTCTATGTTAGCCGCAAATTGGCGGGTTCTAATACATTTTGGCACCGCATTAGTCATTTTTTTCAATTTTAATTATATGTAGAATAGGGCTTCATCTCAGTTCTAGCCGTGAATCAGTGTTTTTTCTTTTACTTATAACCATGAATTTGCCGTTTACCTCAATTTTAGCCACAAAGTTGTCGTCAGAAGGCGGAATTAGAAATTATAAACACTTTATCCGCGATTATGTTCCTCAAATTTAGCCGTAAATTCGCGTTTTTTGAACTTTAGCTGCTTTGAAGCGTTTCCAATCTGTGAATTTGGGAATTACCTTAATTTTTCAGCCACGAATTCGTGATTTCCTCAAATTTTAGCCGAGAATAACACTTTTTCCCAATTTGAGCTGATAACGAGAGTTTTCATTTATTTATGACAGGCTAATTATAGTGAATTTTTCAATATTAGCTGGTTTTTTTTCTTACACTTCAGTCCCACCTTGGCATATTTCCTTCAATTTTTGCTATGGATTAGCGTTTATTGTTTAGTTTTAGCCTCGAACAGAAGCTACGCATTTGCGTTTCGTCAATTTTTCAAGGTTTAGTTGGTCGCGCTCTCTTCGGTATAAAAAATAACGGCCAACGAAGAATTTAGAGATCTTTTTTATAACGACAATGAAAAATTGAACTCTCGATCAAACTGACTTATGTTGTTTTTTTAACATACTATTTGTTATTTTTTAAAATAAAAATTAAGGTTTGTTAGCCGTTGGCACGCTACAACTTTAACCAATTTTGGCCACGGGTTAGCGCTTTTAATCAATTTTAGCAGTGCAGTAGAGATTCTTTCGTTTGTATTGGCGAATTTTCTCCATTTTAGCCACGATTTGGCGTTTTCCTCATTTTCAGTTGCAGTTTAGCCATTTTTTAGCAGCCAATTAGCACTTTTTTTGCAGTTTGAGTTGAAAATTAGTGTTTTTCTTAAAGTATTGGCCCCGCTAAGTAATATTTTCTCTATTCTAGCCGCGTAGTTTTTTTAGGTTTTAGCCCGCGTGAGCAATTTTGGCTTGTTATTTCTCAATAATAAGTCTTTGTAATCGCATCGCAAAAAAAAAATTTTGACCCCCCCTCAAAATTTGTAGTTTTACGTTTCAAAGTGCGTAGAATCCAAATCTGCAAAAAAAAAACAAAAATGTCCGTCCGCCGTCCGCCGCCCGGGTCATATCTTGCCCTAGTATTGCTCTAAAAAACTCGTTCTTTCGCACATAGACTCCATTTGGGTTTTAGTTGGTCCTAACATCTGCTCAGTTTGATCAAATAACCTCCTTGGGTTTTATGGGCCAAAAGCGGGTCAAAAATGGGGATTTTCAAAGGATTTGGGGTCATAGGGGTGTGGGGTGTCGATTTTCATGTAATTTCAAGCCGGATTTGACTACATCCATGAATAATAAACCCACAGTCGAAATAATAAGGCATTGTTCGATAATTCGCAGCGTTTTTTCTACGGATTAGCGCTGTTTCTCAGTTTGAGCCTCGATTCTGTCAGAGCTGTACAGATTTTCGTTTTCTCAATTTCAGCCGCGAATTATTGATTTTTCTTCATTTCAGCTGTGAAATAGCGTTTTCTGATAATTTTGCAGCGAATTAGCACATTATCTATTCTCTTTTTTTTATTAATAGGCGATTTTTCGCCATTTGAGTTGTGAATTTGCCATTTTGGTCCAGTTTAAACTCGAATTAGCGTTGTTTTTCGCAATAATTGCCACGAGTTTTGTTTACTTGTACAGCTTTGTGTACTGCTCTGTATGATCCATTTTTGTGCCAAGTTTCCATCCGCTAGTATCATTTTTGCGGCAGTTGTGCTGACAAGGAATTCGGAACTTCAACCTCCCACCATGACTACCCTTCCCTCTCCACTTTTTCGAAAAATGAAAACGTCAATCGAAGGCTGTTATTACACCGGGTTTTTGTGCCAAATATTATGCTGTCACTAAGTTAGGTTATACTGGTGAATGGTGGCGAAGAAGGGGAAACTAAAGAACGTTGAAATTAAAAGTATTTGTATTTTCGTTGAGTGTGAAATACAAAATACTTTTGAAAATGTATTTCAAATACAAAGCCCAAAATACTTTCAAAAATGTATTTTAAATACAGAAATACAAATACTTTTCCAAACGTATTTAAATACAATTACAAAATACGTATTTTGTATTTAAAATACAAAGTATTTTAAATACTCAAGTATCTTGCCCACCCCTGAGGGGCGGAAATCTCAGAGAGACCCTTAAGTCCCTATTCAATAAACAAGAAATACAATTTTTTCGTAGCGTTAAACCATGGCATTTTCTTCTTTTTAGCCACGAATTATGCTCCATTTCCACACCGTATATCCGCCAATTAGCGCTTATGCCCAGTTTAAACCGCGATTTTCTCAGTGTCGGCCACACAAATGAGTGCTTTTTGATAACTTTACCCGCTAAATTAGCGCTTTTCACAATTTTGACCGGGTGATGTAACGTTTTCCTCAATTTCAGCCGTGGATTAGTGGTTTGCCCCTCCCCCCCCCCCCCCAATAACCAAGAATGTGCGCTTTTTCTCAACTTAAGCAGCAAAGTAGCGTTTTTATCCTGTAAATTGGAGATTTTTCTTGATATTCCACGAGTTGGCATTTTCCTCAATTTTAGCTGCATTTCAACAGGGAATTAGCACTTTTCTCAGTTTGAACTGAAAATAATCGGTTTCCAAAAGTTTTTTCCTGAATATTAACCGTAAAATTGCGGTTTTTCTAAATTTTTGGCACAATTACCATTTTATAGTTCACCGTATGCTAATCCCAGTTCTTGCCGCGCATTATGGAAATAAATTTTGGTGTTTTTTCTCAATTTTAGCCTCAAAGATGTTTTCAGAATATTTATAATTTGAATTACGTCACACTTTATCAACGAATTATTAACGATTTTCCTCAATGTTAGCCGCGAATTAGCGCTTTTTCTCAATTTTAGCAGCAAATTAGCAATTTTTTACATTTTTAGCAGGGAATTACCAGTTTTTCCCAATTTGAGCTGAAAATTATAATTTTTTTATTTACACCGCGCTAATTACTGATTTTTTTCAATGTTTGCTGCGAATTCTTACAGTTTATAGTCCCGCATTGGCACTTTTTTTCTTCCACTTTTGCTACGGATTAGCGTTTTTTTCTGTTTTAGCCCCGAATGCATTTGCGTTTTTTTCCATTTTAGCCGCTGGATAGCGCTTTTTTTTAATTTTTGCTGCGCGCGCAGTAGCATTTCTATCCGTTCATAATACCCTTTCATTAGCGATTGTTCTCAATTCTTAGCCACGACTTAGGTTTTTCTCAATTTCAGCAACGAATTAGTGATTTTCTTTGTACATCCGCGAATTGATGATGTTTCCGCTGTTTTAACCGCGAATTAACTATTTTACTCAATTTCAGCTGTGAAATAGTGTTCTCTGCTCATTTTGCAGCTAATTAGCAGATATTCTCTTTTTTTTTTTAGCGCGAATGAGCGATTTTTCGCAATTCTAGTTGTTTTTGTCAATATTATTTTTTTATGTATTGAATTAGTAGCGTGTTTTCTCAATTTTAGCCGCGGGCTTTGTTTAATAAGAGTGGGAAAGGCTTCTCGGAAGTTGGCAATACTCTTGAGGTCTGAGGGGGAGGAATCAAGCATCTTGGAACATGACACGAGATGAAGGTACACACACCACATCAAGTGGCCATGTATCAGTTTGGAAAGCAGTGGCGTATACCTTTGTAGCGGTGCTGAAAAGATCAGCTTGAGTCATAAGGTTACCAGTTATATCCTTGAGAGTGTCACGGGGTCATGTAAGAAGTATCAAAGTCAGATATATAGACAGTCTTTGGGAGTATAATTATGAGTTTTACTGCCAAATTTGCATCAGCTTCGGGCTTCAGTAGCCAAGCGAAACAAATGACGGGAGACGGATTTCCAGTTTATTGCTTGAATGGCCAGAAAACTGGAAATGTTCGACCGGTTTCCGGAACAAGGATGTCAGTTTCAAGGCCATTATGTGACTATGTGGAAGTTTTATCCAATGTATTTTTATGTTCAAAATTTATAGCACCAAAGTTGCTTTCAGAAAACCGCGAAACGCCTTTTTAGCGCTTTTTCTCAAATATAACCTTACATTAGCTTTATTTTGTCGCAATTTTGGACGTGAATTAGCGATTTTTCTCAATTTTAGCCGCAAAATGTCGTTTCCACAATATTGTACCCGTGAATTAGCGCTTTTTCTCCTAGTCATTAGCCGGGACTTGGCACTTTTCCACGCACTAGAGCTTTTTCTCAATTTTACATCTCAGGGCTATCGGGGAATTAGCGCTTTATCACAATTTTAGTCGTCAATTCGTGTTTATTGGAGTGAAATTATGTCACTCTTTCTCGAAACAAGAGGATGAGGTAAATATTGGTAGGAAGGAGTGCCCCAATTTGCTAACCCCCCCCCCCCACCACCACCACCACCACCACCACAATATCCATCAATGATACTGTTAGAAGGGACCAATAAGATGGCTCATAGTTCTTCAAAACCCCAATTTCGTGGGTTTAAATCGGTCAAAACTCATTTTGCTTGTTTTAGTATCGAAAAAACCAATTTCAAGGCGTTTAGTCATTCGAAAACCAAATTCGCGGGGCTTAGTCACCGGGAAAACCAATTTTGCGGAGTACAATCGTTGAAAAATGTGATTTGGCGTTTTGAGATCTTTCAATAATCAGTTATTGAAGCAGTTGTGCGTTTTTGTTTCTTCAACACACCAATTTCGTGGGGTTTAGTTATTAAAAAACCAAATTTCGCGGGTTCGGCTTTTCAAAAATCCAATTTTGCAGGTTCGATTCACCTTGGAAAACGATTTCCAAGTTTGATAGGGCGGGGGTGGGGGTGAAACTTGATGGTACCAGGATTGTATACCTTCTTCCCGCCCCGGTGGAACGCCCTTTGGGGCGCAGCACCGGGAAATGCCGAACTGAGCGGCCGGGACGTGACCCGACACGTGCAGATCCTGGTTATCTCCACCCCACTCTCCGTCAGCCGTGCCAGCCGGTCAAAACTGACACGTTACCGGTGTGGACCGCTTGACGGTGGGGATTTTTACAGGCAAAATATGAATGAGAGTGATACCCGTAATTTTCGGAAGGGGGGGGGGCATCGAAACCTAGAGTCCAGAGAGTCCGCGGACGGTGACAAGCGGCGGGCTGGTAGAAGCTCGGAGAGCGAGGACGACGATTAGAACGCGGTGGTGATGATGAGATGCGGTGGTCCATGGTGCTCTAGGCTTCAGTACCATGGGTATCTGAAGCCGAGAGTTGGCTGATGGAAGGGTCACCAACATTTCGCCATTGTTGGGCCCGTGCCCCGACGGTGATACCACGCGTTAGCGAAGGCGAGGAAACGACACGGGCCGACGATCTCGTAGCGACGAGATGACGCGGGTCTTGAGGGATTCACCACAGATCCCTGATGTCGCGGTAGAGCGGGCAGCGGAGAAGCACATGCTCCTCCGTTTCGGCCTCGCGTCCGCATGGGCAGTCGGGGTTCTCTCGGCGGCGGTGGAAGTGGAGCTTATGGTTGAAGGAACCGTGCCCTGATATCAGTTGCACTGCTGGATAACTTAGAAAGCACCACTTCCAGCGCAGCGCTCCTCGATTACAGGGATGATGTCGTGGGTGAACCAGCCAGTGGTTCCGTTATCCTATTCGCTCCAACTCTCGAAACAACAATCATATGACTGGCTACATCAGTATGGGGGCCAGCCATTTGGGGAGTTAATGGTTAGTTCCTAAGAGACGGGCTCGTGTGGCCGTGCTGACGTCCAACTCCAAGTCTAGCGGCAGGACTCTAGCCAGGACGTGGAGCGTCAAATATGCCGTGGTGCTATAGGCACGGAGCGCGGCAATAAGGAAGCGACGTTGGATCGTGCGCGCTTGTTGACGGTCCGCTGGGCGTGCTGCTGGCCACCAGGTGACGCACGCGTATGTTATGCGCGGAATGAAGACGGCCTTGTAGTACACGAGCCGCCTCTGAAAGTCAGGCCCCCTATCCTCGGCCCGGTATCCCTCGGAGGAAATCGCAGCTGGCGGTGATGGTGCGCGCCAGGTATGCCAAATGTTGCGCTGGCAGACCCGATCTGATGAGCGTGACTCCTAAATAGTGCACTGAGTGCATCAGCGGCATGTTTCGGTTGGTGGAAGTCCAAAGGTGCCGCTGTGACGGAAAGAGCTGGGACCCTCGGAAAATCGTTAGAGACGACTTCGCGTAATTGATCGTGAGGCGATGACTGGCGCACCAGGTTGCGACGATGTCGTCGACTCGACGAAATTCGTAGCGGAGCTGCTGGTGGTCTCGTGCGGAGAGGACAATGGCGAGGTCATCGACAAAAGCAGTGGCTGCAAGACCAGCTGCTTCGAGTTCGCGAAGACTTGATGGTACCACTCCGGTTGGCCCGGCCACTCCGGGCTGACGCACAACTGTTCATTTCCTCCTTCATTCGTTTGAAATGTATTAGAGTCGGGGAAAAACTCAGGATGAGAAGCCTTTCAAACTGACATAACAGTCACACGTGTACAAAAGATTTCATGTCTTCCACGTAAAGCTGGAGATGCCATGGACTCATAACTGAATCTGTAGTTTTTGGGCTGTCTGTTAAGAATGTAGTAGACCTGTGAGGACTGTGTTCCTCGGAAAAATATGAGATGGTTTCAAAAAAGAGACGTCTTTCAGTGTAATAATACTCAAACCGAGTCATTAGCAAGAACTTTCCAGTGATTTTTCGCAGCATCATAATTAACTATTTCTGGGTGTGTTTCTCGTTTCTCCCTTTGAGCGAACTTCAATGAGTGGCCCTGGAAATTAAATGAATGTTAGCCCATTCCATCCCTTCACCTCGCCCTTCCGTCCACACCCTTTTCTCTCTATTTTTTTTTGCTAACTTAAAGAAGAAAAAGAGAGGGTTTCAAAATTGTTCTGCGAGAACCAGGTGGGCGAAGTTAAAACGAGTAAAAAGGAAACAGGATTCAAGGGAGAAGGGTTTTTCATAAAATAAAATAAAAAAAAGTGAATAAAACACACACCCCTCTCTTCAGATTACTGAGAAAGTGGAGAGGGGGGAAAAAACCTTCACCAGACTAAGGTCCTATCACGCGCAAAAACATCGCGCCCACCCCGGGCTTCGGGGTATTAAGTTGGTTAATTGAAACGAGAAACCCCTTCCACTCCCATCCAGCCATTACTCGTTACTCGTATCATCCCTTACAAACCGCCTCTCTTGCCAGGGAAATGGAGTGAGACGAGATGAGACGGTCTAATGGCGATGGGTTTGAGGGGGGTGGGTGGAGGGGTGTAAAACTTATAACGAACCTACTCTCCTGCTTCTCCGTGTCTAAAGTGAGTTTTTGTCACAACAACTTGTTAAAACTGGTGGGTATAAAGCCCCAGCCACAAAAGAGTGAGGTAGGAAAAAAAAGTACAGTTACAAGTTGACCATACAAAAAAACCGCCCCCTTCTCAATTTCAATGTTGTTTTTTTTTTGTCTGCCTTCCTCTTGGAGGAAAAGTGCAACATGTGTCGAGTGTCATTTCCCAGTTCACACAATTCTTGCGACTGAAAGTTCAATTATGTCACGAGAATTTTTCATTTTTGCGGAAAATCTCATAGTTTTCCAACGGACACCTGTCTGTTTTCACTTCACTCCCACCACCGGCACCGTATACCGGTGAGATTTGACTATTATCTATACCGGACCGGTACGGGAAGACGGCTGATGAAGGGCAGGGGGGGGAGTGTGATAGAGGTTGATCGCTGAAACGACGGTGGTAAAGATGAGGTGATGGAGGGGTGGGGGGGGGCGAATCCTGTCATGAAAGTTTGACTGATCAACACTCACTCTTCGTATGATTGCGTATATAGTGTATGTATGCTAGAGGGTTGTTCCCAACCGCTTGGCTGAGATAAACTCGAAATCACCGCTCGGTATATGGAGAAGGGGAATATCGAGAGAACCTAATTTCTCATCAAATGATGTCTAATTAATATCTATTTGGTCCCTGCCAGCTTCAGTCCCCTCCCCCCCACCAACCTTCCTTCCCGCGCATCCTATGCCACCGCCAATATCGTCACCGTAAAGTGTTCAAACAAAAGGGGGGAAATCATTTTCCTCTTTATTTTCAATGACTCTGGGTAAAATAATACGCTTTAGATTAAATTGTGCATTAAATTAAGGAATTTTTTAATGATGCGGCGCAATGGAAGGGGAGAGTACAGGTTCTTTGAAGTATGCATTCAATACCGAACGGGACAGTATCGCCCAAAATAATCCAATTATAATAATACGCATTTGGATGCCACAAAATAAAGTTTTTTCATCACTTATTTGCGTGAACACCAACAAATATATCAAGAACGCTTGTTGCTGATTCCTAAACTAATTGGACCCTTCAAACAGATTTAGTGTGTCTAGAGTGATGCGAGGATGAGAAAGTATGGGAGGGGAAAAAAGGGTTGCATTTCTTTGTTGAGGTGGAGATTATGGAAATGCCGAGAAGAAAACACCGGTTTTAGGCTGTATTATAAGATTATACGATCACGGTCAGAATTAGACATTTTTGTATATTTTAGCGTGTGTATAAGGGACATCAGTTTCCTTACAGTTAAAATAGATCCGAGTGTGCGTGCTCGAGCGTGATAAGTATAGGTTGAGGAAAGGCCTATTTTCCAGCTTTAGAGACCATAATTTTCACCTTTTTATCGGGTTCATCTATAATCGGAGAGAAAATCGGCTACTGAAAGGCCTTCTCACTTGTGTTGTTCCATCAGAATGAGTGCCTACTTGCACAGCACGTCGAGACTGTACCTTTATACACGCCCCTTTCTTATCACCGTAGGCAATTCTCATGTTCGTGGTAGGTACTGTAAAAATAACTACCTGCCTAACCATCGCGTTATCTTCATGAATTCTTATTTAGGGTGATAACGTTATAGCGATGGTTGAGGGAAATGAAGCGTATTCCTATACAGAGCCTACAGCCATAGGTCGTAACTTTTTACTTTGTCTATCTAGAAATTCGTTCCTTTTGCTGAGAGAAGAAATTGGCTTGGTTTAGAGCTAAGAGATTCCTTTTATTATGATTTCATGCAATTTTTCAAAATTAGTCAACGAGATAACATGGTTTTCTGCTCTAGTTTAGCACCAGCGAAACAATAGAACAGACCTAATATTATTTTCCTGGGGGAATACATGAGCTAGTACAAACTCCAAGGCAATTAAACTTTGTTGTTTTAACCAACGATTTGGCCTCGGAAAGTGCAGGGCACGAAACATGTTGTCACTCGATTGATTCTCGAAATATGAGGCGTTCAAACTTGTGACCTATGTGAGGGTCAACTATGAGCGGCGCTAAAAAAAAATAACGGTCTGTCAGAAACAAGGTTATAATGAAATAATATGACACCTCGCAATTGGTAAGACATTTATGCCAGCTTATGCTTGAGCGTCTGGGAGGAGGGAAACTGGTGCTTCGTCTTCGGAAATTGAATCTTAGGCACTGGAATTGCCAGCATCCCGATCTTCAGAGCCGTAGAGAGTATTATATGGGCGCGGGGGTGGAGTTCAAGGCGGCCCCTTTTACCTTGACCCAGCGCTACCATCGCTTCTTTCACGAAATGCCTAAATATAACTACAAAGGAGGTCCAATCACAGGGAAAGTCCAACTGTAATAGAGGCCCCTGGCTTGTGTCATCATTGGCATTGTGTCGCTTTGTGCGGTTGGCCTGTAAACGTGCAATGCCAGAAGCTGGTCACCAGGCGCTCATTCGTTACCACCAGCTGGCCGACTGGTGGCTTGCAGAGTGGACCCCCTTGGAGGTATGGGCCTTTTACATTTTACAATCATGGTGGTGGGGGAATTTCGGCCCTATCGTTCCCCAGCCTCAAGCTTGGAGAGGGCTCGGGATCGTCACGCCGTTGGGCAGTGCTGGCTATTTCGTTACGAGACATAAACCTTCGGTCTTAGACCGCAAATTGTTATCTCCAGCCGTCTGGACAACAGCTCGTGGGGCAGGAACTTTTGAAGTTTTACGAGTATGTCCGATGCAAAGGAGTCGGACGGTAGCCGTGAATTACAGGAGGGAAGTGCGAGAGGGTATAAGACCCGACTGGTACTGGTAATATCCCCCGCTCCCTCCCCGACGAACACTGTTCATTCTCCATAAAATACCTTTTTTCACAATCACGCCTGAACCTGTTGGTTAGGTCAGGTCTGACCATGAGGTCTAGGTGGCCGGCCGGCTAGCCATCCTCTCTATACCTTCTCACAGACGTTTCCCTCGGCCATGTCGCCTGTTTTTTCTGTGAGAACAGGCGACTCCGCTTCCTATTTTTATTTCCTTGTTCCCCTGATTTAGAATGAGGAAACATCCCCCCTTTTATCGTTTTCCCCGCGGACTCACCACAGACCTTTTAACGCAGAATAAGTTGTACAAAACATGTGGTGGTTGTGGTGTTGAAAGGACCACAGGCGCACCTACACGTCCCGGGGCCCGGAACGGGAATCTTCAAGAAGCCCCTAAAAGTCTCTAACTATACGTAAAAACCTCTATTGGTAACCTCCAAGGTCTTTTCCTAATTTTAGCCAAGGCCTTTTCCATATATTTTTGGTAAATTACCGCTATTTCCACAACCTATCCGTCAAACAGCGCTTACATCAAGTTTAAACCGAGAATTTCTCCATTTTAGCCGTGAATGAGTGCTTTTTGTCAACTTTACCAGTAAATTAGCGCTTTTCACCGAAAATTAGCAACAGCGGGGTAGTCCCCTCACCTTATACACATAAATATGCGCTTTGCTCAACTTTAGCAGTAAAGTAGATTTTTTTATCCTGTGAATCAGCGATGTTTCTTAACTTTCCTCCTCGAGTTTGCGTTTTCCACAATTTTAGCTGCAAATAAGCGATTTTTTATTATTAGCAGGGACCAGGAAAGTAGCACTTTACTCAGTTTGAGCTGAAAATTACTCAATATTAGCCGCAAAATACCGGTTTTTTGCTAAATGTTTACCACAAATTAGCATTTTTTTGTTCACCATAACCATACGCTGCGGATTAGCGATTTTTTTCTCAGGTTTTTGCCGCGAATTTGCGGGTTTTTTCACTCAGGGCAACTTTTTCTCAATTTTAGCTTCAAAGTTGCTCGAGGAAGCCGCAAGCCGGAAGCCGAAATTTGTCTCAGTTTTAGCCGTGAATTAGCGCTTTTTCGTAATTTTAGCAGTGTAGTAGCCATTTCTAACCCGTGAATTAGCGAAGTTTGTTGATTTTACCCACGAATTGGCGTTTTCCGATATTTTAACTGCAAATTGGCAAATATTCTTCCATTTTTGACAGTGAATTAGCACTTTTTGTTTCAATTTAGGCTGAAAATTAACCTTTCTCTTTATTTTAGCCAGAATAATTACTGTTTTTCTCAATATTAGCCGCAAGTTAGCGGGTTCTTTTATATTTTGGCACCGCACTAGCAATAGTTTTTTTAATTTTAACTAAAGGATACCGCTTCTTCTCAGTTCTAGCCGTGAATCAGTGTTTTTTATTTTACTTATAACCATGAATTTACAGTTTATCTCAATTTTAGCCACAAAGTTGTCCTCTGAAGGCGAGAAGGCGGAATTATAAATTCTAACACACTTTATCCGCGAATTTTTTCCTCAATGTTAGCCGCGAATTAGCGGTTTTTTCAATTTTAGCGGCGTGAATTCGCGAATTTTCTTAATTTTAGCCCCGAATTGGCGTTTTCCTCAATTTTTAGCCGAAAATAGCACTTTTCCCGGATTAGCGCTTTTTCGTAATTTTAGCAGTGTAGTAGCCATTTCTAACCCGTGAATTAGCGAAGTTTGTTGATTTTACCCACGAATTGGCGTTTTCCGATATTTTAACTGCAAATTGGCAAATATTCTTCCATTTTTGACAGTGAATTAGCACTTTTTGTTTCAATTTAGGCTGAAAATTAACCTTTCTCTTTATTTTAGCCAGAATAATTACTGTTTTTCTCAATATTAGCCGCAAGTTAGCGGGTTCTTTTATATTTTGGCACCGCACTAGCAATAGTTTTTTTAATTTTAACTAAAGGATACCGCTTCTTCTCAGTTCTAGCCGTGAATCAGTGTTTTTTATTTTACTTATAACCATGAATTTACCGTTTATCTCAATTTTAGCCACAAAGTTGTCCTCTGAAGGCGAGAAGGCGGAATTATAAATTCTAACACACTTTATCCGCGAATTTTTTCCTCAATGTTAGCCGCGAATTAGCGGTTTTTTCAATTTTAGCGGCGTGAATTCGCGAATTTTCTTAATTTTAGCCCCGAATTGGCGTTTTCCTCAATTTTTAGCCGAAAATAGCACTTTTCCCCAATTTGGAATGAAAACTAGAGTTTTTAAATTTATTTATGCCGGGCGAATTAGTGAATTTTTCAACATTAGCTGCGATTTTTTTTACACTTCAGTCCCGCATTGGCATTTTCCCCTAATTTTTGCTGTGGATTAGCTTTTATTGTTTAGTTTTAGCCTCGAACAGAAGCTATACGTATTTGCGTTTTTAAATTTTTCAAGGTTTAGTGATTTTCCCCAATTGTTGCCACGGATTAGCGCTTTTTCTTAATTTTAAGCAGTGCGATTGGGATTCTGTCGTTTGTATTGGCGATTTTCCTCCTGTTTCTTAACTTTCCTCCTCGAGTTTGCGTTGGCGAACGCGAACGCGGCGCGACGAATTGGCGTTTTCCTCATTTTCAGCTGATGTAGATTAGCCATTTTTTCATTTTTAGCAGCGAATTAGCACTATTTCTCCACTCTAGCACTATTTTTCTTTGAGTTGAAAATTAGTGTTTTTCTTAATGCTGGCCGCGCTAATTAATATTTTTGTCAATTTTAGCCGCGTTGATTTTTAGATTTTAGCCCTGCATGAGTATTTTTTGTTTGTTTGTTTGTTTCTACGGATTTGCGCTGTTTCTCAGTTTGAGCCGTGAATTATGGATTTTTCATCATTTTCATATCGCTAATTAACGTTTTTCCTAAGCTCTATCCGCGAATTTGAGATTTTTCTCCATTTCAGCTGTGAAATAGCGTTTTCGAATTAGCGTTAGCGAATTAGCATAATTATCTATTCTCTTTTTTTATATGCGAACAGACGATTTTTCGCCATTTGTGCCGGCTCGTGGACAAAATTTTGGTGAAGTTGTTTAAGGCCCGTTCACAAGCTCTATGTTTACGTTCTGTGGAGTCTATGCAACCAAACAAATTTATTCCCTCGAAAAATGAAGCATTTTGATAGGTTACATGGACTCCACAGACGCATTGCACAGAACTTGTGAACGGGCCATTATACACAGTATCACAAACCACATGCTATTCGTTTGTGAAGTTCAAACAACCTATCAAAATGCTTCATTTTTTCGAGGGAAGACATTTGTTTGGTTGTCAAGGCTCCACAAGACGCATACGTGTAGAGCTTGTGAACACTGTTTATAAACAACTTCACCAAAATTTGTCCACGGACCGGCGCGGCGCTGGGACGCGTGCAAGTCTCAGGTTACCAGCCTCTCTCTCTGGCTGTTGGTTCCTGTCACTGCCCAGGTGACGAGTCACGGAGTTGACCTCGTGAAGGTGGCCATTTAACTGGGTAGCAGTGAGAGGCTGGAAACGAGGAAACGATTAAGAAGGCTCCTCGTGAGGGGGAGGGGGGTAATGAAATGGGGTCGAGAGGAGAGGAGGAAAAAAGAAAGAAGGGGTGCGAGGGGAGAGAGGGCTAGCTCTCTTCCTCAGAGCCGCTAGAGTCGACAGTAGGAGAGGCAGTAGCAGCGCTGGGCGGAGGAACCCAGGTCTCAAGGTGGCGATGTCGATTGGCCCAGGCTGGAGCAAAGAGGTTGTGGTGGCGGGCGTCCTGACGGGAAGACAGTGTCCAGGCGTCTCTGCTCAGGATTGAAAATGTGGAGCGAGCATCCGCATGTAATGGAGCAGTCTCATAGTACGTGAGCGGCACTTTCCTCGACGGGGGCCCCGACAAGGGCAGAGAGGGGATTCTCGTCGCCGAAAGAAGTGAAGCCAAACTTTGAAAGTGCCATGGCCGGAAAAACCAATTGAGTTACTGCGAAGGAGGGACTCCACCACGACATCCCTTCGCGAGTGCGGACGGAGGGCATCGCAGGTGGTGGGCATGCCGCGCGGTGGGGCCTGCGTCCCAGCGCTGTTGCCACTGATCCATTGGGGAGGACTCGAGAAGAGGATCCAACAAGACGGGATCGGGGGGGTCGACGAGTCGATAGCGAAGCTCAGTGAGGGGACCGTCATAAGCCGCGTGAGTTGGCCGGTCATGAAAAAGTGACGAAGAACGACGTGGTCGAGGTCCAGATCGATAGGAGGCACACCGCAGATGATCTGGATCGCGAGGTGAGAGGCAGTGTTATATGCGGGGCGGATCACGCTGTAAAGTCTTAAGTCGGGCGCAATCACGTGCAGAGGGTCACCACCACCAGACCGGAGCTCCACAGCGGACATAGCCAATGTGTCCAATCACAGTAATGGTCAAATCACTGCAAACATCGAAATACTGCATAGATCCAACCAAAGCAAAGTTCTTACCACAATTAGAACCTCCAACCACGGTAAATCCCCAACCACGACAGAGTTCCAACCACAAAGACCCAGCCACTGCAAACCCCCAACCATGCACTGTTGAGCTCAACCTCAGCAAAGTTTCCTCGTTTTCTATTTTCTTTCTTTTCTTGAATTCTACGGAAATCCTGGCCCCGAATACGGACTCAGTGCCCCTCCCACCCCAGGCCTGCCGATCCTGATCGCTTGTCGACAAATTCGACAGCTTTTGTGGCGTGTCCCACTGCTGTTTATATTTTTTCCGTCCCCCACGTTTTTCTTCCAGCTCCACTAACGACATAGCCACGTGAACCAAAATGTATCGAACTTACGTTGCCGATATTCATGAGGTCGATGTAAAATAAACGCCGAACAGTGAAAAATAATTTGCTTCGACGGCCACTCTAGAGGGAAAGTTTTGTACCAAGTGGCACACATGGATATGGGCCCTATGTAATGGTCTCAGACTGAACCGGTTCCTTTAAAGGAACGGGTACCGGGTACCCGGGTCCAGCAAAGGAACGATTTTGCCCATCACTAGTCTCAGTGTCGTCTAGTTGAGGATAGTTTTGGCCACGGTTGACCACTCTCCGCAGTTTATCAATCAAAGGTCCGAGGGAGTCGTAAACCGCGGCTGTGGCTGCGAAATCAAAACCCGCAAGGGAAGGAATAATAACCGACACGAAGGTTTGTGAGACCTAAGGCGATTATACGACTTTGTGCTGCTGATACCGACTTTTCAAATAGACCACTCTTAGAGTCTCGTCTCGGTCTCGAGTATCACCGTCCGTCGTTTGTCGTTCTCATTCAGGGCAGCCACATTTCTTAATTGATATTTTCGCCAGTAAACATGGCGCACAGATTGAAGTTAGTAGGTACCTACTGTGAATTAGCATAAAACCCTATTAATTCAATATTATACATCCCCTTTCTTCTTATTTACATCATAAAACGGAATGGGAGATTTTGAAGTACAAAAATATGTAAATGGAATATAAAAGGCGGATTTAATTAATTTTTTTGAACAAAAAAAAAGTGAAAACTCCAGATTCTACGAGTGTTTTAGACGGAGATCCCCCACTCCACCGCACTCTTACAAACCTAATTTGAAAAGGAAAGGGATATAAAAGAAAAGGGTGGAGAGGCTGACTTGTAAGGGTTCATGGATGGGTTGCTACGTGGGGGGAAGAGGAGGTGCATTTTCATTAAAGGTCCTAAGAGGGCGGTAGAGGAGTAGACGAGATGGGTAGCCTCGGTGGAGATGACTTCGTGTTGAGCGAAAGATGGTTGTGGTGGGTGGGGGGGGGGAAGAGGGTGCTTGCGAAAGTGCTCAGGCAGAAGAGGTACGATTAAAAAACAGAACTTTTCTCTGTGAAAAGAGACGCTTCTCTCTCCTCCAGCTAGTTGGAGAAAAGGGAATGGCTGAAAGTGGTGGTGTTGGGAGTGGGGAAGTCGAAAAAAGAATTATAAATGTATGGGAGCTTTTTCTTGCTGCTGGATTGCGATAAAAGAATGGATGGGATGGAGAAGTGGGGGTTTTTTGTTTAGGAAAGGAGCAAGCGTTCCAGATGATGGTGTTGCAGAGTGGTGGGATGAGGTATAAAAGAGAAACGAGAACAAAACAAGCGTACTTTCCCCTGTATTCACGTCATTTTATTTATCTTCAAGAAAATCTTGTATTTTTTCCTCCCCACCATCACTCACCACTGCCACACCTCGCTCTTTTCACCAGACTCACGCGTTCATATTATGAGCCAACGTCAACCAATTTGTTCATGATGGAAAAGGCCCTCGACTCAAAACCTGACGACCCAAACTAACTCCTGATTACGGCCGCGTTAGAAATGAACAGGAAAAAGGGCCCCCTCACCTCTAAATCGTTTTCAAAATCTAATTAATAGTTCTATTGAACGCGATGGTGGCAAAATAGTAACCCAGGCCTCCCCTGTATACTCCTCACCACCAAGCTTTTCACTCATACCCTGTGTCATCGGTATAAGAGCGGAAGGGAAGCCAATGGGGAAATATTCTAGGCTCTGGACCACAGTTATCAATCTCTTCGAATATGCTGTACTAATTTGCTCAACATGCCCTCCCCTCTCTATTCCTCCTCAGCGCCATTTGTCGCTAACGAAAACGCGGAAATATCCAGATTATAAACTGTTAATTAATAAGCGTTTTATCAGCTTTGAAACATCTGCCAGACTTTGCCCACTCCACGTGATTGTTTTCCGTTAAAAAACAAAAATATACTTTTTTTTAATGCACGTATACAATTTCAATTCTAACTGCTCCGAGGAAATCTAATTGCTTAAAAAGAACAAGGGAGAATGGACAGAATCCCTTGTCATTTTCTCCCGCACACATTTCAGTTCTTGAGTGTGGGAAAGGCCGTGCGCCAACACCTACTAATCTTTTACTCTTTAAGGTATCGTTCTTTTCACCCTTTTCAAGACAACAGATTGAAGAATTAAAAAAAGAAGAAGAAAAAAAAAAAAAACACTTGGTATTCACAGCGGGAGAGCCGAGAAAAAATGTTTCCGATCCAAGGGAAAACGTCCTCAAAGGAACTTCCAGGTGAAGAACACACTCCCAAAAAGGGTGGCACGCTTCATTTGCCAACCCCCTTCAAGGACAAAAATATAAGAAGGAGGTGGAGAGAAAAGGCTCTTCTTGCCATTTCTTCTTCATTAACCCTCCTCACAAGTTTAACACAGACAAGTATTTCCCTCGCACCATCAACCCTTAACACCATTGCTTCGCGCCCTTTTCTTGGTGTTTCTCACCTTTAAAGGATAAAACAGTTCCCTTCTTGAACAAGAAAAATGGTCTCTTAAGCAATGTTCGTCGACCCTATTTTTCCTTTTATTAGTGGATATACTGAGCAAAAGAACTCTCCTTCTTGAACTAAATCCCGACATCGATGACGTTATCTCTCAAGACCATCAACGCAAACAAAGAAAGTTTAAAAATAGAAATAATCGAGTCGCTGAATGATTTAGAGCTTTTAGTGAATTGAAGAATTTAAACGCCGTAAATAATGAAATTTGTTCATTTAACTTCCTCCCAATCACCGACGACACGGTCAATTTAATTTACGAGGAAGGCAAAAAAAAAAAGCTTTGTGCTCATCTAAATAAAAGGGAGAAAAACATTTTTTTAAAAACCCCTTCTGGTCATTAATCAGGTAAATCCTCCGTGGGCTCAACTGCACTCGTACGCTTATTGCCTTACACTGGACTGTCCCCTAAATTTATGGAAAAAAATGTATGTATATAAAAAAAAATGAAAAAAAAAACAAAACAAAAAAAAAAACGTCTGATGTAAAGCATTCGTGCAAATGAAAACGCTTTGCATTTTTGCTCCCCTGCAATCACCACCGTCCATTGAACCTCTGTCCCATTTATCTGGCTCTCATCCTCACTCCCGCACCAACCACTCTCAGCACCCTTCACGCAAAGCTCAAATCAAAACCCCTGGAAAAATAACAGAGGGCTTAACGGAAAAATGCTTTTAAAGCTTAAAAAAGACAAAAAAAAAAAAAAACACTAGGTATTCACAGCGGGAGAGCCGAGAAAAAATGTTTCCGATCCAAGGGAAAACGTCCTCAAAGGAACTTCCAGGTGAAGAACACACTCCCAAAAAGGGTGGCACGCTTCATTTGCCAACCCCCTTCAAGGACAAAAATATAAGAAGGAGGTGGAGAGAAAAGGCTCTTCTTGCCATTTCTTCTTCATTAACCCTCCTCACAAGTTTAACACAGACAAGTATTTCCTCGCACCATCAACCCTTAACACCATTGCTTCGCGCCCTTTTCTTGGTGTTTCTCACCTTTAAAGGATAAAACAGTTCCCTTCTTGAACAAGAAAAATGGTCTCTTAGCAATGTTCGTCGACCCTATTTTCCTTTTATTAGTGGATATACTGAGCAAAAGAACTCTCCTTCTTGAACTAAATCCCGACATCGATGACGTTATCTCTCAAGACCATCAACGCAAACAAGAAAGTTTAAAAATAGAATAATCGAGTCGCTGAATGATTAGAGCTTTTAGTGAATTGAAGAATTTAAACGCCGTAAATAATGAAATTTGTTCATTTAACTTCCTCCCAATCACCGACGACACGGTCAATTTAATTTACGAGGAAGGCAAAAAAAAAAAAGCTTTGTGCTCATCTAAATAAAAGGGAGAAAAACATTTTTTTAAAAACCCCTTCTGGTCATTAATCAGGTAAATCCTCCGTGGGCTCAACTGCACTCGTACGCTTATTGCCTTACACTGGACTGTCCCCTAAATTTATGGAAAAAAATGTATGTATATAAAAAAAAAAAAAAAAAAAAAACAAAAAAAAAACGTCTGATGTAAAGCATTCGTGCAAATGAAAACGCTTTGCATTTTTGCTCCCCTGCAATCACCACCGTCCATTGAACCTCTGTCCCATTTATCTGGCTCTCATCCTCACTCCCGCACCAACCACTCTCTGCACCCTTCCTGCAAAGCTCAAATCAAAACCCCTGGAAAAATAACAGAGGGCTTAACGGAAAAATGCTTTTAAAGCTTAAAAAAGAAAAAAAAAAAAAAAAAAGGAAACGAAAAATAAAAAATTACCAACCAACGATCTACAGCAATTGACAATGGATACGTGCTGGACAGAATGCGAGGGGTGTCACATTTCGCTCTGGTTAATCTGGTGTAATTAATGATGCAAACCCGGATGGCTTTGGTACTTTTTTTCATATCGTCTGACGAGTGACGCGAGTGTGAGGGATGGTCACACATTTTATTAAAATATATATTTCGGTCATTAATTTCAATTGCGAATAGAAATGTAACTAAATTATGGTTATTTCCAACAATTTCAAACACAGCACAGCTCCAACCACAAAGAGCAAAGAACACTGGTGATCCACCCCCCCCCCCCCAACAGCATCACCACCGTGGTTTGGTGGGTGCAGCAAAGGTCCGACTACAGAAAAGACCAAACCACAGTAATGCTCCAATCAGAAACAAGGCCGAACCACGGCCGAAGTCGAACCACAGAAAAGGTCAAACCACAGCAAAGTCCAACCACAGCAGAAGGTCGAACCACAGCAAAGGTCCAACCACAGCAAAGGTCAAACCACAGCAAAGGTCCAACCACAGCAAAGTCAAACCACAGCGAAATTCGAACCACAGCAAAGGCCAAGCGCCACAAAATGCTCCAACCACAAACAAGGTCAAACAACAGCAAAGGCCAAACACAACAAAATTCAAACAAGCAGAAGTCGCACCTTCATTTGCCAACCCCCTTCAAGGACAAAAATATAAGAAGGAGGTGGAGAGAAAAGGCTCTTCTTGCCATTTCTTCTTCATTAACCCTCCTCACAAGTTTAACACAGACAAGTATTTCCCTCGCACCATCAACCCTTAACACCATTGCTTCGCGCCCTTTTCTTGGTGTTTCTCACCTTTAAAGGATAAAACAGTTCCCTTCTTGAACAAGAAAAATGGTCTCTTAAGCAATGTTCGTCGACCCTATTTTTCCTTTTATTAGTGGATATACTGAGCAAAAGAACTCTCCTTCTTGAACTAAATCCCGACATCGATGACGTTATCTCTCAAGACCATCAACGCAAACAAAGAAAGTTTAAAAATAGAAATAATCGAGTCGCTGAATGATTTAGAGCTTTTAGTGAATTGAAGAATTTAAACGCCGTAAATAATGAAATTTGTTCATTTAACTTCCTCCCAATCACCGACGACACGGTCAATTTAATTTACGAGGAAGGCAAAAAAAAAAAGCTTTGTGCTCATCTAAATAAAAGGGAGAAAAACATTTTTTTAAAAACCCCTTCTGGTCATTAATCAGGTAAATCCTCCGTGGGCTCAACTGCACTCGTACGCTTATTGCCTTACACTGGACTGTCCCCTAAATTTATGGAAAAAAATGTATGTATATAAAAAAAAATGAAAAAAAAAAAAAACAAAAACAAAAAAAAAACGTCTGATGTAAAGCATTCGTGCAAATGAAAACGCTTTGCATTTTTGCTCCCCTGCAATCACCACCGTCCATTGAACCTCTGTCCCATTTATCTGGCTCTCATCCTCACTCCCGCACCAACCACTCTCTGCACCCTTCCTGCAAAGCTCAAATCAAAACCCCTGGAAAAATAACAGAGGGCTTAACGGAAAAATGCTTTTAAAGCTTAAAAAAGACAAAAAAAAAAAAAAAAAAGGAAACGAAAAATAAAAAATTACCAACCAACGATCTACAGCAATTGACAATGGATACGTCCTGAACAGAATGGGAGGGGTGTCACATTTCGCTCTGGTTAATCTGGTGTAATTAATGATGCAAACCCGGATGGCTTTGGTACTTTTTTTCATATCGTCTGACGAGTGACGCGAGTGTGAGGGATGGTCACACATTTTATTAAAATATATATATATCGGTCATTAATTTCAATTGCGAATAGAAATGTAACTAAATTATGGTTATTTCCAACAATTTCAAACACAGCAAAGCTCCAACCACAAAGAGCAAAAGAACACCGGCGATCCACCCCCCCCCCCCCACCACAGCATCACCACCGTGGTTTGGTGGGTGCAGCAAAGGTCCGACTACAGAAAAGACCAAACCACAGTAATGCTCCAATCAGAAACAAGGCCCAACCACGGCCGAAGTCGAACCACAGCAAAGGTCCGACCAAGCAGAAGTCGAACCGCAGCAAAGGTTCAACCACAGCAAAGTTCCAACCACAGCAGAAGTCGAACCACAGAAAAAGTCAAACCACAGCAGAAGTCGAACCACAGCAAAGGTCCAACCACAGCAAAGGTCAAACCACAGCGAAATTCGAACCACAGCAAAGGCCAAGCCACAAAAATGCTTCAACCACAAACAAGGTCAAACAACAGCAAACTTCAAACCAAGCAGAAGTCGAACCACAGCAAAGGTCCAACCACAGCAAAGGTCAAACCACAGCAAAGTTCAAACCAAGCAGAAGTCGAACCACAGCTAAGGCCCAACCACAGCAGAACTCAAACCACAGCCAAGGTTAAACCACAGCAAAGTTTTCCAACCACAGCAGAAGTCGAACCACAGCAAAGGTCAAACCACAGCAGAAGTCGAACCACAGCAAAGGTCCAACCAGTGCAAGGCTCCAAACCACAACAATGCTCAAACCACAAACAAGGCCCAACCACAGCAGAAGTCAAACCACAGCAAAGGTCCGACCACAGCAAAGTTCCAACCACAGAAGAAGTCGAACCACAGCAAAGGTCCAACCACAGCAAAGGTCAAACCACAGCAGAAGTCGAACCACAGCAAAGGTCCAACCACAGCAAAGGTCAAACCACAGCAAAGTTCCAACCAAGCAGAAGTCGAACCACAGCAAAGGTCCAACCACAGCAAGGCTCCAAACCACAAAAATGCTCCACCCACAAACAACGCCCAACCACAGCAGAAGTCAAACCACAGCCAAGATTAAACCACAGCAAAGTTCCAACCACAGCAGAAGTCGAACCACAGCAAAGGTCAAACCACAGCAGAAGTCGAACCACAGCAAAGGTCCAACCACAGCAAAGGTCAAACCACAGCAAGATTCCAACCACAGCAAAGGCCAAACCACAAAAATGCTCCAACCACAAACAAGGTCCAACCACAGCAAAGGCCAAACCACAACAAAATTCAAACCAAGCAGAAGTCGAACCACAGCTAAGGTCCAACCACAACAAAATTCAAACACAGCAGAATCAACCCAGCAAAGGTCCACACAGCAACTCCAAACACAAAATGCTCCAACCACACAAGAAGGCTCAACCACAAACAAGCAGAAGTCAACCACAGCAAAGGTCCAACCACAGCAGAAGTCAAACCACAGCAGAAGTCGAACACAGCAAAGGTCCAACCACAGCAAGGTCCAACCACAGCAAAGGTCAAACCACAGCAAAGTCAACCACAGCAAAGGTCAAAACACAAAAAGTTAAACCACAGAAAGTCCAACCACAGCAAAGGTAACCACAGCAAGGCCAACCACAAAATCTCACCCAACCAACAGCAGAGGTCAAACACAGCAAAGTTCCAACCAAGCAGAGTCGCAACCGCAGCAAAGGTCCAACCACAACACAAATTCAAACCAAGCAGAAGTCGAACCACAGCAAAGGTCCAACCACAGCAAGGCTCCAAACCACAAAAATGCTCCACCACAACAACGCCCAACCCACAGCAGAAGTCAAACCACAGCCAAGGTTAAACCACAGCAAAGTTCCAACCACAGCAGAAGTCGAACCACAGCAAAGGTCAAACCACAGCAGAAGTCGAACCACAGCAAAGGTCCACCACAGCAAAGGTCAAACACAGCAAAGTTCAACCACAGCAAAGGCCAACCACAAAAAGCTCCAACCACAAACAAGGTCAACCACAGCAAAGGCCAAACCACAACAAAATTCAAACCAAGCAGAAGTCGAACCACAGCAAAGGTCCAACCACAACAAAATTCAAACCAAGCAAAGTCGAACCACAGCAGAAGTCAACCACAGCAAGGTCCAACCACAAAAAGCTCCAACCACAAACAAGGCCCAACCACAGCAAAAGTCAAACCACAGCCAAGGTTAAACCACAGCAAAGTTCAACCACAGCAGAAGTCGAACCACAGCAAAGGTCCAACCACAGCAAAGGTCAACCACAGCAAAATTCAACCACAGCAAAGGCCAAACCACAAAAATGCTCCAACCAAGCAAAAGTCGAACCACAGCTAAGGCCAAACCACAACAAAATTCAAACCAAGCAGAAGTCGAACCACAGCTAAGGTCCAACCACAGCAAGGCTCCAAACCACTAAAATGCTCCAACCACAAACAAGGCCCAACCACTGCAGAAGTCAAACCACAGCAAAGGTCCAACCATCCACGGCAATGATCTAATCGCAGTTAAACCTCCGAGCACAATGAAGACCCAACTACTCCGGCGCTCCAGCCACGTTATAGCTTCTACCTCAGTAAAGATTTCCTTTTTTTTTTCTTACTTCTCTCGATTTCTGAAATTCGGGCCCCCCCCCCAAGGATGACCGGGCCCGGGAATAATGGACCCAGTCCCCCCCCTCCTACACCTCAAAAACTCTCAACAGGCCTGCTGACAATGAAGTGGGACTTTAACGTCAACCTCGCGGCATGCAAAATTCCAAAGTGCAATTAAAGGAATGGTCAGAGTTTTGGGGGGGGGGGGGTGATCGGGCCGCGCACTTTGTGAGCCGTTGGTGTATGAAATTTAGTTTCGTGAAGGTACACAAATCATATGGAAATAAATGCCACGCTGCCGCGAAATTTCAAGTAAACTGCAACAATATTTATAGCGCAGTTTTTTTTTGTTTTTTAAGGAATTCTCTTTCTACTAGCCAGTAGCGTGACGACGTGGCTAGTTAAGGGACGGACCGCGGCCCCGGGGCTCCGATAAGCGTAAATATAATAAATAATATGGAATTTTAGATTTTAAATAGTTAATATTGAGAATAAGCGCTCATTTGACGCTAAAATTAAGAGATATAATACCACTTTGAGGTATCTGCAGGCATCTTCGCTGCTGAAATGAAGAAAAAGCGAAGAGTCAGTTTTGCCATTTACACATTTATGGCGCTTATAATCAATTTAACCTTTAGCCATTTCTAAGTCCCAGAATCGTCAGTTATGTTGTTTTGGGGGTGGAAATAGGCAGTTTAGACATTTTTAGGACGCCTATGGTGATGTTATGTCATTATATTATGACATTTTATGCCATGGTGGTGCTAATGGTCATTAGCGGCTATTTCTGGCTCGCCATTTTCGGCGCGCGAGTGGTCGGTTTCGCCATTTTGATGGTGGGGATCATAATTTTTTTTTTAAGGCGTTGTCAAGGATGGTTAGAACTCACTAGGATAGAGATTTATAATGGTTTCCAATGATTTAAATCAAACGTCCCTCACGAGAGCGTCTCGTATGGTCTGATCATTTTGAGTACTTTGTCTACTTTGTGTAAGCCATTCCCACATTGAGGGGTCATTCCGTTGTTGAGGGTGTCTGGTGCTGCTTTACGGACGTTCCAGAAGGGCACGTAATTGAAGAGCAAACGAAAAAAACGTATAAAGGAGGACAAACAGGACAAGAGGGCTCCTGAATAGGCCTGGCTCTTCAATAACGTCTCTTGCGCGATGAATTGAAGCTTGAAAAAGTCGTAGCGATCTGTCGCTCTTTTGAGACTAGTAGGCAGCATGCCATTGAGTTTCAGTCTACGTCCTCCTCTCTTTCGTGTAATTCCTCAGTTTAAAAACAAGCTCGAAGGTGAAGGGCATAATAGCTAGAGTTAGCCATCCTACAGCCTGGTTATAGTCGCATCTGCTCAAATCCGCTCGAATTGAACAAATTTATTAAGCGCGAGCATTTTCTTATCCTGTCACCCGAAGAACAGACCTCGAACCTCGCAGGACGCAGTATTTTCACCGCCATGGACATGCGGCAAGGATTTTACCAAGTGCCGCTCACTGAAGATTCGTCCCGATCTGTGTACTTTTTCAACCATCTTCGGGCGCTACAAATTTCTCCGCCTTCCTTTTGGCTTATCCTACAGTCCCGAGGTGTTCCAGCGGGAGCTGATGCGAATTTTTGGCGTCATGGTACCTCGGAGAATCAGAGCGATTTTTTTGGACGTGTTTCACGAAGGTCATCCTGGATCTACTGCCGGCTCTACTACTGGGCTACTACTGGTTCGGCCACGTAATCGGACTGCAGTCCGAGGAAGAGACTCGACATTGGACCGGCACTGGAGTCGTCCGTGACGACATCTTGAAATACTTTATATGTCGTCCAGAGATGTCACGACTCCCCTTGGATTCAAGAGAGTTGAAACTAAATTATGATTGATGTGAATTCACTTTCAGTATACCACATTTCTTGCCACCTCACCCACCCCTCCCATCTTTTTTATGGTCGGGCTTAAAAAAAAAACTGGTACAATTGAATGTTATTAATTTTGAAGCTTTCGGAGCTGCTTTTTTTTTTTTACACCCACAAAAAAGGATGGGAACGTGTGCCACCTCAGTTTTGACGGGCCCTTTATTTAGGTGGTTTTTTTTGCCCGACATGGTAGCACATTTTTACACCTGTAAGCATAATGCTTCCAGTTTTTTTGCCTCAACACATCGTATGTAACACCTGTTTCTCTACGAACAAACAAGCCCCTTCAAACGCAGAAAAAAAAAAAAAAAAAATGAAAGAAAAGAAATAAAAGAACGGCACAGCCAGCTTGTCTAGCATAGACTCCCTCCCTATTGTAGTATTACTGAGGTTCTCGCCCACAAATAAACCACTCGGTTTTACAATGCCATAGAGTCCACTTTTTTCCTTCTTTTTTTTAAATAAAGTTTCAGAAAAAAAGTGTCCTTTTATCCTGATTAGGTGTTTCATTCAAGATTTCTTTCCTCTTCACGTCACTTTGTACAAATAAAATAAAGTGCGCTTAGACACGTTTTCTGATAAGAAACAAAAAACATTATAGAAGGAGGGGAGCACATTCTTTCATATTGATTTTTTTTTTCTCCTTATATCCTCAGCCTCTACAACCCCTTTTTCGCCTCTCTTCAATTCTCATCTCGAGATAATTGGTTCTCTTATCTCTTTCCCTACTCCCTAAGAGATCAGAGATATTTGCTCCCGTATATATGCTTTCACTTCTTCTTTCCCCCCTTTTCCATGGAAAAGCTGCGCCATATTTTTCCCCCCTATTTTTTTGCTGGTATATTTTTTAAGGGAGGGGGAGGGTTTCCCTGGTAGAGGTTTCAAAATGAACGGAGGCACTCAAAATGTTTGCTAAACTGATTAAACTGGGAAGAAACTTTCTCGGTAAATTATCTTGAAACCCACGACTTTTTTCTCCCCCCTGAAATGTTTAAATTGATTTTTTTTTTTTTTTTTTCATTTCAGTATTTTATTTTCGTCGATTGTCAAATGCAAAGGTGAAGCGCCAAAGGCTTTAAAAGGTTTAATTGTATTTTTGTATGTTTACCGATCGTGCAGAGGGGTAGATGAGTGGTGGGGATCTGGAGCAGCCATATTGGGTGCAGGATTGCAGTTGCATTTAGGGTTGATGCATTCAAGTCCCCCCCCCTCACCAACCATTCTTCACCGTTATGTCCACCACACACCCCCCTCCCCCTTTTGGGTTACTCGTGTTCACCGTTTTCCCTTCAAACTGACTCATCGTATCCATGGTAAAAATACACACACAGTTATCGATCTTGTTCCTATTTCACTCGCTTGAGTGTGCGAGAAAGACAGAATGTATGTGTGTGAATAAAGAGAGAAAGAGTGGTTAAAACGAGAGAGAGAGAGTAAGAGAGAAACTAGATTTCCGAAAATATAAACTGAAGAGGAATGGAACATTGTTGACAGGGAAGCGTGAGCGTGAGCGAGTGGCCGAACACGGCGAAGGGGGTGGAGGGGAACGCCGTTCCATCCCCCGTTACAAACTCTACAACAAAAACACCATAAAACGGGCGAATTTCATTTGAGGGAAACAGAACACAAAATTAACTGTATTTCGCCAAATATTTTCTCTGTTTTTCGATCAAGGGCTTCGGGGGTGATAAAATTCAAGAAGCGCCGTTTTGAACTCCTCGAATTCCCCTCGTCACATAGTCCTGGCACTATAAAGCTCACGTGAGTCCACAAACGCTTCGGATCTCGCCATAAATAGGTCTGTACCTAAAAACTGGATGAAACGAGCTCATTAGTTTGCTCTTAGACCCTCTGACCTTTAGGAGCTCTTTTTCTAGTGAACTCGCTTTGTGTATTCTTAATACTTTTAATACATCAAGCTTGTTAGTTTAGGAGTCAGATTCCATTTTTTTTTAATTAACCGTTACAATTACCGGAAGAATAATAAAAGATGTAATTCGAGAATCTTAATTCAAAGTATACCTAAAAGGGTTCCCAGTTTGAGGGTGAGGTTCAGGTGAAAAATAAAAAAAAAAAACAGCGAAGAGAGGGGTTTATTGGAGGTAAACATATTCCGTTGACATGAAAAGAGAGAAGGAGGGGTTTACATTTAATTGAAATACTTCTCCAACCCCTCCTGAGCACTCTTGTGAAGGGTGAAAAACCTCCCTAGGAAGAAAATGGCTGGCACCCCGCTCTCACCCACACTCACGGACCATTAAAAACTGCGTCATCTGCGTCTAACTAGCTTCTAACTTTTTCTCCCCTCTTTTGTCGTCCTGTCTCTCTTATCGCTTTCTTCGTTCTTGTCATATTTTTTCCAACATGTTTTATTTAATTTTGTTTTTTTTTTTCGGAAAATACGACTCGCTAATCTCGGGCTCATTGTAAACTTTCAATTCTCACCAACGCCTCATCCCCCTCGACCACCAAACCAAACAAGCTTGCCACTCTTCTCATCTTTTCCCAATTCTTGATAACGTTTAATTCACTCACGCGTCGCAACATAAAACACACACTCATGACACACCATCATCCATTACAGTAATTGCTTGAAATTCTATTCTTTTCAAAAGGATCTGAAATAAAATATATGACCCGTTGAATAAGAGAGGGACGGGGGAAATGGGAAAATGGTTATGCCCCTCCCCCCACCACCTATTCGATGACTAAAGCTACCCTGAATAATTAAAAATACAGCCGGCTTTTCCGGAAATTGAATAAATGCTGTATAACAAAATGTATTCTTCAAAATACACAATCTGCCTTTCAAACTATATTCACGCTAGGTTCAAAACGATATTTTTCATTAAAATGATTGCTCTTGCAATTCATCATCAACCCATGTCGACGAGAGTCATTTTTTATTTCTTGGTATAAGGGGTGGGGGGGTGGGGTGGGGAGCATTAGCAATCGTCATTGCCGTGTAATGTTTGTACCTATTTTGTTATTTTATTGATTCTCTCTTAGCTTTGACGCATCTATTGTAACTCCGGAGGAAACTGACTGACCATCAGTGCCGGCCTTGGACATTTTGCGCTCTCATCACCGCAAATTAGCGTTTTTGTCTACACTTCAGCGCTTCTTCTCAATTTCATCGGTGAATTAGTTAACCGCGAAATTGCGATTTTTCTCCATTTTTGCCCTAAATTAGCGATTTTCCATAATTTTAGACGTTAATTTTCGATTTATATTCATTACGGAATTAGCAAATCTGTGAATTACCGATTTTTCTGAATCGTTGCAATGAATTTGTGTTTTTCTTGATTTTAGCTGCTAATAAATTAATTTTCAATTTCATCCATGAATTAGCACTTTTCTTAATTTTAGCTGTGAATTAAGGATTTTTTTCTCACTTTTAGCTATGAATTATTGCACTTTTTTGCCAATATGAGCCACGTGCTTGCTTCAAGCCAAAAATTGTCGTTTTCATACTTCTAGCCTCTTAATTAGCGGTTTTCCTGCACTTTATACGGAAGCTTTCCAGGAAACATTAGCCGCTATGTAGCTAAGCATTTTTCTTAATTAGAGAAAATACGCCGATCCCCAGTTTTTTGGGGCCCTTAAAGCGGATAAACACAAGCGGATAGATAAACGGACAAGGCTCATTAATATGCTGTTCTTGGGGGCAAGTATACACAGCAAAAAGTTTGGAAAAAGCGCTAATATTCTGGGCTAAAACTGTGAAAAAGCGTTCATTACCGGTACCTCGATGAAACTTCCAGTCGAAAATATCGATGAAAAAAAAATCGTTGATTCGCATTGTATGGATATGCCACTTTAATGGTTATTAGTAAAATCGATTCAAACCACGTTTTTTTTCTACTTTGCAAAAGCAAGAAAAAACGCTAATTCAAGGATATAAAAGTGAGAACAAAAACGCGGCTAAAATTGTAAAAAAAAAAAAAAAAACGAAAACAAACAAAACACTAATTCCGGGCTAAAATGGATAAAAATGACAAATTCACACCAGAAATTACAAAAAATCGCTCATTCGCGAAGAAAAAAATAGAAAAGCCGCTACTTCGCAGATAAATTTGCAAAAACTCTAATTCACGCCTAAAATTTATAAGATGGCTAATTAGAAGATATCAATTTGGGACAAACGTTATTCTACGATAAAAATTGAGAAAATTGCTATTAAATAACTGCTATGATACAAAGAAAAATCGCTAATTCACTAATGAAATTGACAACAGTGCTAATTAGCGGCTAAAATGTGAAACAATCCTAATTCGCGGACAAAACTGGAAAGTATCCCCAAAACTCACGAATTAAATTGGGGAAAAGCGTTAATTCTCGGATGCAAATGAAAAAAAAAATCGGCTAACAGGCTGTTAAAATTGAGAAAAACGCTTATTCACGGCTAAAATTTAGTAAAGCGCTGTTTCGCGGCTAAAATTGAGAAAAAACGCTAGTTCATCCCTATAAGAGAATACCTACACAGTTAATTACTTGTTTTTTCGACATGAATTTTGCGACTTTTTCACATTTAACTATGAGTTAGCGCTTTTTCCTCATTTCATCGGCGAATTAGTGATTTTTCTCAATTTTAACAGCATAAAAATCACAGTTTGCTTCTAAAATGAGGAAAAAACGCTAACTCGGACGGCTAAAATGACCTGTTACAATCGCACAGTCGTGGCCAAAGATAAAAAGTCCTAATTCACGGCTAAAAGTGAGAAAAAATGCTCATATTTATAGCTGGAGAACGTCAATTCAAGATTTTTGATGGCAGCTTCAAAGATTGATGAGAAGAAGCGCTATGTGGAATCGCTAGTAAATTCGCTGGTAGTATAAAGAGAAAAAGCGCTAATTCACTGCTTAAATTGAGAAAATCGATTATTCGCGGCTAAAATTGAGAAAATGTGCTAACTCTTGGCTAAATATGAAATAATTTCAAAAAAGCTCCAATGCGCGGCTAAATTTGAGAAAAAAACAATATTTTGCGGGGCGTCATGATTTACTGACGCACATAAAAATCCAACCCGGCGACCTAAAATTGAGAAAAATCTCTATAACTTGATGCTAAAATGGGCAAAAAGCACTAACTCACATGCCTAAATGTGACAAAAATTGGCCATTCATGGCGAAAATTGAGAACAAGTTCTAAATAACAGCTAGAAATAGGAAAAAAGAGTTCGTTTAAAGCTGAAATTCGAGATTTTTGGAGCCAGCTTCATACCTGAAATTGACAAGAGGCGCTAATCCGCTTCTAATCCCTAATTCGTGGCTAAAATGGAGATAAAGTGCTAACTCATGGCATGGTTGGAAATAATTTCAGAAAATCTCTAATCCGCGGCTAAATTTGAGAACTAGCGATAGTTTGCGGGGCATCCTAAATTACAGCCAAAATTGAGAAAATTCACGTTTTCAACGGCCACTTCGTCGCTGAGACAAAGTGCTAGGTCACAGTTAAGCAAACGAAATTGTTAATTCGTGGCTAAAATCGAGAAAAACTTATTTTCGACTAAAATTTTCTGAAAAGTGCACTAATTGAGAAAAGGCGCTTATTCACAGCTCAAGTTCAGAAAACGCTAATCGCTGAAAAATGTTAATTCATGGCTAAAAGAGGAAAAATCGCTAGTTCTCCCTGTGTAGAGAAACCCCAAAATAGAAAGATTCAGCCGCCGATCAGACTTGTTAATATAGGAGAAGCTTGGACAATTGTGTGTTTCGCTCTACTATAGAAATGGCTTGCCAGCCATCAACTGCTTTAAAATAGCCAAACTATGGCTATTCTCACCATAAAAACAGCTAAACTGACTGCAATCGCACCCCATAGTGGTTAAACTGACGATTAGCGCCTAGAAAATGGCTGAACTGACTATATTCGCGCCCTAAAAACTGTCAAACGAACTTGAAGCGTCCTAAAAATGGGTAAGCTGTCGCTGAAAATGGCTAAATCAACCATTTGCGCGCCAAAAATGGCAAAGCTGGCAATTCGCGCGCCTAAAATGGTCAATACTGATCATTCGCGTCTCTGGCTTTTGACGGGGACCATAGTCGCGTTCTAAAAACGGCTAAACTGACTATTCGCACCCTTAAATGACTGAACCGATGATTCTAGCCCTGGAAAGGGCAAAATCAACAATTCACGATCAACGAATGGTCAAACTGACCATTCTGTGCCTTTGGCTTGACGTGACTCTTTTTATGGCCTGAAAAATGGCAAAATTGACGATTGACGGTCTAAAAATGACGAAACTGACTGTACGAGCCCCGAGTTTGCGCCTTAAAATGCCTGAACAGGTGGTTCCTGCACTAAATATGGGCAAAACTGACCATTCGTGCTTGGAAAATAGCTAAACATGCAATGCCTGCTTTAAAAAACAAAAAAAAAAACTGACGTTTCTTGCCTCGAAAATATCGCACTGGCTAATATTCACTTGTTATATAAATGATCAGACAATTTGCCTCTTGGAAATGGCAAACATGACCATTCGCAACCTAAAAAATTGGTATGACGGACTATTTGCCGCACACAAATGGCAAAACTGCGGCAGTTTGCGTCTGAAAGTTCATTGATGAATCAAATGCGCTTCTTACGTCATTTTTTCGGCCTTTTTGTGCTGGACGCGCCCCTTAGGGCAGCACGGCGCGTGGTCCCGGGCGGTCGTCGGCTCCCCCCTTCCTTAAAGCCTTCATTTTGATTGAGATTAACATTGCTCGGTAATTGGCCGGGAGATACATACATAAGAGCTTACATCATGGTTAGAGCTGTCGCATACCATTGATAGGCTCGTTTTACACATGGTACGTGGTTTCATGCGGCGTGGTTTTATCAGCCACTTCAAAGCCGCGTATATTTTCACACGTCTGTGGTAATTGCGCGGCTCGATGAGACAGCGGTACTCAACGTATGGATTGATCGCGGCGGGAGCCGCGTGATACCGTCGCACGTGTGTGTGAAACGAGGCTTACAAATGATTTTGACCGTCCAGTGAAGAATAATCACGTTTTTGCTGATGATTTAACCTATAAATGGCCAAACTGATGTCTCGGTCATAATTGAACTGATTGGGAGGCCCCTTGCTGACCGTTCAGAAGAAGCGTATAGACACAACTGCGCAAGAACCAACGCTTTTTGATATCCCTCGTCTCTGCAATTGTCTTAATCAGATTTTGGGAAGCTCATAATTATAGTTTTTGTATGTGTCAAAACGCTCAAGATCATAATAATTAAAGTACTCCGATAACAAAAGTCGCAGAAAAAACTGGCCCAGACAAACGTTATTATAAATAACGTATATGTACAAAAAGTTTGTTATGACACTCTAGAGGTTCCGCTTAAACTCACAAAGAAGTCGGTAAAGGGTTCAGCCCGTGTGGGATGTTGGCGAAGGGCTGCGGGAGAGAAAGAAAAACGACAAGAAGAAAAGGAAAGGAGTGTGTAAAAGATAAGAGGGAGATTTAGTAGTTATACGTGCCCTGAGGGCGATTTCTCGCAGTAGAGGAACGATCATGGAATGAAGTGGAATGGGGAGGAGAACAGTTTGCCTCACCTGCATGATTCTCTTCTCTTATATGGCTTGAGTGTAGGACAAATGCATCATTTTAAAAATAAAAGAAGAAACCTTCTGCTCCTAAGGCGGTCTTTTGACGGTCGATTTCGAGAGAAAACAACTTTGAAATAATCGTTAAGCAGAAACCGTTAAAATATTGACGTCCGGGAAAAGAGTGTGCGGGGCCTTAGCCCAATTTAAATTAGATTATAAGTTTTTCAAAGTTTGGAACGCCGAGATCAGAAAGATTCTTTCATCAAGATTTATTTTTCGCTTCGCGTCTGAATTATATTATAAGACGAGAACCAATTTTCAGGGCCCCTGACTTCTCTCACACCCTTGTCGGCTGCCACACAATCATCTCCACACCTCACTCGTCTGCCCTGCTTTCTTTGGCATCACAGGGACTTTAATTAAAGAAGAAAGCCATTGAAGTATGAGGAAAGAAGATGAGACTTTGTATAATAGGAAAAACCTTTAGTCTGATGGTAAAAATAGATTTCTCTTCTGTGAGCACGTTTGACGCCCACTAAATAAAATATAGTGTGTTAAGAAAAAGGGAGAGGGGATTAGTGGGAGTGATACAGATGGGGAAAAATAGTTTTTTTTTTCCCCCCCAACTGGGGCTGTATTCGCCAACGCTCGTCTCTGTTATTCGATGAACTCACGTTTCTTTCTTTTTTCATCATGCCCTCTCCTTTTCTCCCAGAGAAAATATCACAAAAGGGGGAATTGGTGGAAAGGAAATGTTGATAACAAAGAGTTAATGAGAAAAAACAAGTTTGAGTAAAAAGTTTTACCCCTTTCACTCTTTTCCTATCGTACAATAGGGCTTCAAGTTTAAATTAAAGTTACAGGAGGGAAAAAGAAGAGAAAAAGGTTTGTTTTATGCTACAATATAATAATGAGAGATCCTTGATATAAAACAGAAGACCGCACGCTCCTTCTAATTATGCAATACCAATGAAAAGCTTTTATTAATTTATTATCCATATCCGAGCATAAAAACCCCTCAAAAAAGAGCTCACCCCAAACTAATAACCCTCTATTTTATCCTTTTTCCCTCCATCAAAGAACTAAGGAACTCAGTTTAATTATTTTACATAAAAAATGTTCAGTTTTGTCGGTAGTGTGACACGGTTACTAGCGATTGAGTGAGGGTGGAGGGGGGGCTAACGCGATATGCCTTTTCAAGCCGCAGTTCCATTATAAAATTGGTGACGGAGTAGATTTTAAAGGAGGGGAATAATGTCCCGGATCCCAGCTAATGAAAGTTTTAATATTTAAAATTCGTCATTTCGCTTTGTTAAATAGTGGGACTATGGGCGCTTGATTTGTCGCCAGCACGGTGTGGTAGAATGAGAGCGCTTGAATTGCATCCCTGTAAATTTTTCATGGCGGAGTTTCATAGATGATGTCAGGATGTAAAAGGTCTGGAATTATCTAACCCCCCCCCCCCGGGCGAGCACTGTCGGCCTTTAGACATTAGGCGCCCCCCCCCCACCCACCCAAAAGCAATTAAATTCTCTGATAAGTGATTTTTATTTTCATTTTCAGAGAGATTTGCCTTTTGAGAAGCTACAAATTGGCGTTTTCTTTATTTTAACCACGACTTACCGTTTTCCCCACACTTCAGCGCTTCTTCACAATTTCATCGGTAAATTAGCCATTTTTCTCCATTTTAGTAGCGACTTTTTACAATTTTTACTGCGAATTTTCTCATTTTTAGCCGCAGATTAGCGCTTTTTCTCACTTTGAATCTCACGAATCCGGGCATAGGTATTTTTGTAATTGTATAGCAGTGAAATTAGCGCTTTTTCTGCACTTAAACCGCGGGAGTTAGCGCTTTGTCTCAATTGTATTGGTGAATTACCGATTTTTCTCTATTTTAGCCTCGTATGGGGGGGGGGGACTTGCATGAATGTCCGATTTGAGAAAAAAGTTATACCAATGAATTAGCAAATGGGCAGAGGGATATCAACGGTAGTTGGAGCCCGATTGGGTGTTTCTGGTGATTTTTAAATAAATTTCAGGCTTCTTCAGAACGGGAAGCATCACAGTGACGTATAGAAACGGTTTCAACGAGGTGGAGCAGAACCCCGGAAAAAGGACTCACCCACACACTTGAGAGCCCCTCCACCCCTCCACTATTCCAATCACATCACATCGTATTGCTATCCGCCAGCTTGGTTATCCTATAACTGTGGATGGCACGAGTATGGCGAGAAATTTAGTTGAAATTGAGAAAAGCCTCTATTTTGTGGCTATATGGGATCACGAAAAAGTGCTAATTCGTCGCTTCAAATCAAGAAAAACCACTCATTAGTGGACAAATTAAGAAAAAACGCTAATTCACGGATAAAGTGTATAGAAAAAAACGCTAATAAACGGCTAGAAATGAAGAGAAAATCACTAATTCACGGCTAAAATTGATAAAACACAAATTTGCAGCTTCTGAAGGCAACGTCCATGGCTAAACTCGAGAAAAGGCGCTAATTCATAGCACAAAGTAAAATCACAAGCCAATTCGCAGATCAAATTGAGGAAAATCACTAATTTGCGGCTTTAATTGAGAAATCTGATGGGAGACAGTGAGAAATAGTGGAAAAAGCTCTATTTCGCGGCTGAAATTAACAAAATTTAATAGTTTATGAAATATTGTAATAATAAGTAAGTAAGTAATAATAAACTACGTGAAAAATACACTTAATTCTTGTTTATTTCAAGAGTAAAAGGCCTCAAAGTGATTTCCGCCCCGGGTTTCCTAGGCCTGCCACTGAGGGCAGAGGTGTAGAGTTAGGTGGCGGGGGGCGAGGTGGTCCATCGCCCACCCAACATTCCTACACATACACACAATATCTTCACCTGATTTTCAACAATTTCATCCGTCAAAAGGGTGACCGCCGTCTACAAAGTCTTTCGCGAAAAACTCTCAATTGCAATTTTCTTGTCATTTTCTCGCGAAATTTGAGTTTTTGTGACTAAATTGTAAGTATTCGTAAGTCTATTTTTCCGCAAAAAAACAATTTTCTGGGCCTTTCTTTTAGTATAGGCTCAAGACCCCGGGCTAGCCGGCCATGACTTGGCATGACGAATAGCCATAAAATTATAACATTTAGAGTTGAGTATTTGTGAGTGTGCAATTATGAGAGAAGTTGCAAGTTTTCTGTCTTTTACTTACGCAAAATTGCGATTTCCTGATATTTACATTCTCGAAGTTTGACTTTCGGGGCTAAGTATTCGCAAAATCGCTAGTTTCTGATCTTTATTTTCGCTAATCGCAAGTTTCTGGCTAGTTTTTAGTGAGTGATGCGTTGAGCTTTTAGTTAGCCGCAAAATTCTAACATTTGAGAGCTAACTATTCGCGAAATTGTAAGTTTCTTGGCAAATAGCAATTTTCTATGTTCTTCTTTGCAAATACGCTGCTCCATATCCTCCGTTCAATTTTAAATTTGCCCATTTTTGCCTATAACACACCAACCACCGACATGCAGGGCTTAAATAGGGGATTTTCAGGTCCATTTTTACCAGCGCCCAGCCAAAAACGTCTCCATATTATCTAGGGGTCGTCGGCGACGCCGAAAATGCGGCTCGTTTGGGGTTTTGTTTTTTTTTTTGTTTGTGCCCTCCTCACGCGATTTTGGCCAAAAAATTGTGATCTATCGAGGTCCTTGTGCGCAGTTATTTTCTGTGGGCAAGTCTACGCCTGAAATTGAAAAAAAGAAAACACAACAACAAAAAAAACGCTAATTCCCAGTTTCTGTACGTCCTTGGACGACTAAAATTGAGAAGACACGCTAATTTGCTGTTGTTGGGGGAAATTACGCGGCTAAAAGTTTTTAAAATGCTGATATTCTTGTCTAAAATTGCGAAAAATCGCTCATTCGTGGCTAAAATTAAGAAAAATGCGTCAATTTGTCGTTACTGATGCAACTTCCAGGTCAAATTTGAGAAAAAACTATCTAGTGTTCGGATTATTAATCCACGACGTAAATTAAAGCAAAGCGAATTTGGTCATTTGGAAGAGCAAAGGAAATGATAAGGGGACACATAGAGATTTCTGCCCGGGCTACGAGAGGTGTGAATACGCCACTGTTATCCGGCTATTGCCCAAATTCGCTATAAGGCTGTGACGAGCTGTGCCGCACAGATTCAACAAATCGCACACCGGCCGAGGAGCCCGCCTATTATACGGGCACGTATAGCGCACAGCTCCATTCAGGTTGTATCGCTATAAGGCCCAGCTAATTTTGCCTATCGCCCCTTCCCTCCCCCCCAACGAAAACCTAAAATCTACGCCTCTGACCAAGTGTAATTCAATAAAAACAAATCTTGCATTTTGAGGGCCAACAAATCTAGTCTAAAATTGAGAAGGCGTGCAAATTTGCTAAATTTGGGGCAAGTATGTAGCAAAAAGGGCTAATCCATTGCAAAAAAAAACTTTTTAGAAAAAGCACTATTCGAGACTGAAAATTTATAAAAACGCCAATTGGTGGCCATTGTTGAAAAAGGCGACAATACCTGGCTAATACTTAAAATAGAGAAAAAGAAGCGCTGATTCGCATGCAATAAATAAGAAACAAATCCCTAATTGGGGGCAAAAATTGAAAAAAAGTCGCTAATTTGCCGCTCATATTTATAAAATACGATAATTCTGCTAAAATGGTGAAAAGGAGTAAATATGCGTCAAAGGTTATTGGCAAAAAGCGCTCATTCACAGCTGAATACTTCCCGGCTAAACTAGGAAATAGTTCGCGGCTCGCGGCTAAAATTAAGAAAAAAACGCTAATTCACGAATCTATTTGGGAAAATCTGCTGATTTGTGGATAAAGCTGAGGCATACCGTTAATTCCCGGCTAGAATTAAGATATGGCGCGCGTCCGCAGCTAAAATTGAGAAAAACGCTGATTCACGGATCAAGCTGAGAAAATACGTGAATTCGCGGCTAACACTGAGTAAATCATTTACTCAATTTTAGTTATTATGAATATAATAATAAATACATTATTATAAACATTATTTATCGCAGAATTGACGCATCCTATCCAGTTACACGATGTTAATGGAAAAAGTTGAGTAAAATAAAAAATAAAATAAAAACGGTAATTCTCGCCTAAAAAATTGTGAAATGATTCGCAGGCTAAAATTAAGAAAATTCGCCAAATTTCCAGACTAAAATTCACTTAGAGCGCGCATTTGCAGCTAAAATGAAAAACAAGCGTAATTTGCGGCTAAAATTAAAAAAAAAAACAAAAACAAAAACACTCCTTTGCAACATAAAATTGTGGAAAAAGATAATTCTCCCCTCCCCCTCGGAACCATGTACTATGCACCATGTACCGATAGGCAATTTAGAACTGGCTGTCACGGCACAAACTTATAAAAATGCGCTAATAATCGTGGCTATAACAGCGAAAAAGCGCTGATTCATGGTCTCACGATGCAACTTCCAGACAGAGATTGAGAAAAAATCGTCGATTCGCCGTATATGACGGCCATTCCGCGGCTAAAATGTAGAAATCAATGCAAAAGTGTTGTTTTTGGGCCAAGTCCGCGGCTACAATTGAGAATACACGCTAATAATTCAAGGCTGTACAAGTAAAAACAAAACATCTCGTCTAATATTAACAAAAACAACGCTAATTCGGATTAAAATTGGGCGAAAATGGCAAATTCACAACTGAAATGGCGAAAAGATATGATAATTCGCTGCAAAATTATCAGAAAACGCTATTTCAAGATGAAATGGAGAAAAATCACTAATTCGCGGATAATGTTGAGGAAAAACGTTAATTCACGGATATGAAAATGAAGAAAATCACAAATTCCCGACTGTATAGCTTCTGAAAGATTCGAGGCTCAAACTGAGAACCAGCGCTAAACCTTAAAATTCGCTACTAAAAATGAAATCTGAAGCTGAAAATGAGGAAAACGATAATTCATGGCTAAAATTGAGGAAAAGCGCTAACCCGTAGTCAAAAATTGGGAAAATCACTAAAAGTTCGAGGCTAAAACTAAACAATAAACGCTAATCCATAGCAAAAATAGAAGGAAAACAAAATGACAATGTGAGACTGAAATGTGATGAAAACATTCACTAATTAGCCCGGCATAAATACAATAAAAACTCTAGTTTTCGGCTCAAATAGGGTAAAAAGTGCTTTTCCAGGCTAAAAATTGAGGAAAACGCCAATTCGTGGCTAAAATTGAGAAAATTCGCGAATTCACAGGCTAGAAACGCTTCTACGCGGCTGAAATTGAAAGAAAAAACCCTAATTCGCGGCTAAAATTGAGGACAAAAATTCGCGGATAAAGTGTTTTAAAAACGTGAAGTGTGAAATTGAGAAAAACGGCAAATTCGTGGCTAGAACTGAGAAGAAGCGCTAATTCATAGTTAAAATTTAAAAAATGCTAATGCGGTGCTAAAATGAGAAGAACCCGCTAATTTTCAACTAACATTGAGAAAATCAGTAATTATTCTGGCTAAAACTAAGAGAAAGGTTCATTTTCAGTGTGAATTGAAAAAAAGTGCTAATACGCTGCCAAAAATGGAAAAATTGCCAATTTGCACTTAAAATATCGGAAAACGCCAATTCGTGGTTAAAATGAACAGAATTCGCTAACTTACGGGTTGGAAACGCTACTACGCTGCTAAAATTACGAAAAAGCTGCGGCTGAAAAATAGGGGAATCACTAATTTACGGCTAGAATTGAAAAAATTCGCGGCTTCCTTGGTCATCTTTGAGGCTCGAAAGCGCCAATTTATGGCTATGGGTGAAAAACCCGAAAAATTGGCGGCTAAAACTGAGAAAAAATAGCTAATTCTTAAGCGTTATGGTTATAGTGAACATAAAAATGCTAATTAGTCGTAAATATTTGTAAAAACCGCTATTTTGCGGATAATATTGAGTAAAACGCTAATTTTCAGCTCAAACTGAGTAAAGTGCTAATTCCCTGGACCCTGCTATAAAAAATCGTAAATTTGCAGCTAAAATTGTGGAAAACGCCAAATCGAGAAACAGTTTAGAAACGTCGCTGATTCACAGGCTGAAAAAGCGACTTTGCTGCTAAATTTGAGAAAAAGCCCGTGTTTATGTCTATAAGGTGGGGGAGGGGGATTACCCCACTAATCCGCGGCTAATTTGCGCTAAATTGCGGCGAAAAGCGCTAGTTTTCTGGAAAAGTTGACAAAAAGCACTCATTCGCGGCTTAAACTTGGCATAAGCGCTGTTTGGCGGATAGGTTGTGGAAATAGCGGTGATTTGCCTAAAATAAGGAAAAAGGTCTTGGCTAAAATTAGGAAAACGTCTTAGAGGTTACCAATAGAGGTTTATATTGTGTATAATTGTAAGATGTAAGATTTCCACCCTGGGCCCCGATATACGTGTAGGTCCGCCAGTGGATCAGAGTATTTTCTCTATTTCAGCTGGGGAATTGCCTTCAGATTCAGTAGGACTCTCACTCTCTCTCTCTCTCTCTCGTTTAAATTTGGCATTCCTTCCACTGTGTAAGACATTTTGTTTTGTTTTTAACCCCTCGAGCTTCTTCATGGAGGCAAAAAAGAGGGGAATAACGTTTTTTTTTTTTTTTTTAATAAACAAGGGATGGGAAACTACGCGAAAGGGGAGGGAAAAAGTGGGGTCATATTATTGATTTCATCTAATCTCTCCCTATATTATACAAAGGAAAAAAAAGAAATGGAAGAATAATCCGCCATACCGGACTTCTCCCCATACAGAGCCTTGGCTTTCATACCGAAGAGACTGGTAAAGGCTGCGCGGGGAGGGGTTGTGGGTGGTTTATTTCTGTTTCTCCCTACACTGTATACCGAGCAGATCACCCATTGTTAGAGGGGGTTGGAAAATGGCGTTTTTCCATCTTAAATATTTCTCAACTTAGCTCTTTTCTCTCTTTTTCTTAGTAGGCAATGTACAAAAAAAAATAAGGAAAAAATGCACTGCAAAGCACCTGTGTAACTGATGGGAGACGTAAAGTAAAAAAAGACCCTTTTTTCCGTGGAGGGAAAAAAACTGGTACTTGTACTTATTGTGTCCAAGCTGTGGGTGCATCCTATTGTAATGTTTTTTTTACCTATTTTTTCATCTTGAACAATTCCCCCTTTCCATCCCCAATAATGCAATCTTGAACAGGTACAAGTCACCCTCGAGCATTAATTATTGTCTCGACGTGACACAGTAACCTTCACGTTATACTGGTGCCAGGTAGTATATTCCAAGGAAAACTCAAGGTTTTTAATTCACGAACAGGAATAAAAAAAAAAATATTGAACTTCTGCATTCTTATAGCGTGCCGAGAAGCGATAAATATACTTGGCTGTCTCAAGTTTTGAATCGGCGTGATCTTATACCGTGCTGTAAAACTAATAAACTTTATACAACACTTTAGAATTCCTCCCTTCAAGTTTTTGTACCGCAGTTGATCGGAGAAAATCATCCCTTTTATCCTATTATAAGAGACGCATGTTTCCTGAGATGAACTATGTTGATTTAAAGCCAAAACGGCCGTTATTGCAGTCGTGGAGGGAGCTTTGAGAGAGAGGCTTTCTGGGTTGTATCGAATTAAAATTGAAAAAGTATTGGCGGCAGAAAGGTTACAATTTTAAATGTGAATTTAGAGAATTTACAATCTATTGACACGCAACTAGTGAAGTCCGTCAGAAAACAAGTTTTTTACCTCTTGTTTTATAAAATACATCGAACAAACAGAATGATGAAATTCCATACCTTCTTTCGCGTGGAATTCCGAAGAGGAATCTTTTTAATAAATTGTTTCTCCTACGCGGTGATCAATAAATAAGTAAAAATTTGAAAATAGCCGTTCAACCCCCCTCCCTCAGAAGCAAAGTGCCTTAATTCTTGGCTCGATCGCGGGACATGGATTTTTAAATAAAAAAATCTGATTAAATCAAATTTCTCCTATCACCTATAGCACTAATTTTCATGAATGGAAAGTAAAAAGCTCATTAATATTTCAATTATAAAAAAAAAATACATCGGGGTAATGTTCCAAGCGTCAAAATACCTAATTAAATATACAAAACTCGATGGGTGGTGAGGGGGTTATTATCCGTTAGGGGGGTGGGGGGTGTAGCACCATAGCCAAAATTTAAGAGAAATGACAAGTGCGGAAGAAAAGCGGAGAGCGTGTGTTTGAGTGGGATGAAGCCCGACGGTGGGTTTGACGAGGGAGGCGGGGAGGAAAATGTATTGTTTCGCCTACGGTGATTTATTGAATACAGAAGCGTTCAATAAATCTCCCCGCGTTTTCTTTCCAAAAATTAACATCAAAAACCTTTTAAAACGCTCCGGCAGAACAGAATGGAGGTTTGGCGGTGAAAAAATACAGGAAAATGAAATCCCCCCCGTTCACCCGGTATGGTTATTATTGCGGATCAAAATACAATTTAAAGCTTGATACAAATTTTAAGCCCAGGAAAAAGGATGTTTTATGTGCTCAATTAATGTTCATCTCTTTTATCGCTCTGTACATTCCCTTATAGAAAGCCGGCTCTTCGACGACTGCAAGCCTTTTAAAGATTTGAAAACGAAACCGTTGAAAGAACTCCGTGAGAAAAACGATCCTGTGAGATTTCAGTATCAAAACACATCACAATGTTCTGAAGACGGGGTACTGTACTCCAAGTTGAGCTTTTCTGTGGCGTTATTATAAAAGATGAGGCCGAGAAAGGGACGTCGTCCCTATACACAACATTTCCAAGGGTGGACAACAATTATGCATACAAGAGTTATACGTATATATAGAAGGGGAGTGTTGCGGCGTTTGAGGTGCTATCGGGATGAAGAGAATGGGGTAGGTTAGTCGTAGAACCGGTCCTGGAACTCCTGGACGTTACCGTAATACCACCTGGTCACCCTCTGAAGCATTATTACTCGTTTCATTATAATAAAAAAAAAGCAAGAGAGTTAGAGTGTGAGAAGGGTGGAAAAAAAGGGGTAGCAAAAGAAAAAAAGCAGAATCCACTTTCAACTATCAGAAGTTGTCTGGCATTTTTTTTTTCTCTCTCTCTTCCGATTCAAGTTTATTCTTTGATGAGAGAAAAAAACAAGAAAAAAAATGAAAAAGCAGGTGATATTTTTTGTCAAAACACAATTAACCTGACGCTCTAATTTCCAGCAATCAACTTTAAAAAGTAATTGATTTCAGGGAAGAAAAAGTGAAATAAAAAAAAAAACAGGAAGTGTTTTTTCTTCGCACCATAGGAAATTCTCCGCAGGAAAAGATACAGACCACCGAAAACCGAGTGCAAATTTGACATTTCTACCCTCATTCTTTAATTAATCAACACCCACCCCCTACATCTTTATCCTTGATGCCGTCGTTTGCCCCCTGAAGAGTACCCTTTAGCCCACCCTTTTTAGCATCAGTTAAAAATGATCTGGCTAATTGAGTCAAACATAATTTACGCATGGGGTGGCGACCGGAGACGTTCAAAAAAAGTAAAAATATCCTCCAGAAAGTATATATAATGAAGGCAATGAAAATGTACGACACGTAAAGGGGGTGACTTTAAACAAAGCAACGAAAAAAAAAAAAAAAAAATCGGGGTGAAAAAAAAAGTGTGGTCTTTGTATGGGACACCTAGACTGAAGGGGGTTAATTAATGGGAAAGGATAAATATGATAGAGCTGGAAAGGGGGCAGGAGCATTGTCTCCCAATGATGAGAGCGCACAGGTTTGAGGGGATATATACGCTTTGTTTCGTTCATTGGCAACAAACATTTTTTTTTTTTTTTTTAACCCGGTGATGAAAGGGTTGCACTTGTCATGGTTCTAACCTTTTGTTTTTATTAAATTGAGGTTGGAAAGTCAAATCTGTATAAAGATGGTTGAAAGGGAAATGACAACAAAACAATTTAAAAAAAAACAAACTATACTCCACGTTCGACAACGTGGAAAAGGTACTCACCTGGGCCGGCACATAAAACGAACTGTGTGGACGGCGAACGCGGAGAAAGATTAAAAAAGAGAACCCCATAACACGAAAGGTAGTCGTAACGTGTGTTAGAGGAGGGGGTTGATGGTTCAAAAGGCTCTTACTTGGGAGTGTACTCGCCCCAAGTTCTTCTTTGTCGACGGGTACTGGAATGAGCGGTGGGGGGGGGGGGTGTTAAGGACAGGTTTGTGTTATTTGTTTTTATCCCGTTTTAAGACCATCAAATGGTGAGATGGATGAGTCGAGACGGCTTTCTTATCTCCTTTTTATGTCTTATCTACCTCTCAATCACAATCAAAACTTATACGGGAAACTGAACTGAACTGAATAAACTTTTCTTTTGTGTGTCACTCTTGTTTAAAGCCTGTGGTGTACCGACTCCAGTGACGTCACGGCGTTCTTGAAGTTCCAATTACGTATCGTTTTATCCTTTATCTTTTTATCTTACTCGTTCAGTTAACATTCATTGCTTTTGATTTTTTATGCTCTTGTATGATTTATGTTCACATTCAAAATATATACCGCTTACGCATTTTCTTTCGAACACCGACTTCTTTAATAAAAAAGAAGAACATTAAAAAGCCCCGTCTACATAAGACGCAAGGACGCCGTCGCAGGACGCAGCGCAGAACGCAGGAAGCAAGTCCACTTTTCACCGTCTACATAAAACGCAAGGCTCCGTCGTGCGTTGAGCCAATCATATGTCACGTTATAAAATAAAAAGTGAAAGAGAAGTTCTAATCACTTTATCTTGACATTGTTAGGTTATCGTACTCCACTAATTCCAGTCAGCATTGTATTTTCACACTTTCAAGTCAATTTAATCATTTTATGGATAAGATAGCTAAAAAGTTAGGACGTTGCCACGTTATTCACCATCTGTGTTTCGGCGATGGTCTTCAAAATTCGGCTGAGGGAAAAATAAAATAGAAGAAGGGGTCGTCAGTGGTGGCTTCATGCATTAACTAAAGAATGATGTTCGGCTGCTATGAAACATTGAGAATCGCGGATCACGAGCAGTTTTTTGTGTTACGGGGATGTGACCTTCGAAATTCGAGGATCTTCTTGAAAGGGTGACTCCATATTCCATATCTCGAGAAGAAAAGCAACAGAACTTCACCAGTTGCTTTTCTATTTGTGTGAATGCTTTCGTAAGTTCACCCTGGTAGCGTATATTGCATATTCATTTACTTGTACTTACAACGATTTGTTTGTAGTTATCGCAGGTGCATGGAAATACGGAAAAAAAGCAGTCCGTGGACATGGATGTTTCGAGTCGGGTGCTCAACTGCTTATAAAATTACATCCCAGAAGTTTGGAAGGCAATATGGCTTGATTTACTACCAAATATTTTGCCAGTCAAGACAGGGAATGCTTTAAAATTTTCAGATATTCGGGTAAAATTACACAGATACCCCAGTATTTAACGTAAAAACAAAGAGATCCATAAATATAAGGTACTTACTACCAGGAACTGCATGTTTTCGTAATTGGTATACGTATAGTACTATAGTACACACCAAGCTGTGGGGGTGCCAGGGGCGTAGCCAGCCCATGATCAAGCGGTGGGCAGCCAGCCAGACACACGGATTCAGAGTTGGGGGGGGGGGGGGCACACGTCTTGAGAAAAAGTGCTCGTTCGCGGATGAAATCCATGAAAAGGACAGTTTCCGGCTAGTAATGAGCGAAAACACCCATTCACGGCTAGAATTGAGAAATACCGCTGATTCACGTTAAACTTGAGAAATAAATCTGCTCATTATTCGCCGTTGAAATTGAGAAAACACGCCAATTTGCGGTTTCGCGATCCAAAGTCCGGGCCGAAATTAAGAAAATGCGCTAATTCTCGGTTCACAGTGCTCTTTTCACGGCTAAAATTGACAAAATAAATGCGCGTTCAATGTAGAATTGAGAAAAATCGCTCATTTGCGGCTAAAATTGAGGGAAAATGCCAATTCACGGCTAAAATTGAGAAATGAAGCTCATTTACGCATTTTGAGACGGAATCGGACGGTTTTCACGGATTTTGGGACGAACATTGAGAGACGGCACCAGTTCGTGGTTTTTCAAACCAACATCTCGGTGAAAATTGCGAAAAAGTGATAATTGACTGTTTTTATACATTTATAAAGCAAGTTTGCGGGTACAATCGAGAAAGAGGGCGACTTAGCGCACACATTTTTGAAAAAGTTCTTATTTTCGGCTAAAATTAAGGCACATTGAGGAAAACACCTATTTTAAGGTTCGCGATGCAACGTCAAAATCAAAATTAATGAAATTCGTTAACATGAGTATTATGTGGACCTTTTCACTGCTGAAATTTGAAGGGGGGAATTGCTCAAGGCAGAATTGATATTAAAGCACGAATTTGCGGTTAAAATTAAGGGAAAATGAATTGGCAAAATTTTCACCGTTTTTCGTTGATTATAGTGTAATTGTCGTGGCTAAAATTGAGAAATAGCGTTCATTCACAGGTTACATTGAGGAAAAACTGTCCTTTTGAAATTGACAGAACGCACCTATTCGCGGTTTACAGCCGATGCCCAGTGCTGGCCGTAATTAGAATAGTAAATCAAAAATGCGTTATTTCACGGTTTTTTTGAGACCTTTTTACGGTTAAAATGAAGAAAATAGGCTGTAGTTCGAGGTAGAATTGAAAAAAAGCACTCAGTTTCACCTAAAATTAAAGAAAAACGTCAATTCGACGCTACAAATAGTGCTCATTCACGAGTTAAATGGGGGGAGGGGGAATTCTGTGCAACTCCTCTTGGGGAAAAACTGGATCCCCCACGCCTGTGATCAGATTCACTGGCGAAAATAACAGATAAACCATTGCCTTTTTGCAGGATTCTAACAGGATCTGGAGGTTAGAATCGCGTCAATTCACGGTCATCAGAGACTAAATTTGCACAGAAACGGCCACTATCCGTCAAAAAATGAATATCTGCTGGAAACCTGTCGTTTGTAGCCTTGTATTTCGGATTTTATGTCGAAAAATTGAAACATCTCTCCCCCCCCCCCTCACTCCGGAAAGTGATACTTTTGGAGCTAAACTTTAAATTTTAGACCTGAGACGGTAAACAGAGCTGGCAGTTTCTCTCCCGCCATAAGTCTGTATGGCACAGCGGGCTAAACACGATTTGAGCTAACCCAAACACACGTAATTGCGCGTCGAACCTTGCGAAAATGGGATTTTAGTGCGAAAAATCAGCAAAATCGGTTTCCAAGTTAAGCCGACCCTCGAAATCGGTTTGTCAGCAACAAATATCCGCGAATTTTTGGTGAAACCTATGTTTTTTTAGTGAGAAAAATTCGCAAAATTGGTTTTATGGGGCGAAATATAATAAATTTGTGTTTCTGTTAGCCACATCAGGGAATATATTTTTGGGGTGGGCAGCTGCCCTAAGAAATCTGCGTTTTTGATTCTAGGGGAGGGCAACTGCTCACCCCTGCCCCCCGCTGGCTACGCCCATGGGGGGTGCTACGATCTTTTAGACAATAGGACCTTCCCAACCACTATCCCCCCCTATTAGCTGTGGACTGAACAGTACAAAATCATCCAAATGCCGACATACACCCTGTATTTTGAGAGAATTGAATACATTCTTCAAACTTGTAGGTACATTTATTTGAGAATTACTAATTAATAAAAAACTAATGTTTCTTACAAGACTAGTATGACATAATAAAAAAAAATTTAATTTATGTTTATGGGGAAATCATCACTTCTAGTTCTTCAAGCACCAATGACTCTAATTTTTCCATCTTCAGGCACTATCCCCAAGGCATAATTAAATGATTCAAAGGCAGAGCCCCAACGCCTCGCCCCTTCGTCCTTCAAATATTTTCTTGACCTCTTCTGCGGTCTGTCACTTAGTGGTGATACTACCGACTTTCTTTGTCCTTCGTGTTTTTGTGTTGCGATGCCCTCTTTGAGTACAGCCCAGGATTTGTTTTTACCAGGGCAATAAGCTCCCTCACTTCATCGCGTCTACCAGCTTCATCTACCACCGAACAGTAGACCACTTTTTCATTTTGAAAAAATACACTTTTTGATGAATAAACCTAAAGGTGGCTTCATTGTACTGCTGCCAATCCACCCCAACCTTCGTCAACCTAGCTCTATTAAAGTTAGACCTCACTTTTTTACGCTGCTCCCTGAGCTGGGAGTTCCATCACGGCGCACCCGTTGCGTCGGGCCAGACAGGCTTCCTCAAACGCTTTTTTCAACGATCTAGTCAGCTTGCTTTCTTGAAGTTCGACGCTATCCTCCTGCAGCTCGCCTGCTCCCCAGCTTGTTGTTGCTGTAGCTTCCTCTCGAATTTATCCCAGTCCGCTCGCCTGGGGTTTCTAACCGGCTTCACCGCCAACGGCTTCGCCCCAACCTCGAATCTAATTGGCCTGTGATCAGAGGAAATATCATTACACACCCTCCATCCAGTTATCACGCCTCTCGCCCCCCCCCCCCAGAGCAGAATGTGGCGTCAATCACCTCACTCCGACTCCGAGTCACGAACGTGGACATGTTTCCAATATTCATAATTACAAAATTCAGCCTTACCAGGTCTTCCAGAAGCTCCTCCCCTATTCGCCCTATTCCCTGCCCTATTCGTATCTGTCGAACCCCATGCTACGTTATGGGCACTCAAGTCCGCCCCGACGATCAATATCGCCGCCTCCCGGACACAGATCTCCATCAGTCTTTCCAGCTCTTCCGGGATCTCCGTCCTTCCGTCGTAGGCCCTATACCAGGAAGCTACATAAACAGTCGTATGTGCCCCCCCCCCTCGCATTTCAATATTTATACTTGCCACTGCCAAGTCCGGCGTTGAGTACCCACTTACCCTCACCGGCTGCAAGATAGACTGCACCACCACACATGCCCTCACCCTTTCCAGTCCCTCCGTTACGTGAATAACCTCATAGTTCCGATTCCGGAGCCCTCGCACCCTCCCCTTAAAGAGATATGGTTCCTGAAACAACCCCACCTGGAACTCTAAACCAGCCTCCAGCACCGCAACATCCGCCGACGCAGTTCTGCTGTGCTGCAAATTAGCCTGAAGCACCTTCATATCCTACTTTCTCTCCGTTCCCCTCGCACCATCCGGCCCTCCACGTACTTCCCCTGTAGCCACTGTTGTTATATCAGGGACCTCTCCAAGTCGGTGACCAGGACCGCTGGCCTGATCACCTGTTTTTGCCGATTGAGTTGGCCGTCACGTCCAACCACCCCCTCCATCGGTGGAACCACCCCACTGGGCCCTGCCTGATCCTTTGGAGGGATCGCATCGCTCTCAATCTCCATAGCCGTGTCGTGGGGTTCATTGTTCCCCTTCCCCCACTAGCAACTCATCATCCTTCCCTCACCTTCTCTTGGAAAGCACCCAAAACCTTACCCTCGTAAACTCCACCCCCGAATGGCCCACCTTCCTGACAATCTCCGCGTCCTTATCGGGCACCTCGATCGTCAGCTCAGTTGACACGCCATTCGGGTCTCTACGAAATCCCACTAACTGCCACGACCCTATGTCGAGGCCCAGATCCTGGTTTAACAGTTTCATGAACCTCAATACCTTCTCTTTTGCCTGCCTCATACCCGTGACAACGCCCCTAATCCTAGTCGTCGTCGGTATGTCACTCAGTAGGCGTACATTCAACCCCCTCTGCCTGCCCGGTTCTTTTAGGCACTCTACAAATCTCCTAGCCGATTCAACGTCCCAACAGGTAAACAAGTAAATCTTGCTATCCTCCACTAGCCCCGAATCCATAAATCGGCTTACCCCACATTCACTGTCCAACATCGCCTCCATGGAAAAGTCTCTCAGCTCCAACGCCTCGTCCACTTCAAACGGCGCCTCATCCACCTTACTGATCGCGACCCGCGCTTGTACGGGCAATTTCGCTCTCTTCGCCTGGCTCACCGTTTCTGGCCCGGCTTGAGTTTGCGATACCGCCCCCACCTCTTCCCTGACCCTTTTTGTGGGTCCCTTCACCTCTGGAGTAGTGTTGCGCGATCCCGTTCGCACCCTCTTCCCCTCTCGCCTATCGCTATCCACCCGCCTAGCCCTTTCCTCTTCCTTCTTCCTACGCATTTCCTCCATCTCGATTCTTTGTCTCTCGAATCGACCTCTAAACCCCGTTTGGACTTCCCTTTCGCGTCTTTCCACTTCCCTACGCTCCCTTTGGGCCTTTTTAACACGTTTACGGGCCTCTTTACCGTCCCTACGCGGCCTCCGTCCGACGTGAGTGAAGTCACCCTCACTCTCATCAGCTAATAGCCCTTCCTTTTCATTCGCGCCCGGGTTGGATAGATAAACCATCCATCCGTTATTTGGGACTGGTAATGGACCAAAAACTCACGTGGAAATGTCACATAGACCACCTCGTCACCTGGATCAGGCATCGAATTCACCAGCTGAAAAGCCTACTTGGCAGGCAATCCTCCATTAGCTTATCGACGAAAAGAATCCTCTATTATGAGCTTGATTCGTCCTATATGGATGTATAGCTGTGGCCTATGGGGATCTGCGGCGAACTCGCACATCAAACGAATCCAGGTTACATTAGGCGAATTAGACATTTTTATTCATGTTTGCCACAATTTAGCGATTTTGTTTTACATTTAGCTATAAATTAACGCCTTTTTACTATTTTAGCCAAAAAGTTGTTTCTAAGACGTGGGTTTATAAATTATAGCCATGAATTAGCGGTTTTTTCACAATGTTGGCCACGAAATTGCGTTTTTTCTCGTCTTAGCTGATAATTCACGATTTTTCTCAATTTCAGCCACGAATTAGCACTTTTTGCTCAATTTCAGCCACCAATTAATGTTTTTAGCAGCTAAATAGCCATTTCTCCTAATTTCACCAGTCAATTGGCGTTTTTATACGCCTAGACATCATTTAAACTTTCTGAATTAGCATATTATTATATCCCCCATCCGTATATAGCCCCTTTTCTCACCACTACCATTGACACGTCCGCGAATTGGTGTTTTTACTAATATACCCATTGAATGAGCCATTTTTCTCAATGTGTGCCGGGAATTGTCGTTTTTTTTCTAATTTAAGTATCAAATTAGCGCTTTTTCCACATTTTATTTGGAGACCACGGGCTTCCGATTGGCCGGGCCCCTAGGCAGCTGCCTAGTTTCCATAAATCCGGCCCTGGGTACGGTCCGGTCCGGTCTTTAAAAGGATAAGAACCAGGGCGCCGTCTTTACTAAAGTTGGGGGCCCCGGTCCCGGGGATAACATTTGGGCCCCCTCCGAGGCAGGGGTGGGGGAAGACACCTCCCACTATTACACGGAAACAAAAAAAAAAAGAAGAACAAATTCGCTGATTCGCCCACTACATAAAAACTATTTCGCGGATTTTGTTCGCTAAAAACTTATTTTCTGGGTTCTGGATCAAGGAAACCCCAATTTTCCAACTGTTTGTTGCTGTGAAAACCCAATTTTGTGGGTTTTGGGTGTGCTGAAAACCCAATGTTGTGGGGTCGTCTCATTGAAATGATCTATTTCACAGATAGAAATAACAATTTTTACAATTCAAAAGCCCGTAAAAAGCCAAAAGCTCCGTAAAAATCTCAATTTCGAGCGAGCCCCTTCAGTACCAGACAACAGGCGACCTTCTCAGAAAAGATATTCTTTCGTATAAGAACATGAACTGGTCTGTGCGCTTGTTGAGGACTGTAAACTTGGCGGTCAACCGGCCTGCAAGTTCCTGGCAATGAGCTATTCGTCTCTACGACAGAAGAATCCAGAGCAGAGGTCTAAATTACCGCAGTTTCCTTTCCCAGGAGACGAAAATTTTGAGTTTAGTTCCGAAAATATGACTTCGGTTGGGGGGGGGGGGAGAAATTGTCAGTTATTGGACGGGAATCCGAAGAATCCGCGGGGCCCCGGGCCCAGGCCCTTCAGGCCTCCGCCTAAAGACGGCACTGATAAGAACCGATACTGAACAGATTCTAATACTACGCCAACAAGATCTATTTTCCTCTGTGACGTCGTTTTCCTGGTGTGCGTTTCCGTCTCTGCGGCATGATGCCATGCTTTCGCCGGTAAAATCTGCTTTGCAAAGAGGGAACTGACCGGAATAAATGATCAGATTCGGTTATGGAATTACACCACGGTATGGAACCTAAAAACGAACAACATTCATGACTTTAATTCTTCGACTACTTTCCACCCGCTCACCGCCTTCTAAAACATCGTCCTCATCTTCCACAAGCCCACGCATCCCCAAACCACTCACTCCCACTGCTACTACACGGGCAATTAAGACAACTTTACTACGTACTTGGCTTCTACTCTATAAACTTGTTAACAAAGACAATAATTTGGTTAAACGCTAAAGTAAACCACGTTCCGTGTCCTTTTTGACGGGGGGTTTTCCTTATTTTCTCGTAATTATCATCGTTAAAACGAAATGTTACACAATGGCAGTTCAAATTCTGGGGAAAAACGCGTGTTTATGGATTCGAGTCCGGGCTGACATGCTGACATTTGATATTCGTATTCAAAAAATAATTTAATATTGTTAACTAATTAAAGACACGCTTTTGAGTGATTGTTACAATTGGTTTATTATAGTTGCCACTCGAATACGATAAAATCGATTGACAAAAATGCAGGCGGCCCAGGTCAAAATTAACCTAAAAATAGACCGCTATAGCACCCTTAAAACATTGCAAAAAAAAAAAAAATTAGCGTTTCACGACGTCGTTGCGGTTTCAGACGAATTATGTCGACCACAGAGTGGGCCATCGGGGTCAGCTATATCGTCGGGCTCGACTTCATCAGAGTTGAAGACCATGCGGCCGACGACGGATGGATTTAAGGGATCGTGAGGCCGTGAAAACGGACCAATTAGCGGATAAAAAAGCGCGGAGTCACGGGCAACACCTCATCTTTCACAAAGCAGATTTTACCGGCGGAAGCGTGGCATCACGCCGCAGACGAAAACGCGCCAGAAAAAAAAAATATTGTTGACATAGTACTAGGATCTGTTCAGTATCGGTTCTTATCCTTTTAAAACATGTTTAATCGCGAAAGATCATTTTTAACCGCGCATGTGCGTTTTTCCTTCACAAGTGGCGCAAATGAGCCATTTTTCCCAATTTTACAGTGCAATTGGGTGCAGGGTGGTTTCCTCTCAATTCTAACCATAAATGAGCAGTGGCGGCGGAAGTCAGCCGATACTGGGAGAGCAAGAATCTGAGGAGTTTAGATTTAACGCCCCCCCCCCCACCCATTCTATAAAATACAATTTTGCTAATCAATTATGCCTGCAAGTGCAAAAATACAATTCTTGAGGCAAAAATTCCAAATCCTTCATCAAATTTACCGCCTCTTCATGAAATTCTCTTGTTTCTGGTTAATTTTCCTCGGTAATTTGAGTCCTAAAGACACCGTTTTACTAGATAAATGACGTGTTGTAAGCTAAATCGGCTACTTCGTCCACAGAATTGCATATTCACTCTATTCAGAGCAGAAACTTAGTGTAAAAGAGCAAGTGTATGCCGTGCACAGTAGCGTACCGAGGTAAGGGCAAGGGGCGCGGGCGGCGCCCATCAGGACCACCTAATATCAGAGAGGACCCCCGAAAAACTTAAATAAGGAAAAAAAAAAATATATTTAGGTTCATGTTCATACGATTGGACAGTAACTAGGCTCCTTTCGACGATTTTCAACCCATCCGACTTGGAAAATAGAGATTTTCTGGTGATCAGCAAACAGTGTGGCTAAATATTCGATCGAGCCCACGAGAGCGAAATTATGACGGCTAAAATGGAGAAAATCTGTGCCTTCTGGAAGCAAATTCGCGGCAAAAATAGAGAAAATAAGTTGATTCCCAAGTAACTTTATCCATGAATTAGCATTTTCCCTCAAGTTTATCTGAAAATGAGTGTTTTCTTCCATTTCTGTCCTAGGACGAGAACATTTTCTTTATTTAGGCCTGAAATTCTCATCGCTAAACCTCAGATTTGGGTGTTGTCTCAATATATAAGCCACAAAAAAGCGATTTTTCTCAATTTTTGCCGTATTTGAGTGGGTTTCTCCGATCCGGATAACATAAAGAAAAAGCGTTAATTCGTTGCCAAAAGTTAATAAAGTGGTAATTTGACGCTGTAGGAGAGAAAAACGTAAATTCGTAGATGAAAAAGAGAAAAATCTCTAATAAATTATTGCCCACGGGAAAAGGCGCTAATTTGCAGTTAGCAAAATATTGGCTAAAATTGAGAAAAAACACAAGTTCACGTCTGAAATTGTGAAACGTCGCCAATTCGCGAATAGAAGCGAGAAAAGGTTCAAATTCGCGATTAAAATCGAGAAAACGCCGAATTCGTCGTTTCCAGAAAGGACTTTTGCCTAGAACTGAAAGAAAAAAAAAAACTGGGTAATTCGTGAATGAAAGTTGAAAAGAATAGCAATGCACTGTTGGAAAAACAGTAATTGAAGGCCAAAATGAAGAAAAAGCGCTAATTAGCTGCTAACTTTGGGGGGAAAAAATCGCTAATTCGCGGTTCCTGCGGGGATCGAATTCGATTGCAGCCGAAAAAAGCTCTAATTCTACTTGGCAAAAATACCAGAGAGATTTTGCAACCAGTCCCGTAAACGCTAAAGTTAATTTTTGTGTACGCGTTTAAACATTTCGTTGGTTGAAATGTGAATAGAGTTAACGTTAGCGTTAGCGGAGCTGTTTGCAAAATCTCTCCAGAAAAAAAAAAAAAACTGTTAATTTGACGCTGAAAAGGAGAAAAACGCAAATTCATCGCTAAAAAAAAATGAAAAAGCTCTGATACGCGGCAAAATTTTAGATGAACCACTATAATTCGTTCATTCAAAACGTTCATTCACGAGTAAAATTGAAAGATCGCCAATTCACATGCCTATAAAAGTAGCCAAAGCTGCTAATTTATGGCTGAAACAGAGAAAAACGTATATTAGCCTTTAAAATTGAGATTAATTCATAATTTATAAAGCTAAATTAAAGTTATATTCCTTCATTATTTTAGACAAGACACCAAGGGGTCTCATATAAATTTCCGCCCCGGCTACACCGATGCAGGTGTAGGCCTCCCTCTGAGGCAATCATTGCAGGGGCCGCTACACAGCGATGGAAATAATTTAAATGCGTACATTTTCCTGCACATTCCGGTACGGTCAGGGCTGAATTTAGAAAACACTCGCCCCTAGGCTGCTGAAAGTGACTGCGGAAAATGTCTGGCGACCTCAGAAGTGTCATCTCCTAGACCTAGACCCGTACAAAATGTCCTGCGCAGACTGCCAGACACGATCAAATGACCCGGATTTTCCATACGGTGGGCTCCCGAAATAATTTTATGACGTTTCCATTAACTAATCCGTGAAAACCACCAGTATAATCATTTGCCTTAAACACGTGAAAAAAGATCTCCTCCCACGGGTGGCGGTAAGGGGGGGGTGAAGAAAGGGGGCCCTTCTCAATCAGCAGCCTAGGGGCGTGTGTTTTCTAAATTCAGCCCTGACCGTACCGGAATGTGCAGGAAAATGTACGCATTTACATTATTTTCATCGCTGTGTAGCGGCCCCTACAGAGGAGACGATTGGGGTGACTAACTGGGTATGCTGACTTCAGAACACTGGCTACGTACGGGATGTCAAGGTCAGCGTGTAATGTCGAGTTCCGAGCATACCAGGGGGCGTCCGAGATTAATCTTAGGACCCAGTTTTGAGTAACCTGGATTCGTTTGATGTGCGAGTTCGCCGCAGATCCCCATAGGCCATAGCTGTACATCCATATAGGACGAATCAAGCTCATATAGAGGATTCGTTTCGTCGATAAGCTAATGGGGGATTGCCTGCCAAGTAGGCTTTTCCTGATCCAGGTGACGAGGTGGTCTATGTGACATTTCCACGTGAGTTTTTGGTCCATTACCAGTCCCAAATAACGGATGGATGGTTTATCCGGTATTTCGGTGTCATTTAGGTGGACTGCCGCTGTGGTACGTTGCCTTCTAAGGGTAAAGTTTACCACGGTCGATTTTCGCGGGTTAAATAGCACCCTCCATTTCTGACACCATTCGTCCACTTGTTGTAAAAATAAGTTGGTAATTCTGTTCAGCTTCAAGTTGGTCATTATTCGAAGCAAGGACAGCAACGTCGTCCGCAAAGTGAGCCAGAGTAAAGTAATTGTTACTTGGAAAGTCACTAGTGTATATAAGGTACAAAAGTGGTCCCAAAATGCTTCCCTGAGGAACACCCGGTAGAATCGCAGCTGCTGATGAGTTTGCCCCTCGATAGCTGACAGCAAAGGTTCGTCCAGTAAGGTACGACAGGAGCAATCGATAGTAAGTATCGGGTAAATGTGGCTTTGCCTTCAATAGCAGACCAGGATGCCAAACCTTGTCGAACGCCTTTTCCATATCAAGAAATGTGCCTAGACACACATTTTCTCTTCGTAAGCCTGAGTAATTTTTTCCATAACTCTGTGGAGTTGCTGGGGACATGAATGGGAGAAGGGGTTGGGTGATGCCGTCGTGTCCTGGCGCTTTCTTTGTTGGAGACCGATTGATTGTATTTTTAACCTGTGCTGGAGTGAAAAATCCTTTGAACGGGGTGATTTATAGGGGAATATCCAATTGGTCCAATATGAGTTGAGAGAATTCCGGATCCAAGTCCCGATTATGCTGGAATTGGTCTGAGAGCATATTTTTATAAATATTGCACTTCTCATGTGGGGTGGTATGCCAAACTGATCCCATTTTCAAAGGAGGTATGTCGGAGTTGTCTAGAGTGAGTTTTTCAGTGTGTTTCCACAAGGATCCGTCGTTGGCATGAAGTGACGTGAGACTTTGGCGCATGGCAGCGTCTCTTTCCTGTTTGATAGCTCTCTTAAGTTCACGAGTGGCTCGATTATAATCCGTTTTGTGAGATGGATGGCGGGTAGGCTTTTTTTACAGCCAATAGTTGGGCGATTAGAGGACTTAAAGAAGGAAGTCTCTTTTGGCTTGTTTTTGGTGGAGTGTGGGCTGCACTAGCGGCAGCTTGGACATTTCTTGTGAAGGTGGCAACGGCGATGTCAATATCGGTGGGGGGTCTTGAGGTTTACCTTCAGATTGGTAAGTTGTTCGATTACAACCCTGTACTGATTACAGTTAAAGGGGTGCTTTATCAGGTCCGCCGCATTTATTGGGGTAGTCAGCACCTGACTATTGAGGGTGACCAACACTGGGAAGTGATCCGAGCTAAGTTCGTGTATGACGCGTACATAATAAATTTTCCCGAAAACCTGCTTTCCCAAGACACCTTACAACGACTCTAAAATTTCTTTCACCTCGTGCCTGGAAGGAGTAGAATTCAGCTTTGTTTTGCTGTAAATATGAAACGACCTTCCTGTAGTCATCAGCAGTATCGAAAGAGAGTTTAACTTTCCCATTGGTGGTTATGTGTTTTAATTTACTGATTCCCGATTCCTTAAAGTTTTTAAGAAGAACATTCGTATCGCTCACATTAGTTATATAGATGGGCGGTGGTGCGGGGATTTTTTCTACTCTAGTTTCATCCATAGGTGTTGAGTACCTTTCCTCGTCTTCGCCGAGGGGGGAAAATCTGTTTTGCGTGAAGAAAGGCGATGTAACCGCAGGTTCGTGAATTTTTCTTTCTTTTTTTTAGAGGATATATCTCCATTCGCATCTTTTTCTCGCATCACTGTCACTTCCCTGAAGTCCTGACTGGTTTATCTTGGCAATGTGCCCTCCAGGGCGTCAAATCAGGGCGAGAAGAAGCACACACCTGGTACCGCGTTAGTTCTGTACAGCTAAATTTTTAATTCAGGCCCAAGAAATGGCAAAAATGAATATATAACGTGGAACAGAAACAGCCAAACTGACCGTTCGAGCCTTGAAAAGGCTGAACGTAGCGGTGCTTGCCCTGAAAATGGCAAAACCGACCATGCGAACTCCAAAAAAATGCCAAACTAGCCATTTGCACGTTGATAATGTTTACAACTGACGATTCGAGCCCTCAAAATGCAAAAAAAACTGACCACTGACCCAACTTAATTGCCGTGCATGTATTAATGATTGCAAAGACTCGGAAGGTTACACGGGTTGAGATAGCAGGGGGCCTATTCTCTAACAACAAGCAATATTTTTTTCGCCAGCCATGTGTTTATTTCATTCATTTGTTTGAAGAAAATTAATGAAATAAACATATGACTTCGAAAAAGCTATTGCTTCGGAGTTAGAGAATAAGCCCCCAGCTCTCCTCGTGTAGCTCTACGATTTTAGTGGTTTTAAGTGGTTTTTTTCGTGGTTTTTCGACGAGTTTTTTTTGTCGGGTGGATGAAGTGAAGTGCCAGTGAACGAAATAACACACACGGGTTGTTCTGTGGAAAAGTTTACGGGCGCGAGAGGACGATCTGTGATGGCAGGGCGAGGGGGGAAGGAGGACCCCCCAAGCTATGTGGAAAGAACCAAAAGGTTCTTTCAATCACACCGTGAACCACTGGCGGACCTACACGTATCGGGGCCCGGAGCGGAAATCTTCAAGAGGCCCCTAAAAGTATCTGATAATACATACCTAATACAAACCTCTATTGGTAACCTCTAAGGCCTTTTCCTGATTGCAGCCAAAGCCTTTTCCTTATTTTAGGCAAATCACCGCTATTTCCCCAACCTATCCGCCAAACAGCGCTTATGCCAAGTTTTAGCCGCGAATGAGAGCTTTTTGTCAACTTTACCAGCAAATTAGCGCTTATCACCACAAATTAGCCGCGGATTAGTAGGGTATTCCCCCCCACCCACCTTATAGACATAAACACGCGCTTTTTCTCAACTTTAGCAGCAAAGTAGCTTTATTATCCTGTGAATCAGTGATGTTTCTCAACTTTTTCTCGCGTTTGCGTTTTTCACAAATTAGCAATTTTTTCTAGCAAGGACCACAGAATTAGCACTTTACTCGGTTTGAGCTGAAAATTAGCGTTTTACTCAATATTAGCCGCAAAATAGCGGTTTTTTCTAAATGTTTACGACAAATTAGCATTTTCTTGATCACCATAACCATACGCTACGGATCAGCTTTTTTTTCTCAGTCTTAGCCACGAATTTGCGGGTTTTTCACCCATAGCCATAAATTGGCGCTTTTTCTAAATTTTAGCCTCAAAAGTTGACCGAGGAAGCCGCGAATTTTCTCAATTTTAGCCGTGAATTAGTGATTCCCCTATGTTTCAGCCGCGAATTAGCGCTTTTTCGTAATTTTACCAGCGTAGTAGCGTTTCTAACCCGTAAGTTTGCGAAATTCAATTCATTTTAACCACGAATTGGCGTTTTCCGATATTTTAAGGGCAAAATGGCTATTTTTCCATTTTTGGCAGCGTATTAGCACTTTTTTTTTCAATTCAGGCTGAAAATTAACCTTTCTCTTCATTTTAGCCAGAATAATTAACTGATTTTTTCAATATTAGCTGGAAATTAGGGGGTTCTTCTCCATTTTAGCACCACATCAGCATTTTTTTAATTTTAACTATGAATTATCGCTTCTTCTCAGTTCTAGCCGAGAATCAGTATTTGTTTCTTTTTTTACTTGTAGCCACGAATTTGCCGTTTTTCACAATTCCAGTCACAAAGTTGCCCTCAGAAGGCGAGATGGCGGAATTAGAAATTCTTAAACACTTGATCCGAAATTTTTTTCCTCAATTTTAGCCGCGAATTAGCGCTTTTTTTTGTACTTTTAGCTGCGTGGAAGCGTCTTTAGCCTGTGAATTCGCGAATTTTCTCAATTTTAGCCACGAATTGGCGTTTTCCTCCATTATTAGCAGCCGGGAACAGCACTTTTTCCCTATTTGAGCTGAAAGCTAGAGTTTTTATTTCATTTATGCCAGCTATGGATTTGCGTTTATTGTTTAGTTTTAGCCTCGAACTTTTAGTGATTTTCCCCAATTCTGGCCAAGGGTTAGCGCTTTTCCTCAATTTCAGCCACGAATTGTCATTTTCCTCATTTTCAGCCACATATTTCATTTTAGTAGCGAATTGGCACTTTTTCTCAGTTTGAGTTGAAAATTAGTGTTTTTCTTAATTTGTTAGCCGCCCTAATTAATTTTTTTTTTCAATTTTAGCCGTGTTGTTTTTTAGATTTTAGTCCGGCATAAGCAATTTTTTTCTGCTTTCTGCTATGGCTTAGCGCTGGTTCTCAGTTTGAGCCTCGAATCTTTCAGAAGCTATAAGGATTTGCGCTTTCTCAATTACAGCCGGGAATTAGTGATTTTCTTCATTTTCATTTCCGCGAAATAGCGTTTTTTCTCAAATTTATCCGCGAATTAGTGATTTTTCTTCATTTCAGCAGTTAAATAGCGCCTATTGATAATTTTGCAGCGAATTAGCAAATCTTTTCGCTATTTCAGTTGTGAATTTGCCATCATTTTGGCCCAATTAGCATTGTTTTTGTCAATATCAGCCGCGATGTTTTTTTTATTTTATTTTTTACTTGTACAACCTCGAATGCAGTAGCGTGTATTCTCAATTGTAGCCGCGGGCTTGGCCCAAAAACAACACTTTTGCATTGATTTCTACATTTTAGCCGCGGAATCGCCGTCAAATACAGCGAATCGAGTTTTTTTTTTCTCAATCCCTGTCTGGAAGTTGCATCGTGAGACCACGAATCAGCGCTTTTTCACAGCTATCTAACCACGAATATTAGCGCATTTTCATAAGTTTTTGCAGGTTCAGCCAGTTCTAAATTGCGTATCGGTACATTAGTGCGCTTGTAAGGACCTAACGAAACTGGGGACGGTCTAATTTCTCTATTTTATCCATGAATTTTCCTCAAGAAGGCGCAAATTGCTGTATTTTAGCAACCGGAATAGCACTCTCGGGGGCTCGATCGAATAGTCAGCTCACACTCTTTGCTGTTATCACTTGTAACGGTATATTCTCGAGGTCGGATATAGAGTGAAATTCGTGGAAAGGAGCCAAATCGCTGTCCAAATTTTCACATGAATAAACCTAAAAATCCTCATTTTTCCTTATTTAAGCTTTTCGGGGACCCCGCCTGTCAGGGGGTCCGGGGCGGTCCACCCCTCTCGCCCCTACCTCGGTACGCTACTGGCGTGAACTGCTATATTTAACTGCTTTTGAATGAGTGAATATCCAGTTTGGTTTTTCGGGGGGCACAAAATAGTCCAACGGTCAGTTTCACCATTTTTGAATCACGAGGGGCATTTTCAGCGCAATCAGAAGACTTTTTAAGTCGCGTATACTAAGTTTAGCCATTTTAATGGATCATACAGATAGTTATTTTTGCCATTCCAGGGCGTTATTATAGTCATTTTGACGATTTCAAGAGACAAAAATGGCCAGTTCAGTCAAGTTTAGGGCGCGAATGGTTGTAGTTTAGTCATTTTCAAGGAGCGAGTCGTCAGTTTAGCAATTTTCAAGGAGCGAAGTTGTCGTTTTTTTTGTTTTTTAAATCGTGAATGCTCAGCAGTTTTGCTATTTGATGAGCCTAGATCGTCATTTTTCCAAGCGGGTATTTCTAGGGTGGGTGAATAGAGTAATTTCCACGGCACATTTTGTTAGTTTCAATCACGTTTCCTCGACCTCAGGTGGCCACGTGAAAAAATCGGGTGAGAGGGGGGGGGGGCTGCTGAAAACAGGCCAAAACGGACAAAAACACCGCGAAAGAATCCCTTCAATGCTCTGTCTGATTGAAATTTCGTTTCAATTTCTAGTTTTCTCGTATTATGAGACTTCAATGTAAACGCAGCTTCGTCAAATTAAAATTTTTGAATAAAATCGTTCAGGGCAAGTCACGCTTTCATGCTAATCATAACAAAAGTCAAAGATTAACCGAGATGTTCCATACGTCCATTCTCGCAAAATTTTGATGTACAAAAAACTCATTTTGTTAATATGTAAGGAGTTAGTACTCAGGTAATTAAACTCTAAATTTTTCAAGCACGCCTGAAAATAATAAACTAGGGAAATATTTCCGTGAAGGGGGTGAGGTCGTCGGAGAGTAAATTATTTTCAAACGACGGGTCAGATTGTTGAAACTCAAATGATGAATAATGAGCGGAGAATTAGGGCCAAACCCTCTCATACCGAAAAGCGCCCACTCGTTATCAGAAGTGTATGTAAACATACGTTAATGATGCATGAAGACAGGCTGAAAACCTGATGGGTGGCAAGATTTTTCCAAGGGGTTTATCTGTCGAATGGGGTGGTTTTGGGATGAGGGGAGGGGGAGGCTCTAGAAAATCCGGAAGAAGGGGTTTATACGTAGATATGAACATAAAAATTGTTGGTTTTTATGACCATCAGGGACGAGAAGAAAAAAACGAACCGGTAATGAGCTATATAATTAATCATGTTCAAGAGTGTGTTATGAGCCTTTTAAATTAAATTACGTCAAAATATTACTTTGTAAAAGCCGGGCGACGATGATGGTGAAGAGGTAGGGACCCTCGTCAAGCTCTTCTTTTCAAGAAAATATAAAAGCTTCCGCAAAGAGTCCTCCCGGATGGATGGAAGGTTTTCATTCTAAAATTTTCACGGTGAGGTGAAGTCGTGATGTAAACGTGCGCCAGAAAAGAGAGAGGCGTGAACAGAGGAGAGAAGGGGCATGATATTAAGTAAAATAAATGGGAGGAAAAGCAACCATGATAGAGTGTGAAGGATGGGAGGGGGGTAAGGGTTCAGAGTAAAGCACGAGAGTAATAAGATTGATGGACCAGTTTTCGTTATCTGGAAAGGTGTCTTCCTCCTGTTTTCTTCTCCCTCGCGCATCAAGTAACAGCTAGGAACAATACTCTCGTAAAAAGATAAATGATTTTTACTCTTTTCATATTAGATTTCGCTCTGAAAACAAATGGTTTTGTAGTTATGGCTCAAGAATGGACAAATTTGATAGGAGTGGGAAGTGAAAATCTAGCAGATGTTGTTTTCACCTCATTCACCCCCCCCCCCCACTTTAAAAATGTTGTAGAGGTTGAAAAAAAGACTATGATTTATGCATTTTAACAGGCTGGATTCGATTCCCACTTGCAGGAAAAGGAAATCTGCAGAAAAGGGTCACTTTGAATGCGCTTCACTTCACACAACGTCGCAAGAAATTAACCGAGGAATTTCCAAGTTTTCATTTGTTACTCACACCAAAGTAATAACCGATCGTTTGTCTGAGGGAGGCATTCCTTTGAGAATTTTATCGTGCGCAAAGAGCGAGTGTAATAAAATGAGAAGAGCGTCGTCTTTATATCATGCGTGTAATATGAACAAAATTCTTGCTCCCTTGCCTCAACAAAAGAGAATAAAATTATGGACGGTGAGTGAAGATGAGGGTGAAGGCTAACATGAAGATTGATAAGGGAAAACAATTGGTTGCGCCAGCGTAGTCTTGGGTGCAAGTGGGCGAATGTTGGTGTGAGGGGAAGTGCGAGTTTTTTGAGGGGAAGAATGTCGCGAGGTTGATGGATAGTCTTGAATCTGAGGCAATCTACAATGCAAAGAAGCCTCCGAAAGGAGGAAAGATATTACAACCCTTCCATACAAAACTCCTTTTGTCTGAGCCGGTGTATTCCATTCGCACCATCAACGCCCCCCCCCCCACAACCTTCCTCCTCGCTCTCTTAAAAGAAAATGAATTAATGGTAGCACGAATGACTAGTGTTCTTTGGGCATACAACACCGCTGAGGAATATTCAATTCGAAAATTATAGTGTGCAGAGTTTGTGGGAAGGAAAATCCCCCCTCTACTGGTAGTTAACAGTTCGTTTTACCACTGACACATTATTCGCGTGAAGTATTTACATTCTAAATAAAAAGAAGAGCACCGGTTCTCAGCTTTTCGCCTTCATTTTCGTTACTACCAAAGTAAATCTTCATCCAAAAGAGACCAGGCGAGCGTAAACGTAATCGTTTTCTTACAAACCATTAACATCCTGATGCTGTATCGAAAAACCTTGTAGAGGCAGTGAAGAATCGGTACCCGCGTTGTATTTTCTCTACGGCAATTCCTTCCTCGCGGGCTTATAATCCTGATGCTCCAAATTTTCTAAGGATACCGTTCTTCCGCAGGCAATATTAAACAGGGACGAGAACGGTTGCGGGGTAACTTAGATCGGCCCCTATATATCTCCTTCTGTTTTTGAGACTCCCCAGAGAGGGGAAAGGGGGTGGGGTTGAGGATCAGTGGTAAAATTTCCCAAGCTCCCTCCTCAATATAAATGAAAACCTTCAAGGGAGAGACTGGGTGACTAATGACTAGCGTCTTATCTTTCTCTCAAGCTGGCGCAACAATGGCAGACTTTCTTGGCAGGCTTACGGCCATTTTTCTCTGGAATTACAAGACGAGGGAGAGGAAAAGGCTCATTTTTCTCAGTTTTACTCTAAATTTTATTGGTAGAGTGGATGTAATAAGACGTTGGCAGCGTCAACAACGAGCATGAAAGAAAAAACATCCTTTTCCACCACTTCTTCGCCTGATAAGTCTGATTGCTTCGGATCTCTAGGGTATTACTTTCTTTGTGCCCTTAAAATTCTTCATTGGTCTACCACAAAATACATTCTAAAATATATCCTTTCTCAGTGCCCTCCTTTGTCTTCATCTAAAACAGAAATAACAAAGGAAAACAGAAATAGTAAAGGGTAAACCACTTGGCTGCCGCCAGTCTCGTCCGAACATCGGGCACGAACCCGAACAAACGCCTACCCGTTGGACTGGTAGCCCAACGTGCCTGCCAAGCCTCGACGACTAGGTCATCGAGAAGGCGGATGCCCCTAGCGGCCCCCCATTCATCAGCCATAATACCAATGCGCTCGGCCCAGTCTTCACAGCACCGTACCAAGCCCAAGTTTCCCTGGGCGAGGCGGCGCCGATGAACACATGCATCGAGCAGGAGGTCCGCAGGAGGTGTCCCCGCCAGTACCTGGAGCGCGTCAAAGCTAACCGTCCGGTACGCCATGGCCACCCACACCCTGCCGCCGAAAGCTGAGGAATTTCGCCCTCTTGGCTCTAGTTGGTCGGTACCACCACCACGCCAAGCCGTACAGCAGGGTGGGCATAAATACCGCCCTGAAGTAACGCGCCCGGCAGCGGTAGTCCGCTCCTCAGACGTTTCCTGCCACTGTCCTATAAAGGGCAAAAGTCCTTTCTAGCTTCCCCGCAACTATTTCAAGCTGTGGGGTCGCTGTCCTCCCCGGATTGATCTCAACCCCAAGGTAGCGGCCCTGCCGCTCACCCACGAGGCGAGCCCCCTGGTAGCGAACCACCAGGGGACTGCCCCGAGAGAGCCGACCCCGCATGAGGACCAATTGGGTCTTTGGCACTGCGAGAGCCAGTCTGACCGCCCCGCATCACTCGTCCACGACACGGAACTGCCGATCGATCTCTCGACTTGCTTCCTCCCGGGAGCACGCCACAACAACGATAGCAAGGTCGTCCACGTACACCACCACCCCATAACCCTCCCCATGCAGCAGCCACAAAAGCGCAGCAAGGAGAAGGTTCCACAGAGCAGCCGAGAGGACCGACCCCTGCGGGCAGCCCCTCGTGAGAGGCGCCTGCACCTCCACACTGCCATAGCGGAGTCGCATTTCCCTTGCCTCGAAGTACGAGGCGATCGTCCGGAAGATGTCGTTTGGAACCCCAGCATCTCGCAGTGTCATCATGACCCTCGGCCACCACACGGAGTCGAAAGCTCCCTGCACATCCAGGAGGACCGCAACCTTGAACTTCCCATAATGGGGGCCTTGATAAGGGCCTGCACCGCGTCAAGTGCTGCCTCGGTCGTGCCCCCTTTCACTGCCCCAAACTGCCGTGGATGGAGAGCCTCCATAATGAAGGGCTCCATGCAGCCAAGGAGGAGTCGCTTCAAAACCTTGCTCTCGCATGGCAGGAGGCTAATTGGCCTATAGAAGGAGTATCACGACAGCAACCCGCCATCTCACCGGGAAGTACCCCGCCGACAGACACCGGTTGTAAAGGTCCAAGTAGGCCCCAACAACCGAGTCGGGCAGATGTTTGAGCACCTCAGGGCACACCCCGGTGAAACCCGGTGCCTTGCCCGACGCCATCCCCCCGAGAGCACCTCGAAGCTCCTCCTCCGAAAACAGCTCGCTCGCCGCAGTACGTGGGACTATTGCCGCTTCCGCCCGAAACTCACGGTCTCCGACCGGTTAGGTTCATTCCCTGGGAAGATACGCCTGAGGAAATTCCTCAGCGTATACTCTACTGTTCCCCCACCCTGCGACGCTTCCAGAAACGGAAGGGCGTTTGGGGATGTAATCCTCTCCACGGCGACCCTATAGGGAATCCCCCAAGGGTTTTCCAAGACCCCCCTCGACAAACGCCCTCCACGCTTTCCGCTTGGACCGTCGAATGGCCTTTTTCAGCTCCCTCTTCGCAAGAGCATAGCGTTGCCTCGCTGCTTCACGGCCCATTCCCCGGGTTTGTTGGAGTGCTCGGCGCAATCTACGCGCTCGCGAAGAGAGGTCCGTCACCTCTGTGGACCACCATAGGACTACCGCATCGCGCGAGCGGGAGGTCCTCGGGACAGTATCGTCCGCTGAGCCCACCACCACGGCCTCCAAAGTGTCAACCACCTCGTCAGCGAGCTCCACGTCTGACAACCCCGGGGCAAGACCCGCGAGGTTGGCCTCAAATAGGAGCCGCTCAGACTGCGCCTTAAAGGCGCTCCAACGCGCGCGCCGGAAATCAGGCCGGCGTGACTTGTAGTGATCCCCACTTCGGCCCCTTCCACCAGCAATGATGTCAAATGACACGAGCCAGTGATCCGCTGAGGTGTCCATAGTTAGCTCCCACGAGCATAACCGGGTGAGTGGCTGACAACAGCTCCTTCTGCAACAGCAAGTGCAACAAGCCACTGCTTCGCCCGTCCACGATCAAGCAGCCGTGGCTCCTCCCCATTTCGTCAACCGCGTCTCTCCTAAATTCCCACCTTTCTGTAAGGACAAGCCCACGCTGTGGTTCTCTGGCATCGTACAGGAGGACACTAAATACTCGTATCTAATCTCCCAACTCGACGAAACGTTCATTCTTGAAGTCGAATACCTTGTGCTAGCTCGTCCTCCCGAAAACCGTCACAATTACTTCGGTACCTCCGATCTCTCGCTGCACCAACCCCGATCCCCGACAATCTCCTTCGTTCCCTCTGAGCTCAACGGCTCCCAACTCACGTCCAAGCCATTCTACAGACCCAACAAGACCTTCCGCTCGACCGCCTTGCTATCACAGCTGACAAAATCGTGGACGTTCGACCTACTTGCTCTTCTTCGATTTTTTCGTTGCCTCTCGTTCATGCTATGTCACCTGTGGACGAGAGCCTCACTGAGCAACTTGTGGACATTCGTCAACAATTAGCAGCAATCTCTTCATTTCCGTCCCTCTCGTTGAAATGAGATGTCTTCTCGTTGCATCCGATCCCGGAGCCCATTGCCAGCCCGTAAGTGCAACCGTCCATGTTCGTTCTTAGCGTCAAACTTACAGGGTAGTCAGCAATAGCGGCAACCGACTGCCCGACGAAAGGACGCCGCTTGTTCATTGTTGACCGAAGCACAAAACGATGATTTTTAATTGACACCGGTTCCGACTTGTGTTGCCTTCCCCGTCGCTTCGTACCTGGATATCGCCGCCGTATCGACTATGACTTGACCGCTGGCAACAATTCAGACTGACGCACATATGGTTTTATTCGTATAAAAATTCGATTTTGGCCTCCACCGGGACCTCTCGTGGACGGTTGTAACAGCCGACGTGCAAATTCCTCTCATTGGCTCTGATTTCCTCTCTCATTTCTCCCTTCTTCCTGATTGTCACAATACTAGACTTATTGATTCCTTCACGGGTCTCTCAGAGCCT
>CM075943.1:60538357-60566330 GCA_038030265.1 Corythucha ciliata
AATTGTACCCGCAAACTTGCCATATACGTATATGTATAAAAACGGTCAATAACTCTTTTTCGCAATGTTTACCGAGATATTTGTTTGAGAAACCACGAACTGGCGCCTTCTCTCAATTTTGGCCACAAATGAGTGATTTTTCTCAATTCTACGTTGAACGAGCTATTTATTTTGTCAATTTTCGCAGTGAAAAGAGCTCTATAAACCGTGAATTAGCGCATTTTCTCAATTTCGTCCACGACTTTGCATCGCGAAACCGCAAATTGGCGTGTTTTCTCAATTTTAACCGCGAATAACGAGATTTATTTTTGAAGTTTAACGTGAATCAGCGCTATTTCTCAATTTCCCCCCTCTTCTTTTCACTTCCTTCACAGTTCCAACAAGGCCAAGACGAGGTTGTTGTTTTTTTTTTTTTTTTTCATTTTGTCTTTTGAAGAAAGCCGCAGCCCCGACTCTCTGAATTTCTAACGAGATCCTAATCGGTTTCTCCTGAGGTTCTCTACCGTTTCTTTCTCATGGCTATAATGTGATTCTTCCACTCGTTTCATCTCTGTTGCACACTCACACGCGCGCATTTCATTTTTTACCTTTATAGACATCATCCCATGGATTTTTTTATTCTCCGTCAAATCACGACGTTTAAACGCTTAGAATAAGACGAAGATTCTTCGCCGCATTAATTAAATACTTATGCAGTCCGCAGCTGCGCTTAGAATGCCGAACAGGGAATTTGCAGCATTGACCAACTAACATTCGGTCCACGTGGTTTGAAGGTGGGAAAGAACATTCTAAAGATTGTATATCGATGGCTGCTGAGAATGTGTGAACATACTGTGTGGCTCTAGGTTCTCGACTTGGGGGGGGGGGGGATGAACCAGGGCATAGAGACCATAAAGACATAGTAGACTGTTCTAATGAGTTGTTTTATAAAGTAGTCCATCAGCTCCGCGTATACTCGGCTCAATTGCCGAATGGCTGAGACCATAAGTATAGCTCACAATCAGATAGTTGAAAAGGGCTGCAGAAGTCAAAGCGGAGACTGAACTCCACCGTCAGTGCCTTGATTGTCTGAAGTGGGTCAAATCCCCGACATCATTCCCGCGTTCATCGTTTTAATGAGCCACCATAACCCAGTGGCACGGAAACGGTTTCAATGAGGTGTATTATAGTATAGCACTCTTAAAAAGGAGGGACCCGCACCCACACGTATGCCTCCCCGCCCCCCTCATTACACCACACCGCATTGCCATCTACCTGCTAGGTGGGTATAGCGAAAAACCCCAATTCGGGACAGAAATTGAGAAAACGCTCTATTTATTGCTAAAATTAGGAGAAAAAAACTGTGAAAAAGAGCCAATCTGCGGCTAAAATGAAGAAAAACGGTAAAATCGCGGCTTCAAGGACAACTTTGTGGCTAAAATAGATAAAAAGCCCTAATGGCAACAACTTAATAAAACAGTCTAATTCACGGGTAAAATTAAGACAAATCTCGACTAAAATTAAAAAAAAAAAATTAATTCACGGCTAATAATGAGAATAAGCGCTCATTTACCGCCAAAATTAAGAAAAATACACCAATTCCTACAGCAACCTAGCTTGTAAAGCATATTAATGGGAGAGTAAATCGAGAAGGCGCGCAAATTTGCTAAATCTCAATGGGGCAACCACCATGGCAAAAAGTTTTTAAAAAGCGCTAATATTCACAGCTGAAATGGAATAGCGCTAATTCACAGCAGAAAGCGAAAAAAATCACTAATTCGTGGCTAAAAATCGCAGCCATAATTTAGAACGAGCACTAATTCACAGTAAAAAATTGCACAGGAGGCTTTACTAGTATGGGAAAAACACCAATATGTGGTTTCTAGTGGCTCTAATTGATAAAAACACTAATTTGCATGCGATATAAGAGAAAAAAACGCTATTTAGCGATTGAAATCCCTGGTATTGAAATTGAAATCCGCTAATTCACGGTTAAAGTGAAGAAATTGTGAAAATTCGCAGCCAAGGTTGACAAATAGCGCTCATTTGCATCTATTTTTTTTAAAAATACATTCGCTGAGGCTAAAATTTCCATTTTTGAGGCCAAGAAACAATTCGCAGCTAAAACTAGGAAACAATTCGCGGCAAAAATTGAAAAACGCTAATTCGAGGATCTATTTGGGAAAACCTGCTAATACGTGGCTGAAACGGAGAAGACCCGCTAGTTCCCGGTTAAAATTAAAATGAAGCGCTCATTCGATAAATAAACTAAATAAAATAGAAGAAGAAGAAGAAGAAAAAAAAAACGGCAATTCGTATAGATCAAGCTGAGAAAATCAGCGAATTCGCGGGCTTGAGCAGTAAACATTGAGCAATAATTCGCGGCTAAAATTGAAAATTACGTCATTTTGCACGGCTATAAGAAGTAAAAGAAAGCGCTAGTTCGCGGCTAAATTGAGAAAAGGCGGTAAAACGCTGTTGAAGTTGGCGAAATGCACCCATTTGTAGCTTTAAATGGTGAAAACGCCAATACGTGGATGAAATATGGAGTAAATCGGTAATTCGCGGCTAAAATTAAGATTAATTCAAGATTTGCCTCAATAATCCATCCGCAAAGTGACCACAATAGCGTTTGAGTGCCCCGTCCAAATTGTATCTACAAATTAGCGTTCTTCTTCATTTTGAACGCCAATTCGGGTATCTCTAAATTTTACCCGTGAATTAGGCCCTTTGTACAGTTTTAGCCGCTTGGAGCAGCGCTTTTTCTCAATTTTATTCTCGAAGTTTCCCAAGAATCTGCAAGTTGGCGTTTTCTCAATTTCAGCTGTGATTTGACTTTTCACCCTCAATTTTAGCTGTGCTAACAATTCGACTTCGGTAGTACTTCGCGTAAGTCTAACAGAAGCTGTTTACAGAAGCACAACTATTTCTGAAAAACTTGCAATAGCGTTCTATAAGACCAAAAAGGCTGAAGGTTTCCATTATTACCGAAGTTGTAAAGAGCTTCGGAGAGAGCTTCGGATGGACCTATAAGAGGAAGATAGGATGACTTTACAGAGGCATCAGCTTCTATAAGGGACCTGCAGTAGGCCTTAAACAGGTTTAAAGGAGCCTAGTAGCGAAACTCAACGGAGAAGAAAAATGGCGGGTAGACTTCGATAAGCAAATTTATTTTAGGTCTCCAGAAGGTTGTATTGCAAGCTTTACCGAAACTCAGTGGTAAAATAACAATAAATACAAGAAAAAAAATTAATTCGAGTGTAATGTTATTTGTTAGATATCGTGAGTGCGCTAGGGGACGAAGACTATTCTATAATTACTCATTTTACGTATTACATTCACATTTCTTACATTTATTTCCAGAAAACTTCCCCGATGCTAGGATCGAACCTGCCTCTTTCACGTGTGAGTCCTAAACTCTTCCGATGAGTTACCTCGTTGAGTTGGAGACATTGTGAAAAGCTCTCCTCATAGCATTCACAACTCAAAGTGCAGAATATAATTTGAACGGAACCATTGAAAGTTATATTATTACCTATGTTGAGTTAGCTGAATTTTGTCCATCCGGTAGTTAAAAATTAAACGTCCCCCTTTAAGAAGCACCCGATATTTGATTTGGGGTGAAATAAAAAAATCACTTATCCTACAATCTACAACTGTGGTGGAAAGGAAGGTGAAGGGTGCAGCCGCCGTTGTGCGTTTGGGTTCATGTTTTTTATTTTGTGTTGTTCGGACGGTCGATTGGATTTTGACTTCACTGAGTAGGCCGTCGCCTCAAGAGGCGACCGTCGGCCAAAATCGACGGGTATCATACACTGTCAGTCAACGATCTCACGTCCGATCCTAGCCGGTCCTACGGCCACACACCTTCAATTTAACCTCACCTTCATGGACTGCAGTCCATGGCCTTCAGATTAACTGAAAATGTGTGGGTAACCCCGATCGACGGCCTCACGATTGCCTTTAGTTAAACTGACAGTGTATGGGGCGCTTTAAACCCCGACAAATACAAACAAAAAAGGCCAGATATTCAAAGTAACAGTTACTCCCTGGCGAATGCGTTCAGTTTACTTGCTAAAGTGATTCGTTCTAACGAATCAAGCTAAAAACGAACTAAGCTAAGAAGTAATAGTATGAAAAGCAGAAAAAAACAATCCTTAATCTCAAACGAAAAAAGAGTAGCGTATCTTTGGGCCGCTCGCTGAGCCTACAATAAGCGGTTTTCTCGCTGAAGCATGCAGTTTTCATCGGGAGTTGCGTTTGGCTGTTATTTCAACTCTGTCCCACGCCGCACTTTTCAACGTCCACTAATTTTGTTGTTCTAGAATATTTTTTGTGCGTCAATAATAAAAAATGAACGCGTTGGGCGTTTATGCACTGTGTGGTCAGATCAGGAATATTTTATTTTCTTAAAAAAATAAATAATTTTATGCTTTTAACCATAAATTATGCGTTTTCCTGCTGCTATCCCCCAAATATGCAATTTAATGCAAACAAATTCGTCGCAATGAAAATCCGATCCCTAGTGATCAGTCTATTCCAACCCGTCGATATCCATTCTCCTGCCTTGCCTATTATTGCTCCCACTCGTATTCCTCTGAAAAGGCAATCCTAAAAGGGGCCCACACACGGTCAAACATGCTTGACAAGCATGGTTTTATTAGTTTCGCTTGTCAAGCATGTTGACGTTTGATGTCGCACCCACACGGTCAAACTTGTCGTCAAGCTTCAACTTCAAACGTGCGCCCAAGCTTCAGCAGTGCTCATTTTGCGTTCATAATATGTTTAAGTATGGATATTAACCATTTGAGTTATTTGTAGTGCCTTATCAGGGCCGAAGCCGCAAAATAAAGCCCACAGGAAGAAGAAAAGGTCTATGTGGACCAAACAATGGCTCATGAAAAGAGGTACTTTGGCCACGCAAATCTCTTGGAAGAGCTGAGATGTGCTCAGAGATTTTTTATAAATATATTCTTTTTTCTTATCGTCTATCTTATAGACGTAAAGTGTGCAAGTATGCTCCATGTTTCCAGGAAAGTATGTCCTTTCCTCGTGAAACACCCTATATTTAGTCAAAGGATTATTATGATAAACCAATTTTTTCATTATCATAAAAATAACCCCAATACCCTTTTTTCTTTGTGGTTTGAAGGTTTGATGGTTTGAAACACACACACACGATCAAACATGTTTTTCAAACCAAATGTTTGAGAGCAAATTTTCTGGCAGTGACTGAAAACCGTCAAACGTGATGTCAATCCTTCAAACCTTCAAACATGACCCCACACACGATCAAATCTGCTTGTCAAGCGAGGTTGGCAAACATGCTTGTCAAGCGAGGTTGGCAAACATGCTTGTCAAGCATGTTTGACCGTGTGTGGGCCCCTTAAGGGTCTGTCGTCCACTGGAAGCGTTTTCGAGCGGCGCTACAACGAGCGTACACCCCAAGGGCTCAAATTGAACGCGTGACATCGTCCACTGTATGCTTAGCTGCAGTGAAATCAATTTAAGCCTTTTTGGATGTACGCTCGTTGTAGCGTCGCTCAGAACGCTTCCAGTGGACGACCGGTCTAAGGATGCGGGACAATTAGCAAAAGCTGGGACTATCCCGTGAAATACAACGACGTCTGCCAACCCTACTTATAATAGGGTATTTCAGAATAACTGCAAAAAAATGAATTGGAGAAAGTAGGCCGGATTTGCAATCAAGAAGGCGAAATACACCATAGTCCGAAACTCAATAGTTTCCTAGATAAGAATTTTCAAGCGTTTTTTAGGACGAATTTTTGGCGGCCTTCGAAATAACACGTTTTTACTGATAGGAATGACAGTTGTCGAGAGAATGAGTCCTTTTTTATCACCATGACGTTTTTGTGCATCGTGATTTACCTATAGCGTTAACCATTTGCAAGAGAATTCCACAATGGTGCACACTGTTGTTGTCCTGATAAGAATTTTGGCGCTCCATTTGTCAATTGAATCGCACCACTGTAACTGAGATTTTGCTCCATTTGCCACGGCAACCTGCGCTAGCACAGTGCTTGTACAACATTTTCTGCCTCGAGAAATTAGACGGTGCAAGTAAACCTAACTTTAAGCCCTGTTCACACGATGCAATGTTTGAAGCTTAATTGCATGCTGGATTTTTAAAAACATCCGGTCACTACCAAGGAACATATGTTTTTAAAAAACCAGCACGCAATATAACTTCAAACATTGCATCGTGTGAACAGGCCTTTAGGTTTATAACAGATAAACCGCACGGAGGAAGAAATAATGACGAAGCTATAGCTTAAAACTGCTCCATTTGAAGCCACAGCACACCAGGGGGCTTATTCTCTAACTCTGAAGCAATAGCTTTTTCGAAGTCATATGTTTATTTCATTGATTTTCTTCAAACAAATGAATGAAATAGACACATGACTGGCGAAAAAAATATTGCTTGTTGTTAGAGAATAGGCCCCCAGGTGTTTACATGTTTATTGCCAGTGCAATGACGTCACATACACTCCACGTGCCAGTGAAGAGATGGCAAATGGGAAACGCTATTAGTGTTGACTTCTATCACAAAATTGAGCATTTTCCAGTTTGCGCAGCTTTGAGCCGGTGTCGTGGTGATAAAAAATGGCTCATTCTCTCGGAAACTGTCATTCCTAACAGAAAAAAAAATGTGTTCTTTGCAAATCCGGCGCCAGAAGTTCGTTTGGAAACGACAAAATCTCATTTTATTGAGAAAAGCGAGATACTGCTCTAAATAACGATTGAAAAATCATATCTCGGAAACTATTGAGTTTCGGACCATGATATATTTGGCTTTTTTGATTGCAAATCAATTATATTTTAACCCATTTTACTTTTTTGTAATTATTCTGAAACACCCGTGTGTACTTACATGCGTATAACACAATTAATTGATGTTAATTATGTATTTTCTTGTTTTCCGGGAACTGATTAGCACGAATGAACGAAAAAGAGGAAGCAGGCTTTTCTTTCAAGATCGTCCAAACTATTGAAAAGGGGGAGTTGAAAATTACAGCAGTTCCATCAATATTGGAGAAAGACGGATTGCTTTTTTGGCCACCTAAGAGCGCCAAGATCAATGCTTTCAAAAAGCCCGGAAATCCAGCAGATGACTGGACCAAATTTCCGTGCGTCGTTCCGTGCGCCACACTACCACGTCACAGCACAGACAAAAGTGAAAAATGATTTGGTAATCAGGTGAGTCGAAGAGAAGCTTTTATAGCGTATGCTACAGAGGCTTTATGAAGCAAGATAAAGCTTGTTGTAAGCAGTTTAAAAGAAGTCTAATGGATGTCCACTTCCATAAGACTTCTTTAAAAATAGTCCTGGAACTAACCTAATTTCTTCCCACGGCTTCGGTTACATTGACTAAGGGAAGAGCAACAGAAGTTCAAATATGAATGGTGAAGCCTTTCCGAAGCTCATTGGAAATTGAAATCATGTTCCGCTGTAACACCTGTCGGTATAACTTCCATAATGTTTTACAGATGTCATTAAAGAAGTTCCAGTTTCGGTAGTATACTTCTTCTGCACCGAAGCTCTACACAAATTTTAAGGAAGCTCGAACCTACACGATCTTCGCTTATACCGGAGTTCTTGTGAAACTTGGGTAAAGCTTGCTGCAAGCATTCTAAAAGAAGTCTAATGGATGCCCACTTCCATAAGACTTCCATAAGACTTCTTTAAAAGTAGTCCTGGAACTAACCTAATTTCTTCCCACTGCTTCGGTTACATTGACTGAGGGAAGAGCAACAGAAGTTCAAATATGAATGGTGAAGCCTTTCCGAAGCTCAATGGAAATTGAAATCATGTCCCGCTGTTACACCTGTCAGTATAACTTCCATAATGCTTTACACAAGTCATTAAAGAAGTTCCAGCTTCGGTAGTATACTTCTTCTGCACTGAAGCTCTACACAAATTTTAAGGAAGCTCAAACCTACACGATCTTCGCTTACCGGAGCTCTTGTGTTACTTGGGGAATGAGCACGTTTCTTAATTTTAGCTTCGAATTACACCACTTTTTCTCGATTTTATCCGTAAAATTGAAATTTGTCATACCTTAGTTGTGAATTAAAGTTTTCCTCCACTTTTAGACACGAATTTGTGTTTTCTCTATTTCACGCCGCGAATCAGCGTTTTTTTTTTTTTTTTATCAATTTCAGTCCCAGACCCGAGACCCGTGAGTTAATATTATTATTATTTTTTTTTTTTTTTTTTTTTTTTTTGGCATCGACATCGTGGTCATTAGCCGTCTGCACGGTAAGAATTCTATTCACTAATTTCACAAATGCTTTGTGGCTTTAAATTTTGTAGTCGTTTCTTCCTTTGTACATATTTTTATTTTTCTATCTTGTATCACTTCTAAGGACTTATACTTTGTTTGTGTTCCCAGATATGCACGCGACTGTTACCTGGTTCTCCGATTCTTGAGACCAGATTGGTTCCATCGTCTACAGTTCTGTCAAATTAAGGTATGAATAATACAGGGAACAAGGAACTAATATTATCACAGATTCATCACTTATGATTACAGATTCTTACCATTAATATCACAGTTAATTGGTTTGACTAGTATCACTAATTGAATACCTATTTAATTGAATTGCGTATCACAGGTCCGACTAGTTATATGGCTCTCAGGTAATTTATAATACCTGGGGAATTTTCCAGAGTAAGAGCTTCATTGAGAGACTCAGGGAGCCTACAAGCTTCTCTGGCTTCTTCATATAAGGGACAATCTAAAAGTAGATTTTAGTAGAAAGTGTTCTACTGTTAAAGGTGCATGACAGCTCTCACATATTGGGTGCTGAGCTCTAGTGAGATGGTAAGCGTTCGTTAGTCTGGTATGACCTATACTAAGTCTCGTGTATGCTCTCCTTTCTTGTCAATTTTAGGTCAGACAGATCGTTTTGGACTTTGGGGAGAACCTGTCGAAGTTGTGTGCCGTTACAATCCCATTCCGTCTGCCACATGTTCCAAACTCTCCGTTTGATGTGGTACTTCTCGTCCTCCAGTGTCACGGGGACTATCTCGACGTAATTCGTATCAGATGCCAGTTTTGCTAGTGAGTCCACTTTTTCATTCCCCGGAATCCCCATATGGCTCGGAACCCACACAAAGCGAGTTTTCCGCCCTGTATCTCTCATTTTCATCAACTTTTCGCAGATTGCTTGAGCAAGCGAGTTCTTAGTAAATCTGTCTTGTATAAGCTGCAGTGAGTTATATGAATCTGTGAGGATCAGAACTTCCAGAGTGACAAGTGCCATTGCTTGGTCGGATAAACAGAAATCTAGAGCGAAAAGGATTGCATAGAGTTCAGCCGTTAGTATAGAGGATTTTTTATCAAGCGGTTTGCAGATAGAGGCTATTTGGGGAATATGAAAGGCGCATCCAACCCCTTGTTCAGTCTTTGGCCCGTCTGTGTATATGGGTAAAACTGCATTGTATCGCTCAATGACCGAGTGGAATTTGCTTCGAAAAACCTGTGGTGCATTTTTTGAACAGGTCATTAGGCTCAAATCTATTATTGTATTTGGAAGGAGTCACGGATATACATCGAATTTTATGGGCCCAAAAAGGGGGTCTTGCCCTACATCGATAAGCCTCAATGTTTCCTTTACGCGGACAAAAGACGGTCGCGTCCTACTAGGGAGGAGCTCGTATTCCCGCAAACACGTGTTTGGGAGCACGTAACGGTGCAGAAAGTGATTCGGGTAATAGATACGAAACCATTTAGACGGATTTGTTGACGTCGGTATTTAGGAGGTAGATGACTTGCTGCAACGTCGATTGCCTCGTTTGGACTTGTGCGGAATGCGCCTGTGGCTAACCGCAAGCTGGACAGGTACACTCGATCGAGGGGTATGAGCCACGACTGACGGGCCGATCCGTAAACGGCCGACGCATAGTCCAACTTCGATCCTATCAAACAATCAATGATGCGCAACAAAATTTTGGTTTCTGCGCCCCAATTATGGTTTGCAATAACGCGAATTAGATTTAGGTCCTTTTGACACCGTGTTGTCAAATCCTGTATGTGTTCCTTCCATCGAAGGCCATAGTCTAACGTGATTCCCAGGAATTTATGCGAGTTCTTATAAGGGAGTTCCAAACCATGTAGACATAGCCGCGGTGGTGAATGAGATGTGCGCAGACGGCAGAAGTGAAGAGCCGATGATTTCTCCTGAGATATGGTCAGCCCTCTCTTTGCAGCTTCGGCTACGAGGCTGTAAATACTAGATTGCAGGATAATTGAAGCATCAGAGTCTTTATCGTGCTCGAAAAATATCGCGAGGTCATCGGCATACATGGACCTGTGCACTGACTCTGGAAGTCCGTCCGTCAGTCCGTTTACCGCGATCAGGAATAAAGTGGAACTAAGTACAGAGCCCTGCGGTACCCCTATATCCTGCGAACGAATGCTTGAAAAAGCATTTTCGACCCTCACCTGAAAACGGCGGTCGCTCAGGAAGCTATTTATAGTCTTGAAAAGGTTCCCCTCAATGCCTCACTTCCTCAACTCTCGCATTATGACTGGTCGCCAAACCTTATCGAAGGCATTCTGTAAGTCAAAGAAAATCGCTGTCACGTGCTTCCTTTCAAGAAAGGCATCTTGAATTGTTTTCTCTATGTAGATCAACTGGTGAACAGTTGAATGACCTGGACGAAACCCCGCCTGTGAAGGATTAATTAGTTTACGGTATTCCATTACCGTCAGCAGCCTATAATTGATTATTTTTTCAAACAGTTTGCCTAGGCAGCTGGTCAAAGATATTGGCCGGAAACTGCTCGCTTTGTGAGGATCCTTCCCTGGCTTCCTTATTGGTATTACTGACGAGACCTTCCATTCCTCTGGATATACTCCTTGAGACCGGAGGAGATTAAATAAATTTAATATATGCGTTTTCCCGCTAGGTGGTAGGTTTATTAAAAATTCGTTCATTATGTCGTCTTTTCCAGGTGTTTTCTTCGGAGCCAAAGACTGAATTGCTTTATCCAATTCCATCATTGTAAACGAGACATTGTACGAGTCATCAGAAATTGACGACGAATTCAGTACTTCCTCCGGCTCTAGGTGCTCCAGGACAGCTTTAACGCTTTGCGAGTAGCTTTCTACTGAGGCGACACCGGAGTAATGATCCACCAGATACTCTGCCATATCTAGTGGATCACTCACCTGAGTGTCACCATCAACAAGGAAGGTAGGACTTGACAAATACTTCGTACCCTTCAAATTCTTCACTTTTTGCCAAATAGTACTGGATGAAGCAGCTGTTGTAATGGTTGAAACATATTCTTCCCAATTTCTTCTTTTTTCTTGTAACTTTAGGCGCCGTTCAAAGGCTCGATGCCTCTTGAAATCAATTAGATTTTCGGGAGTGGGATTTCTCTTGAATCTATTAAAGCTGTGGTTTTTTAACCTATTTGCTTGGAATATCTCTGTAGTCCACCATGGCACGGTCTTATTTACAGATTTATTTACTCTGCGGTGCACGGATTTACTAGCCGCATTAATTATATCATTTGTTGTGGTTCTAACGTCAGAACTAATTTCTCCGGTAAGATTCGTAAATTCCACGCAGGTCTTGAACTTGTCCCAATCAGCCCGATTGATATCCCACCGATCAGGCATCTGACTTATTCCACGCCTGCTGCTATGTGTCACAAGAATAGGGAAATGGTCCGAGTGATGCAAACTTGGGATGGTTCTCCATTCGAACGATGTGGAGATCGAAAGACTGGCCATAGTTAGGTCGACAGCGTCAAATGCCCCAGAACTTGCCAAGAAAAGGGTTGGTGATCCGTCATTTAGAAAAGTCAGGTTTGAATCATTCACGATTGATTCGAGTAGTTTCCCAGCATTAGTCGATTTACGTGATCCCCAAACGACATTATGCACGTTGGTGTCTCCCATTATTAGCACTGGGGTAGGAAGAGCCTGAAGAAGGTCTCTTAGGTCATGATGGTTCCACGTAGTATCGGGTAAATATAAAGAGCAAATGGTCAAAGCTAGCGGTGAATTAATCCTCACAGCTACTGCCTGCAGGGGCGTTGTAAGAGACAGTGGTACGGCCCCAATGCCATCCATTATGTACACAGCAACCCACCATGTCTGCGACCACCCTGGCTAATTACGTTTGATTTGTGAAACAATGAATATCCACCTATTTCCCACAAAAAATCATTCGAAAATTTTGTTTCCTGTATGCACATCACTATTGGTGAATTATTATTATTATTATTATTATTTTTTTTTTTTTTTAATTCACGCTTTTTCTCTATTTTCAAAGCTAACAAATTGTAACACTTTATCATAGAAGCGTGTTTCTCTATTTTTAGACTCGAATTCGCGTTGTTCCCTTTTTATCCGTAAATTAGCATTTTTCTTAATTTCAGCCCCGAAGTTGTCCCCAAGAATCAGCGAATTGGCGTTTTCTCATTTTCAGCTGTGAATTAGCGTTTTTTTCTCAATTTTAGCGGTAAATTAGCTGCGATTTTTAGCGTTTTATCTTAAGTTTATCCGTAAAAGCGTAATTTTTCCTCCACTTTTATTATTTAGACGCGCTCGACTCCGGAGTGTCCATGGTACACAATAATATGCGTTGTTCGTAGGGGTAGATTACGCCGGGCAAAACCTCGGTGAAAATTTAATATAAACGTTATATTGAGAGTGAGCGCAAGACAATGTGATCTAAAAAAGAGGCGAATCGCGGTTAAAAATGGGGAAAGGTGCTAATTTGTAGTTTAATTGCAGGACGAGCGTTCGTTTGCTGCTGAAATTGAGGTAAGGGGGCTAAAATGTAGTTTTCTACATTGTTAAATGTAGAAAACGGCGGTAATGTGCAATGGGCGGTGATGTGCTGCTTATAGGGTCATGCTCGTGATTTGGAAGGACAATAAAAGCATGCTCATTCGCGGTTAAAATCGATAAAAAGTGCTAACTGCTGGCTAAAATTAGGCTAAAGCTCTTGAGAAAGTTGAGACAATGCGTCAATTAACGGTTTTGTTTTTAAAGCAAACTGCGTCAGACCAAACTTGAGAAAAGTGCTAATACATCTACGGTTTTTGGAGGTCTTTTTACGGCTAAAATATGGAAAGAGCACACGAGCTCGGCTCAAATTTAGAAAAGGCGGTTATTAAAGGGCTAAAAATGGAGAAAAAGGGCTAATGAAAATAATAAAGAAAAAACGCCCTGCACGGTTAAAATTGAGCACATTCAGATTTGGGAGTTCCAGAGGTTAGCTACACGGCTGAAATTGAGAATACTAATCGTTAATTCGCACTAAAATTATTGAAGAAAAGAGCTGGTTCCGGACTAAAATCGAGAAAAATCGTAAGTCTGCGGAGCTAGAATAGAACAAGAACGCTTATTCGCGGCTAAAATTGAGAAAAGGTTTTTGATCTTGGGGGCCAAGTCCGCGGTTAAAATTAAGAATAAGCGCGAATAGTCTGTATACCTAGGGGACTATGCCAATGGTCTTTGCTGCGCGGCCAACGAAAGCTTTTGGCGTGAAGGGGTGAGCGTTTTCGGTGGCCAAAAACGGCTATTAACCAAAGATCCAGGGAATAGGAGAGGTACCAAAACCGCCCCCTCCCACCATTATAAGGTCCTCATACCTTATTAGCGATTCTCCAAAAATATTCTTAATCGCGAAGTACAGTCCCCCTCCCCCACATTTTCAAACGTATATTTCCAGCAAGAAATGCGGCCTACTGATCCACGAAGATAGCCTTCCGTCCGTTCCTCGACCAATTTTCACTCCCCAAAAAATGTCTGACTCCTAAAATAACAGAAATTTTGATTCAAGAGTTTGTTTTTCTTGCACAAAACACACACACACACCCAAAAAGCTGGAGATTGCAGCACATTATTGTATATTTCTTAGCTCTATATGCGCCGCACTGTCCATAAAATGACGGTTTTACCCCTGCCATGGGCAAGGGCGGTGGAAATGGGGTTCAGAGTCAATGCTGCAGAGAGAATGCTCCCCCAATGGTCCGGTTCCGCCTTTCACAAGATGATTCAGCCAGAGCCAGTTCTGCAAACTTTGGGCTTTGAAAGAGCCAAGTTATAACCACCGGAGTGGCTTGTTTTTATGGAGCCCAACTTGGAATTGGTTCTCGAATTTGCCAAAACAGTAAAATTGGCTTCCTATAGTGCCGAATCCGTGAAATTGCTTCTATGAAGTCCACAAACGTGTGGAATTGATATCTTGAGCCCCGTGAAATGTGATTTTGTAATGAGTTAACCCCGCTAATTTGAATTTTGAGGGAATCAATCCTTCAAAATTTATTTTTCAAAGGTCCAAATCTTTGAAATTTGGGTTTAAAGGGTTGAAAACTGTCAATTCTAGCCATCCAACCAAAACAATTCCAGTCAAGACCATAAAGAAGAGCAATGTGACTGAAATCAACTGTTTCGTCCTCCTAATTGGTCTTTATGGTGATTAAAACCCGAGAAATTTGGTTCTTTGGGATTCAAATCCACAAAATTTGGCTTTGAGTGGCTAACCCCCGTGAATATTGTATTTTAATGTGCTCAATCGGGCATTTTGGCTCAGAGGAGAAAGTACATTTTACAACCATAGGCGGATCTAAACCTATCGGGGACCGCGGCGGATAACTCTATGAGGCCCCTTTCTATCTGCTCTGTATTATGCTTTTTATCACTTTTAGCCAGAATTGACTAAAGTTGCATTCAGAAGCCGAGAACCGGCGTATTTTAAATCTTGAACATTTATTGGGATTTTTGTCAATTTCATCCGTGAATTAGCGCTTTTACTCAATTTTTAGCAGGAAATTAGCACTTTTCTGAATTTGAACGTAAAATTATCATTTTTAGGCCCGCTATATCAATTGCCGATTAAGAAATTTCAAGAAATTATTTAAACAAATCATTCTGCGAACCATTACTGAATATTTGATCAAGAAACAGATGAAGGTTTTAGTCGGCTCTTTAATCAAAGATTGATAAAGCCATGAATTAGCAATTTTTATCAATTTTTCCTACAACTTGGCGATTTGCTCAATTTTTAGCCGTGAATTAGCCCTTTTTCTCAATTTGAGCTGAAATTTAAAGTTTTCCTTAATTTTAGCCGCAATAATTAGTGATTTTTACAATATTAGCAGTGAGTAAGGCGTTTGTTTTACATTTTAGCCCCACATTGGCCATTTTATTTCAATTTAGTTATGGATAGGCACTTTTTCTTAGTTTTAGCCTCGAAATAACTATCCTTAAGAAGATACTGATTGGCGTTTTCTCAATTTTAGCCGCGAATAAGCGATTTTTTTCGTTTTTATCCACAAATTAACGTTTTTCCTACAGGTTATTCGCGAATTAGCGCTTTTACTCAATTTCGTCGACGGATTAGGCGATTATTCTTTGTTTTTTTTTTTTGTACATTTTAGCTGTAAAATTGTCACTATACACCGAGAATCAGCAATTTTTCCCAAATTATGATCTGAAAGTTGCATCGAGAAACCAGGAATGAGCGCTTTTTTGCAGTTTTAGCCTCGAATATTAGCACTTTTTCCAACTTTTTTGCCGCCTACTCGCCCCAACAACGGCACGTAGGAGCGCCTTCTCAATTTCGCCAAGTCACTGTCCAAACCTATACCAAAACTCCTTTTCACATGCCTAAATCTATGCCCCCCTCGCCATTACCACGGTACGCTAACTATTCACGGCTTACTCTTGCTCTTTCACACTAAGTTTCTGCTCTGATGAGTGTGAATACGCCATTTTATAGCCGATGTTGCCGATTTAGCTTATATCACGTCATTTATCTAGTAAAACTGTGTCTTTAGGACTCAAATTACCCGGGAAAATTAACCAAGAAACAAGAGAATTTAATGAAGAGACGGTAAATTTGGTGAAGGATTTGTTATTTTTCCTCAAGAATTGTGTTTTTGCACAAGTATAGTCATAATTGATTCGCAAATTGGTATTTTTTTGGTAGTGGTGGTGGTGTGGGGGGGGGGTTTAATTCCGAGGCCATGAGGCTTTATAGCGACAAAGGGACCTGATGGGTGTAGATCCACCACTGATTTCACGAGCAAGTTTAATATTCGCCAAATTTTCAAATTAGGCCTTCAAATATAACGACTTATTGGGCATTTTCCAGTTAATATTGATGGTTGGGGAAGGGGGTGGAATCTTTCCGATGCTTCCCTGGCTCTCCCAAGGAACATGCTAAAAATGTCGTGAGTCCCTTCACCGCAATCACAGCGTCAGAAGCCCCGCCACTGATACCAAATGAAAATCGAACAGTCATTTTGTCCGATATTCCGGTCTAAGAACAATTAGGCCCGTACCCCGTAGACCCCCCAAAACAAGACGGAACGAACACAGTGGAAGCGGAAGCAAATAAAAAAGAAAAGCGATTTTATGAAAGCATAGATCAGTGGCCCTTTTATGTGTTTATTGAAAGTGTGGGAGAGGGGAAAGGTCTTGGGAGACTCCATCCCATGTCACTGGGAAACATATTATTTAAAGAACACGAGAATATCCGTAAACAAGTGAGAGAAGTAAAAATAATTGGGCTAAATAGGGTCAAAGTCGAAATGTCTTCAAGGGATAGCGCGAATACATTAATTAAATCTGAAATACTCTCGAATAAAAAACTTGTCGCATACCCTCCTCGATTCATGCTCGAGAAGCAAGGAGTAATAAGAGGAGTCTGTCTGGACATGACGGAGGAAGAAATAGCAAGCAGCATACAATCTATTAATTACGATCAAATTAAAGTTACGGCAGCGAAAAGATTGAATAGACGAGTTCAGGAGAGTGATGGTAAAATCACTTACAAGCCTACACAATCGGTCGTTTTGACCTTCAGAGGTTTGAAACTACCAGAGTATGTCGTACTAAATTACGTCAGGTGCCATGTCGAACCATTTGTTAGAAGGAACCCGCAGTGTTTCAAATGTTTACGCTTCGGGCACATGAGTCGTAACTGCAAGAGTGAAATAAGATGTTTTAAATGTGGCCAGGACCACGAAAGCTCTAAATGTACAAGCGACAAAACACCTACTTGTGTGCATTGTGGAGGCCCCCACAGCGCACTGGATAAGAATAAATGTCCTGAACGCGATTCGTAACATCATGTCTGAAGAAAACCTGTCATTTACGGAAGCAAGAGAAAAGATAAAAATGTCTTCTTTCAGGACAGCACTTCGATCTGGCGAAGGCGCCTGATCTGAATAATAAGGCAACGTTCCCTGAACTCAGGAGTTCAAACAGAATCCCGCCGAAAAGGCCTCGAACAATCTTATCACCAAGCCCAACAGAACAATCATGCGCAGAAATCCTGAAAAGTTATAGCGTCAGGGATGGCCCGGCGACGCCATCAAGATAAACCATCTAGGGTTCTTTCGTTAACTTCTCTGAAAGATTATGAAAATCGTACAATTGAATGTTAGATCTGTGGTTTCTAACAAAGGAAACCTTGAGTTATTTCTTCACAATGAAAATGTAGACTTAGCACTTATTCAAGAAACATGGTTTAAACCAGGATCTACAATCACGTTTCCAGGCTATAACATAATACGCGAGGATCGTAGAGACGGAAGGGGAGGAGTAGCGATTTTGATCAAGAGTAATATCTCATACGTTGAAATTAATGGCCTTCAAAATAATGATAAGTTCATGTCGGTCAGGATAAAAATTCCTTACGCAAACAAGCAACTAACGGTGATCTCGGCTTATAACGTACCTAACAATAGGATCCCGTCGTCTCAGTGGGAAAGTTTTTTTTCCCATGCGTTATCGCGGGGGACTTTAACTCCCATCATCAACTTTTTGGTTGCACTAAAACAACCCCAATGGGTAAAAACCTTGTCGAGGCCCTCAACAGCTGCAACTTAGTGGTCCTGAACACGGGTTCGCCCACCCTAGTGAATAATCCATACCAACACAATAAATCGGCAATCGACGTTACTATAACTTCACCGGACATAGCCAATGATTTTTCCTGGCAAGTTTTAGATGATCCTATGGGAAGCAACCATCGTCCTATTCAAATTGCAACGGGAGCCATTTGTTCTGGACAACCAATTACACGCCGTTTAAGAAAATGGGATATTCATAAAGCAGACTGGGCGACATATAGGGAAGAGATGGAACGTCACGCAGCAACAGCGAGCAGTAAGGACAACCTGATAAGTTATGACGAATTTCTCCACCTTATGAATGAAGCTGGCGAGAAATCCGGGAAAAATGTGGTGGAACGCGCAATGCAGTCAAGCCATGAAAGACCGGAAAAATGCATTCGTAGCATACCAGCGAAATTGCTCATATCAGGCCTATTGCGATTATAAAAAGTCAGAAGCGAAAGCGAAAAGGATCATCCGGGAGAGTAAGCGGTCAACGTGGAAAACCTTCTGTCAAAGCATAAACCGGCATTCCAATGTCACTTATGTTTGGCGAACACTGAAAAGGCTGAGCAATAAATCCGATCGCCCCTTGAGCTCCAACGCGACTGCTATGTCAACGGACGAATGCATGAATGAGTTCCTACAAAAGCTATGCCCCCCTTACGTCCCCGTCTCCGTTTTAGACAACGCAGACAGTGACATTATTTTGAAGTCAGACCAACACTTCCTACTCAGCGAGTTTACCACCAGGTTTCTCCCACAGAATCATACGTCTTCTTTCCAACAGACAAATTTTTGTACATCATAACGACAAACTCTTCGGCCCTCGCACAGCCGCCCTCGGACTGCCTCAAGGAGGAATTTTGAGCTCCCTATTGTACGCCATATATGTAGCCGATCTTGAAAACAAGATACGTCCTACATGTGACCTCATACAATTTGCCGATGATATATGTGTGTACAGTAAACAAAAAACAATAGAGACGTGTATCGAGAGATTATCTGAAGCACTCGACATTATTAATCGATGGACGTTAACAAACGGGCTTTTAGTCTCTCGAGAGAAATCAGTTGTCTGCCCATTCACGCGGAAGAGAAATCTCCAATTTGGCAATGAGTTGAGCATCAGAGGTTGTCTGCTCTCATGTAAGGAAGAAGTAAAGTTTCTTGGGCTGTACCTGGATTCCAAATTGAAATGGAAGACCCACCTTGATTGCATAACCAAGAAAGCCGAGAGGTACATGAACGTCCTTAGAATTGTAGCTCACAACAAGTGGAGTGCAGACCCGAAAACAAGCCTTACCTTTTATCGTGCAACAGTACGATCTATCATAAACTTCGGATCGCTCTTTTACGGTAGTGGCAGCAAGGAAAGACAAAAATTAATCGACCGAATTCAGCTCTCCGCCCTCCGAATATGCCTAGGTTATTTAAAGAGCACACCAACTGATGTCATGCAGGTCGAAGCTGCGGAAATGCCCCTAAGTCTAAGAAGGCGTACTCTCACCGATAGATACGTTACGAATGTGGTATCATATAAACCCTACATAGCAGGAAAATTGTCGCAGTTAGTTAGAATGGTCACCAACTATGCTTATTGGCGCAGCAAACCTCAACCCCTAGTTGTTGAAAGCTTTCTAGCCATCGCAGAATACAGCACGACTGTGTATACATACCACACTTTCCCCATTTACGGGAACAATTTTAGCACGTTAATCAAGGAAATAAACACAGCCATCTTTCCAGACTATAGTGAAACCTTGCCAAGTGCTGTTAATCTGTATTTCAGGAACGACGTTCAAAACTTAATCCCCAACCAGGATTGTGCCTTCTTCCCGCCCTGGCTTGATGCCTTGCAAGGCACATAACCAGGATTAAGCCTGACATGACGGCCGGGAAGTGACCCGACACGTGCAAGTCCTGGTTATCTCCACCCCACTCCCCGTCAGCCGTGCCAGTTGGTCAAGACTGACACGTTACCGGTGTGGACCGCTTGGCGGTGGGGAGTTTGCAGGTGTAATGTGGAGTGGAGAATGATACCCGTAACGTTCGGAAGGGGGGGGGGCACCGGGACCCAGAGCTCTGTGGTTTGTTTTCCAGGTAGGGATGAGTGGTGGTCTGGTGGTGTTGGGGATTAGAGTTGACGATGGAAGTGCGACGGTGATGTTCGAATGCGGTGGTCGTTGGTGCTCTAGGTCCCAGTACTCTGGGTATCCGAGGCCGAGAGTTGGCTGGTGGGTGGATCACCAGCATTCACCATTGTGGGGCCCGTGCCCCGACGGTGGTACCATGCATTGGCGAAGGCGAGGAAACGGCGGGCCGACGGTTTGGTGGCGACGAGGTGGCGCGGGTTTTGCGGGATTCGCCATAGTTCTCTGATGTCCTGATAAAGTGTGCAGCGAAGGAGCACGTGCTCCGCCGTTTCTGGCTCGCTTCCGCATGGGCAGTCGGAGTTGTCTCGGCGGCGGTGGAAGTGGAGCTTGTCGTTGAAGGAGCCGTGTCCCGATAGTAGCTGTACTGCTGGGTAGCTCAGGAAGCGCCACTTCCACCGCAGGCGCTCTTCGATTACTGGGATGATAGTGTGCGTGTAGCGGCCGGTGGTTCCGCTGTCCCACTCCGTCTGCCAGCGCCTGAGAGCTGCCAGTCGGCACTGCTTTTCGTAGTCCGGTGTTTCCAACGTGATTGGTATGGGGGCCAGCCAGTCGGGGAGCCGGTGGTCATTCCCTAGGAGGCGGGCTCGTGTGGCTGCGCGGACGTCCAGCTCCAGGTCGAGTGGCAAGACCCCAGCTAGGACATGGAGGGTCAGATGCGCCGTGGTGCTATAGGCGCAGAGCGCGGCGATGAGGAAGCGGCGTTGGATCGTGCGCGCTTGTTGGCGGTCCGCTGGGCGTGCTGTTGGCCACCAGGTGACACACGCGTATGTGATGCGTGGAAGAAAGACGGCCTTATAGTATATTAGCCGCCTCTGAAAGTCAAACCCCCATCCTCTGCCCGATATCCCTCGGAGGAAATCGCAGCTGGCGGTGACTGTGCGTGCCAGGTATGCCAGGTGTTGTGTTGGCCGTCCCGATCGCATGAGCGTGACTCCTAAGTAGTGCACAGGGTGCACGAGCGGCATGATTCGGTTGGAAGTGGTTCGAAGGTGCCGCTGTGACGGGAAGTGTTGGGACCCTCGGAAAATTGTGAGGGACGACTTTGTGTAGTTGATTTTCAGGCGACGACTGTCACACCAGGTTGCGACGATGTCGTCGACTCGGCGAAACTCGCATCGAAGTGTCTGGTGATCATTAGCGGTGATGACAATGGCAAGGTCGTCGACGAAGGCAGTGGCTGTTAGACCACCTGCTTCGAGCTCGCGGAGAAGAGGTGCGAAGCCGAGGGCCCAAAGGAGGCATGCCAGGATTAATCCCCAACCACTCCCTAATATATATATACAGACGCCGCCAAAAACGAGAAACATGTAGGGGCCGCGGTGTATGACCCATTAAACAACGTAACTAAGCAGTTCAAACTACATCAGTTCATGTCAAGCGCTTCTGCAGAAATAGTTGCGGTAATCGAGGCTGTTAAATATGTACAGTCCCTCCCCGCAGGAAAATACGCAGTTTTGACTGACTCTAAGAGCTTGTTAGATGGCGTGAATAAACGGTACGAAGCACACACATGTTATCTTCTCTTGGACCTGAAGGCTTGTATCACAAGTAGTAAACTATCCCACGTAATCACTCTAGCGTGGGTGAAGGGTCATGTAGGCATCACCGGAAATGAAATCGCAGACAAGATGGCCAAAAGAGCTTCAGATCAGGGGACAATCGCCCCCTATAGAACACCCTCCTCCGATTACAAGGAAAGATTACAAAAAGCCGTTCTCGAAACTTGGAACACCCAATATAATCAATCAGATAAAGGGACCTTTTTCAAATCGTTTATGACTCGAGTAGGCAATCCCCCCTGGTTCTTTTCAGCTTCACCAGGTAACAAAGAGATAAAAATTATGTGCAGATTACGTTCAGGACATGTGCCTTGCAGAGCTTACCTGGCAAGAATAGGCAAAAAACCGTCAGAACTTTGTCCAGTGTGCCAAGAAAAAGATGATATGTCACATGCCCTACTCACATGCGCCAAATACATGGAGCAAAGACAGATGTTGCTGAACTTTACCATGTTCTAGAATCGCCTTTTGATTACGGCACCATTTTGGCCAATGTTGATCATACAACTAAATATGTCACTAAATTCATAAAGGATTCGAAAATCAAAGTATGAAACAAAATAAATAAGCTACAAATTGTGACGAGACACAATAACCCAATAATAAAAACGAACACGTATTACACATATTTATAATGGTTAGATAAAACAGTAAACACTAAACACGTAACAGTATAACAATAAAATAGCACTATAAATAGTAAATGAAAGTAATATAAAACAATAGTTTGTAGCTGTATGGCTAATAGCCAATGCCAAAAAAAAAAAAAAAAAAAAAAAAAAAAAAAAAAAAAAAAAAAAAAAAAAAGAATCACCCCCCAGGGGGTCAACCATGATCTAGCGTTAAAAAATTAACGCAAGCGGTAACTAAGGACGCTCTATCACAAATAATGTTATAACGCCATAGATACCGCGTTTTGACGGTATCTTTACGCCAGCTCATGGTTGACCCCCAGGGTCCCTATTCAGAAACGCCGGGAAAAATGCCGCAAGTGTGGTTGCTATGGCGGGATAACGTTATTTCTTAATCAGACTTCTTGGATCCCGCTTGCGGCATTATTTCCCGACTGTTCGGAATAAGGCCCCAGGTCTGATGAAGAATTGATACATTTTTTTTTTTTTTAATTTGAAACAATTATCCTTCTTAAGGTTCATTTAAGTGGTGTAAAAACCCACCGTTATTGAGAGATAAAAATGTAATTTCGAATGCAGACAACGCTTCTGTCACTAATTACGATTTCCTTATGTGCACTAGTGCAATGAGGCGCCGCGTATCCCCGCCCTCTTGACTTTTTTTTTTGTAACATAATTTTGTTTACCGAGTAAAAAAACCCCTTGAGTTAGTATTCAAGTACCAAAAAAAGCGCGTGACCGCCTTTATATAGAAAGTCCTCATACTGGTTCGCATGTATCGCTCAACTCATTCTCTCTCCCTTTCTTCCAGACCCTGCCTCTTAATTACTTAACATTAACAAGTGGAAAAATTGGTGATGACGAAGAAGTGGGGGTGGTGTAACACGTGCTTGGTCGGCTGCCAATTGTCCAATTAGAGCGGTCTGTTTTCGAGCGATCTCAAAAAATAATTCTTCGTGAGAGAAAGAAAATTGATTTTTATTTTTAATTGGAAAAAAAAAATAAAAAAACTGGTGCCAAGGATCGGGTCATCATTGGATTGGTGGGGGAAGGAGGGGGTTTGAGGCTGAATTTCTTGTAAGCTCTATCTGTTTCTCATTAAAAAAAAAAAAAGTTGCGACCCTATAATATTTGAGCGCCACTGTGACTCTTGTGCCACCCTTCGTTAACAGCCTCTCTTAATTAGCCGAAGCGACCCCTAAAAAATTGTTTACTAACTATTCAGTATGCTGGTCCTACGAAAAGGAAGTCATAATTCCTTCATTTTTTCGTCGTAGAAATCAGTTTTATGGTCCGAACATCCCTCTGAAGTCGGTGGTTATTTTTATATTTTATTGATTTAAATGATAAACTGTTTGAAAAGGGCACAGAATAATTGTTTCAATAAATTTGTTCCCGCGCCTATATCAGGGGAATTTTAAAAGAGCAAACGATTTTGTCCATCAGGACGCTATTCGGATGATTCAGCCGGCGGCCACACCATCAGTTTTCATAGCACCAAAAGGTTCAAAGGTTCAGCAGGTAGTCCCCCCCTCCCCCCTTTTTTTTTCACTCCACCCTACCATTGGAAAGGCATTGTGTTCTTAATAAGTTTCATTCATATGATAATTTTTGAGTTATAAGAGCGGAGTACGAGCCGTGGGGACCTCTCGATGGGCGGAATAAACAAGGGCGTTCTCCTAAAGTTTCGAGGTATAATAATAACAACAAAAAATAAAAAAAATGTGAAGGTAGACAATAAAAGTAATGTTCTTAAAAAAGCGATAAAAACTGTTTTTATTAGTTGATAATAATTTTTTGTCTGTGTTCTCGAATCGAAGGATTTCACGGCCCACAGCTTGGAGTTTTAAGGTGATAAAACCCGGGATTTTGGAGTCTTGACATGGTTCATTTTAATTGCTCTCCGTTAAATTTATGGAATTTTCGACGATGGTGCAGTACTAAAAACCTTCAAGACTTCAAAAAACATAAAATAAAATGAAAATCAGAAAGAATTATAACTGCACCACACAGGGAATCAATAAAACTATTAAATTTTCATCGTTCATTATCGCTTCTTTTGAGCACCGACTACACTGAATCAAATTGCAGTTCACTCCCTCCCCCGCTAAACAAGCACTGCAGCCGGTAAAATTGTAATTACTCGTCAAGATAAGCGTGACAATTACCTTAATCACTGTCGTTTTATTGTCACTATTTTCCGGCCTCGCGTTATTTCCAACTGCGAACTATGGCAAGGATATTAAGTCACTTATCGATTTTTTTCTCAGGGTCGAGTACCACGCGTAGCCAGATAATAGTTAACGGGTTATAACCCGTATTTTATTGTTGATAAACCTATACGATGAACTATTACAGCAAGGTGGAAAATATTTGTTATTTAAAATGAAAAGCTCAGAAAGAGACCGCCTATTTTTTTTTGTCTCAGCCCTAATTGGCCAATAGACTTTTTCCTCCATGCCGTGTGGAATAGAGGACAATGGGCGATGGATTAATTACGATCTAATTGGTTTGTTGAAACAGCAAATAACCTTTCTCTCTCTCTCTCTCTCTCTCTCTCTCGAAGAAACGCGTGAACCACTCTTGTGACTGTCCCGTTACCTGAAAAATACCTGTGGAAGAGGGCACTTTTTAAAAAGCACCAGAGGAGCAATTTTACAGAATTATCCAGCAGTTTTAAAGGAAAACAAATTGGGCATTCTCATTAAAATGTCAAAAATCAATACGTGGCCCCATCCTGTTTTGGTGGTCCCAACTAAGAGCCGTCTCGACTCCCCTAACCAAAATTAATTCGAGCTTGGGAATAAATAATTTGATTTGTCAACCTCTGCACTCAGAAATTTAAAAATTAAATAAATTAGCCCTGCCACCTGCCAGTTTTTTTTTCTTTTCTTTTTTTTATCATACTCGTTGTGAAAACGCGTGCTTTCATGACTCGCAACTGTCATGAAAATACGATTTTCATGTCTAGGCATGAACATTTTTGCCAAAATTTGTCCCCAAGATGCGCTTCGGATAACTATCGCATTTTGTTGGACAGAAAAGCGCGCCCTCAACGTATTTTTTGTGGCCACGCCCATTTAAAAGAAAAAAGGGAAGCGTGGGTGATACCTTGAAGTTGATAGTGAGGTTTTCTGATTATTGTTGTAAATTTGAGAAAATTAAAGAACAGTTTTTAGTTTAAAGTGATGCCTTTTGAGTAAACTCGACCCCGATTTCCAGTAGATCCAAGCTTTTAATAACATATGGCGACTAGTGACAAGACGATGGATCAACTGGATAAATTGAAGAAAGCTAGAAGAGTGAGGCGTCGGGCCTTCAAAAAGCTCTGCGACGAGGTTGAAACGAAGACGTCGACGGAGAACGTATCACTCACAGAAGTGGAGTCTCTTAGAATAGTTCTCATGGACAATTTTGAGAACATCAGGAAAATGGATCACGAAATATTCAATGAATTGCTTGAGAGCGACAAGCCCGAGTCTGAACTTGACTCCGAACTCAACGAGAGCGACGCACTGGTGAGTCGTTTTGAATTTATTAATATTTCCATGAAGAAGTTGTTAGAGAGAGGTCAAGACTTGGAAGTGGCTTCCAAGAAAAGCTCGTGCTCATCCGACAGCTCAGTGAAACGGAAGTACAAGTTACCAACACTGGAGCTGAGAAAGTTTGATGGGTCGGTAAAAGAATTTTTACCATTTTGGGCCCAATTTTCCAAAATCGACGAAGATGATTCTCTCGACAGTTCTGATAAGTTTCAATATTTACTGCAAGCAACCCAAGCAGGATCAAGGGCACGACAAGTCGTTGAATCCTACCCGCCGACTGGAGATAATTATCAAAGAGCGGTACAAGCTCTTAAAGACCGGTTCGGACGAGAGGAAATGCTCGTAGAAGTTTACGTTCGAGAGCTGATTGGCCTAATTATATGCAACGCTCAAAACGGGTTTAACAAGAATCTTCATAAATTATATGACCAGCTCTCTGCCCACTTAAGAGCCCTTGAAACCCTCGATGTGACGACGGACAAATCGGCGATTCTTTTTCCGTTAGTAGAATCGTGTCTGCCTGAAGAACTACTCCGAGCGTGGAAAAGACAACAGGCGTCCGTATCTCTCGACTCAGTTCAAACCAGAACTTCGATTACCATGAAAGAAAAGATGAACAGTTTATTGAATTTTATCAAATCGGAGGTGGATAACGAAGAGCTGATCAGTCTCGCAAAGACTGGATTCGCTCTGGAAGGGAATGCCAAAAGGACTCCATTACCAGGAAAGCAAGTCCACCCGTCCGCTGCCGACTTGGTTTCAGTTACGACTCTCAAATGTGTCTTTTGTGGTGAAGATCACCCTTCTGCCGAGTGCGAATCGGTAAAAAACTGGGCGTTCGATAAAAAAAGGCAAATCTTGACTACGAAAGGGCGTTGTTTTAAATGTCTAAAATTTGGACATTTGAGTAAGGCATGCCGCTCAAAGGTCACTTGTAGCTCTTGCTCAAAGGGACACGCCTCGAGCATGTGCCCTGATGCTGATGGCCCTAAAAATAGTTCATGTGAGCCGGTAGAAAATACATTGGCCAGCATAACCGCTTGTCCTCGAGTACTGTTACAGACAATCATGCTGAATCTAAGGGCCCAGGACAGAGATGAAGTAAAGAAAGTGAGGGCCTTGTTCGACTCCGGTTCCCAAAGGAGCTACGTCTTGGGGTCCACGGCTCAATCGATGGGATACGTGCCCACCCGACAAGAAGAAATGGTTCACTCGCTCTTCGGCGGCCACAAGACGAGACCTGTGTGTCACCAAGTTTACAGAATACACGTGAGTAGTTGCCAAAGAAATTATCATTGCACCTTTGAGGTTTTGGACCAGGCTGTGATTTGTGATTACCGAGAACCGTTAACCGGTGAAGACAACCGCTACTTGCAACAGTTTAATCATGAAGAGTTTTCTGGACCCGTTGAAATCCTGATTGGAGCGGACGTTATGGCTAAACTGTTGACGGGAAGACAACGAAAGGTAAACGATGGCCTCATCGCTCTGGAAACCTCGTTAGGTTGGACGGTGATGGGGAAATTAAATTGTGAACCACATGTAAACGAAGCGGTCACCTCAACAGTCAATTGCCTTGCCACCACTGATCCAATATCAAAATTATGGGAGTTGGATGCTCTTGGAATAAACGACCCATCGGCTCAAATTCCACAGAAGGAGCGTGTGGAAGAAATAAAGAACTGGTTTATGAAAACCATCCAGCAGAACGAAGGTGGACGATATGTAGTTAAGTTACCTTGGCTTCCTGATCACCCCCCTCTCCCAACTAATTTTGATTTGGCCCTAAAGAGAACGAGCGGAAAATTCGAACAACTGAGGAAACGAGGCCAACTTGATGCTTACATGCACGTTTTCAGAGAGTGGGAAAATGAAGACATTATTGAGAGTACGTCCCCTGTTGAAATCGGGCATTATTTACCACATCGACCCGTCTTTAAGACAGAGGGTACGACTAAGGTCCGCCCTGTCTTCGACGCTTCGGCGACAATTAGTGGACATCCGTCGCTGAACGCTTGTTTAGAAGTCGGTATCAATCTAATAGAAAAAATACCAGATCTTTTGATTAAATTCCGTCAGTCTGCCATTGGAATCACTGCTGATATTAAGAAGGCCTTCTTACAAATCGAGGTACACGAAACTGACAGAGATTGTGTGATGGTTTTTTTTAAATAAGAAAAAAATTATTTTTTTTTTGTTACCCCCCTCCC
>CM075943.1:60566830-60741960 GCA_038030265.1 Corythucha ciliata
GTTGTGGAGTGATCAGTCTTTTTGTTTAGTGCTTCTTGTGGATCCAGAGGGGGCGCGACCCCACCTATTCTAGTAAGTCGAAAACACTGAAAACTTTGACCCGCCTTCTGGTGATCCAAAAATGGCCTGTTCGCCTTCAAGACAGAATTATGTCTTCAAAGTTTGATTTATTAGCTCAAAGAATCGAAATTTCTGTGCAAATAAAGTTTACAGCCGTGCTGTTAAGCTCTGAAATTTAACACTCTGGCCCCAAAAAAAACAGTTTGACCAAGAAATAGCTACAGTTCACGGTTTTCCTCCCCATTGAACTCAAATCTCACGGATTATTGGCACTTGAGCAACCAAATTTCTCGGGTTTTGCTCATTCAAAAAACCGTTTAAGTGTAACAGCACGTAACAAACCGATTTCACGGGATTCACGCCTTCAAAATCAAAACTTCTGGACATTCGCGCTCGATTTGAAGAGAAATTTCGTGAGTCCAACTTTCAAAAATCAAATTTCGGAGGGGTTCCCCCATTGACAAAATGAATTTCGTGGAATTCGCTCGCCAAAAAGAAATAATTTCTGGTTAAGAGCCAACTCGAAGAGCCTAACTGGTGGATTAGTCCAGGAGCAGGTTCGAAAATCGTGCACTTTTGAGTCGAGCTTTCAAACTTTGCAGGCGTGTTCTAGATGGCTGATGAGTTGATTTGAAGATTGGAGGCAATCTTAGGACGGCTGTTATTCAAGATAGCCGTTGGAAATATGAGTATTTCCGCCGTTTCAGCGCGGAGTTTTACTTGAAGTCCGATGACGACAATTTTTGGCTGGAGACACTTATTTACGCTAGTCGCGTGCGAGAAATAGGTCGGAAACGTATGAAATATTGTAATTATTGGAAATTAGCTCGAATTACGGCCGCCATATTGGTTTTATGGATTGCCTCTGAACCACAAATTACGCCCTCATAATGTGAGAGACACGTTCATGAAAAAATCTTGCGCAAATCGGGGATCCTCAGCCCTTGAAAGGGAGTTGAACACGGGGCATACAATACATTTGTAGCTCCACCAGCTGGGGGGGGGGGGCGATTTGGGGTTTGAGGCGAAATTTCAGTTGCAGACACCCTAGGACAAGGGTAGAATGCAATGGACTTGAAAGAGATGCCCTTAGTAACCAAATTCATTATTGCCTAAAAACATGGACATTTCGCTGCTAAAATTTAGAAAAAGCGCTGAATCGCTGCTGAAAATTATAAAAAGCGCTAAAATTACTAAAATGAAAGCGCTAATTCATGGCTAAAATTGGAAAGAATTGCTAATTTACTGCTGAAATTAAGAAATTGTACGCTAATTCACAGCTAAATTAGAGAGAAAAATGTCTCATTCGTATAGATGAAATTGAGAGAACGCCAATACACGATTTCTGGAGCCAACTTAGTGGCTAAAATTAAGCAAAATCCATAATTTAACGCTAGGCAAAATCGTGATGTGAGCATCGTGTGACACCATTTTTTGGACGGACTCCTCAGTCGTTTTGAGCTGGCTCTTAAATGACGGGCCATGATCCGTTTTAGTCAAAAACGGAGTAGATGAAATCAAATGGACCACTCAACCAGATCAATGGAGAAATGGACCTGGCCAAAACAACCCCGCAGATCTTTTATCGAGGGGATGTTTGCAATCAAAATGTTGGGAGGATCCCACCTGGCTCAAACTGGATGAAAATAGGTGGCCTGTCAATAAATGCAGTCGCTGAGGCTACAGAAGTGAACAGAGAACGGCAAACGACCGTCATTACCGCTACAGTGACGCAAGAAGGTCCCCATTTTCACTAGCTGCTTTGGCAGACCGATTCTCAAGCGAACGTCGTCATGTTTGTTCTGGAAGTCGTATCAAGTATTATGTCCTGGGTTTAAAAACACTGTGGACTAGACGGTATCGAAGACTCAATGTCTTCAAAATTTCCTAACGCTGAAATTACACTCCTTCAGCGATCGTGGAAAATCAGCACTTAAGGGTTTCGTCGTTTTTACCGACGATCGAGGCATGCTGCGGACAAAAATTCGAATTTTGGACGAAACGACTGAATTAAATTCGCCAATTATTTTGCCCGGAAAACACCCGGCGCTCGTTATACGGTTGATCGAACATGAACGTCGAAAGAATAATCAATGCAGGCACAAACGGCCTGTTGACTATTTTAAGAGAGACGTTTTGGGTAATCCGAAGAAGATGTACATAGTTGATTCCGTCGTAAGAAAGTGTGTCGTCTGTGTGAGAAGCAGAACCCGCGCGCTAGAAGTTGATCCCTTTAGAGACCAAACGACGCTCTCGGCGAGTTTTTAAACTACCGTCGTCGACCTCTCCGGTCCATTGTTTCTAAAAAGGGGGGAAAAGTTGTGGGTATAGCGGTTATTCACGTGCGCACGTCGTGTATCGAGCCACACATTTAGAACTCATATACCCTCGCTTTACAAGAAAAGCCCCGCAGAGGATCCTCGAGTTTTCACCCGGTGACAATCATTCCCTCCATCTCTAAAGGTTCAAACTTCTTTCTGATGCTCAGTTTGGGTTAAGGTCTGGCCGAAGCACGGTTTCTGCAGAGGTGGAGATTGTGAAGAGTATTCTTGGAGCTCTTGAGGAAAATTCAAAGCCGAACGCCATGTTTTTCGACCTTACTAAGACTTTTGATTTGGTTGACCATCGCCTTTTGATTGAGAAGCTCCAGAGCTATGGCGTCATTGGGTCGGCATCGGCACTTCTGGAATCATATCTCGCCAACCGTCGTCAGACTGTTTTCTTTAATAATAGTTTATCTGACTCTCTTCAAGTGGGCTTCGGAGTGCCTCAGGGGTCAGTGATGGGCCCTCTTTTGTTCATTATGTTCATTGATGATTTACCTTCGGTTCTGAATCCTGGAATCAAGTGTGTCTTGTACGCCGACGATATTTCCATTATTTATCCGGATTCGGTTGGTACCTATGTCATCAACGCGTGCTTGGTTGGTGTTCGTCTAACGGTTTGAGCCTTAAGAAGGATAAAATTCAGAGCCTTGCCTTCAGGCTATCCTGTCGTTCAAAGGTTGAGAGGTTTAGGATCACTCAACTGGAAGGCGCACGTGGGGGCTCTGTCGCGGAGGTTGTGTGAGGGGGGTTTTTTATTCTTCGTCGTTTGAAATATTATTTGGACCTGGTTACCCTTCGCTCCATCTATTTCGCATTTTTACCCACAGCCATCTTTCGTACGGGACCTTATTGTGGGGGAATTCGAGCTTCTTCGAGGAAGATCTTATTGTGCACCAAAAGCGTGCGCTGCGACTTCTCTGCGGCTTGAAGCAGTCTGATTTTTGTCGGCAGGTCTTCAGGGAGCAGAGAATATTGACTCTGTACGGCTTATTTGGTGCTTCTGTGCCTTTGCTACGCAAGGGGAGAATGCAAACCCACGTTTGCTGACAGGCATACGTATGGTACGAGAGGCAAAGGCTGTGTCGTTCCGGAGCTATTCAGATTAGCTATACTTCGGCGAGGAGTTTCGTGGGTCTTTCGACGAGGATATTTAATCATTTCCCTACCGATATTAAGCCCCGTATACATAAGACGCAAGGACGCCGCCGCAAGACGCAACGCAGAACGCAGGAAGCAACGCGAATTTAGCCAACTCTCGCGTCCGCGGTTGCGTTCAGCCAATCGCATTCAAGTTTAGAAGGCAGGGTCTAGGTTTGAGGTTCTTTCCACTGTTGCAATTGTAAACATTTTCAAAATCACAAAATCATAAAAAACAAATTATCAACCTCGTACATCTCCACTCGCCTATGGCTCGCTCTTTTCTTATTTAGTTCAGTGTAGGTTGGGTGTTTTTATATTTTAAAAAATGTTTTGCGTCGTCTACATAGTGCATGTACGATGGCGTTGTAGGACGCAGCGCAGAACGCAGGAAGCAACGCAGAGTAGAACCAAGCCCAACTTCTCGCGTCCGCTTCTTGCGTTCGGCCAATAGCATTCGAGGTCTCACTTCGGCTCACATTGCATGGGCGCCTCCATACTATTTCATTCTCTTTGAGTTTGAAGGTTCTTTCTACCCGGTAACTGTCGAAATCAAATAAATCCGATTCAATTTTTTTTAAAGAAGTGTGTTGTGTGTTGTGTGTTCCCATTATAAATTATGAAAAAGTGGACGAATGAAGAAGTCAGGGAGCTTATTGCCCTGGTAAAGCTCAATGCTGGGCTATACTCGAAGAGGGCGAAACAATATAGGGACACGAAGGCGAAAGAACTGGGATGGGGTGGTGTTGGAGAGTTATTGAATCCACCGTGTTCAGGTACGTACTTTTCAATTTATTATCACAAGATTTGACATTCTGAAGAGGCTCGTGACTGAAGTTCATGTACTTGAAAGTATACCTAACGATTTGCTTGATTGATTGTTATAATTGTTAAATTAGCCACTGCCTATATTGCATGCCACATGCGCGGATCCGATGGTCCCATTTATAACTGGCTTTTCTACTCACGCTTTTAGTATTTTTCAATACCTGGTGGCTTATCTTTCAAAACAGGAGAAGAAGCCCAGAAGAAGTTCAAAGGGTTGCGGGACCATTTCAATAAAGAAAGGAAGAAGGCCACAGAATACTGTCCGTCGGGGCCGGGAGTAGCTGACACACCGGCGTACGTGTCAAATTACGAGTTCTACGCCGACCTCTGTTTCCTCTCAGACCACATTCAAGGTCGAAGGTACGCCTTTTCTATTATGAGGTACTTTAAAAAGGGCATCATCTATCATTGTTATTTTATCGTAGGACGTCAACAAACTCCCAACAAAAGTCATCGGAATACTCTGACTCGATTGCTTCAGCACGTGAATTCGACTCATTGAGCAGCAGTAAGTATGCATACAAAAATGTACATAGTTACTTGTTTAATGCAATCCGTAAATGTAATTAATTTCACTTTGCTTGTCAGCCGAGCACTTCGAGTTCAGTGAGGAGTCGAATCCACTGCTCTCCGCGGACATGAATTCTGAATAGTTAACCTTGGATATGTCTCCAGTTCCCGGACTATCCATCAGGGGTAAAGCGGTTCAAAGGACAAGTGGCATAACAATCGTATCACCACCGAGTGATAGACCAAGACCACAAAAAAGATCACGGAAAGATTCGGAAGACGAGGGGGAGCTCGCAAAGCTCGCCAAAACGGCAGAAACAATGGCAACCCTGATTGCATCCCGAAGCGTTGACGATCACCGGGGCTCACCCTCACCTTTCGATTCAATTAATTATGCCTTAGGGCAAGTGCCCGACGACAGAAAAATAGCTTGCATGATCGATGTTTTGCGATTTATTGAAGCATACAGGACTGGTAGTGGGGAAGTCACCATACGCAAGAACAATTGAAAACCTTTTATGGTTTACTTCAGTGTTGTATGAGTTTTTTTATTATTGATATTTTCATAAATTTGAAGAATTTAGTTAAATGTTGAATTCACTATAAATAGGGGGAGTTTTCTAGGAAATTGATGTTTTTTGTACCGACAAGGCAAATAGTGGGGGAATGGTGATTGAGATGGGAGTCGTAAGTTTGAGTAACACACAAGATGTGGGACCTTGAGCGCCACGCTTTTGTTTTGAAACGAAGTTTTACGCTAACCGTGAGTCCGTACGATGAGGCGTGGTGCCAAATGGAATCGAAACGCCAGGATTCATCTTCTTGGGTGTGTAATGTGATCATAGTGAGGCCCGGAATGGACGCGCGCGCTGCAACATTCGAATGCAAGCGAAAATCTTTGTTGGGTTAGAGTATACGGACTCATCATGACCGAGACCAAGGTCCACTGTCCCACATCTTGAGCACGGAAGAACCCACAAATACACAATTATACCCCCCCCCCCCTAAACTTGCCGTTACAATAATCTCTACCAATCTCCACTACTTACTATATTAAATTAGGGTGGAACAGATAAGTGCGACAATAACATTGGGTGAAAATATGCCTAATTTCCAATCGAAAGCTGCCCATATACTATGGTTCGAAAATCAAAACTCTATACATATACGAGATATGATTTATCCAACTTTTTTAAGGCTTGCATCACATTTCTTAACTAAATAAGAATAAATCGCTATCCACCTGACATTTTGCAACTTTTGACGATGGATTCGGAATGAGCAGACTTTCCATTTATGATCAAATTTAACCATTTTCTGTAGGCTCGACAGCTGCTCAGAGTTTTGAAAATCGAGGATTTCGAATTTTTCTAAATATGAAGACAACCCTGACTTGTTCACACTAAATCTGAGCGTACCGACATCCCATGGGTCAAGAAAACTTCTTCAATGTGTCCCTTTCAAAATTACTCATGAGCGATTTTGAAGAGACAAATCATTCTTACAAGTACAACCAACCCTCAAACTTTTTCTGTGTACGTTTTAACATGTCTAGATTCAATTTCTGGAATGTCCGTCCGCCGTACACCGTGCGGGCGATATTTTGCCCTAGGATTGCTCGAAAAAACTCTTTCTTTCGCACATAGACTCCATTTGCGATCTAGTTGGTCCTAACATCTGAACAGTTGGATCAACTAACTTTCCGGGATTTTATGGGCCAAAAACGTGTACAAAATGGGGATTTTCAAAGCTTTTGAGATCATAGGGGTGTGGGGTGTCGATTTTCATTTAATGTCGAGCCGGATCTGGCTACATGCATGAATAATAAACCCACGTGTAAAATTTTCAGCGTTTTCTTTTATGCATTTGCATAATTATTTATTTTGACGTTAGCACTCGGGTATCTGGGCAATAACCTTATCTGATAACACAATTATTGTCAATAGTACTGTTAATGCTATTTCCAGGCACATACTATTCAGAATCACAAATTAACGAAAAATTATTTATCAGCCAGCGGAAACGTATTGTATTATAACACGTATATATATTTTGCATTTATAAACTGTTTTTTAGGCCCCTAAGGAGTTATAACGGTTAAAATATACCAATAAAACTTAGCAATTACTAAGTGGAGTTACTGAGTATACTGCCAAGGAACTTGCGCCTCTCCTGTTGTCGACAGAAAATATCGCTTAAGTATGTTGCGCTGTTCCTCAGCAGACCTCGTTGCGTTGTTCGATCCGCATTTCGTTATAACAATGATTGTCTCCCTCGTTTCTCTCCGCCATTCTCCTTCGACAATATTATGGTTACGGTCTTCTTGATCCAAAAAGGAGGAAGAACAATAACGCCGTCGTGTAATTTCTATACCGTCGTCCTCTGCTGTCATAATAAAGTTGTGAAGACAGACAGTGGCCTTCACAATGTACTCTATATTTTCAGGGAGTCCACTGAGCGGTTTGCTCAAAACTTGCCAACGAGCGTTAAGAACAACAAAGGTGTTTTCTATTACTCTTCTGGCCCTTGACAGTCGGTAGTTGAACACTCTTTCTTCGTCCCCAAGGTCTCTCTTTCGATATTGGCGAAGCATGTAAGTTTTTAGAGGAAAGGCTTCGTCGGCGACGAATGCTCGATTCGTTACGATCGTCGTACCAGGCAGGTATGAAGGGCCGGGCATATCCGCGACTCCTCTCTCCAAGTCACGTCCTAGCGACGATCGGCTCCAAACTCCACCGTCACTTATTGATCCTAGAATAGGAAGACGCTACGTTACATGATGACGTTCACTGAACCTACGAGACAAAAATATCCTTAAATATAATCGTTTAACTGTCACTAATCTCATAATAAAATACAAGAATAACGGCACCACTAAAGGCCAGTGTTAAAATATTGAGCGATAATAATTGTGGGTATATTCATTATTTTATTTGTTAAATCTCAAATTTCCTCAATGAGGGAGTGTGGTATTTAAATTGTGTGTATATCATTGGAAAGCAGGGAAGAACGAGACGTTTCTCTTGGGTTTGACAATCCTCAGAGCTATTTGTGGCGGCACAATGATTTTTTGAGGAATAATACAATTATTGATTTTTCACGTCAGAATGACAGAAGCGCGAGTTTCACATTTTTAAGATTGAGATTGGTCTCATGCTATAGGACATTTACCGTCGATTTGAATTGTTTTGGAGATTGTTTGGTGAATTTGGAGAATCGATCTATCGAGAGTCCATCACGAAGTGGACAGACTATACAGGGTGATTCAGGAGGGGATGCATATACTGTAGTATGTTGTAGTACTAAATTAACGTAAGTATATTTGGGACCAAAATCACCCTATGAGCATGGGGTCGCAAATGCTTTCTTCTGAGATACACGTACAATTGTGTTTTTCAGTGACTGCCTACTTTTTATAAAAAAACTCGATTTCACGGCCCAACCGCTGAGCTTGGAACAAAACATTTGGCGTTTTTGGAAAGAACACAAATTTTCACTTCAATTTTGAGGAGGTCATAGGATTGCTTACAAAACGGACACGTTTTTCTGATATTGGGTTTGGGACCATATTGGAAGCATTGTAACTTTGGCAGAAATCGTCGCTGAATTATACGAGAGATTTCAAAAAAGTAACTTTCGCAATATGTGGAAAATCATAAAAAATACTTAGCTACGAAATGCTACGATTACAACGATGTAGAACACTGTTTTCTGCAGGGAAATGTTGTGCTCTTTCCAAAAACGTCAACTGTTTTGTTCCAGGATCAGCGGTTGAGCCGTGAAATTGAGTTTCTGGAGAAAAAGTAGGCATCCGATGAAAAGACAAAATTGTACGTGTACCTCAGAAGAAGAGCATTGCGGCCCTTAGGGTGATTTTGGCCGCAAATACTTAGTACTATAACATAATTGAGTATATGCATCTCCTCATGAATTACCAAGTATAACCACATACTTATGTTCAATTTTATTGCGCACCCTACGTTTATGAATTCAATTCGGCATTTTAGGTAGAAAAGGACCGGATTTTAGTGACTAAGGGCTCGCTAATTCAGAGACTTTCCTCTTAAGGCCACCTTAAAGCGCTTCGAAATTGCAGATTACATGATTTAACAGACCGTATATGAAATGAATTTCAAAAAGCCACATCCTCGTGAACTCAAAGAACTCCTCGTGATCCGTGATTCTTAACGTTTCAAATACGCCGTCATAGCAGCCGAACATCTTTCTTTCGTCAATCCTATTTATTGGCCGAACCCACCACCTACGAAACCTTTTTCTATTTTCTTTTTCCTTTTGCCGAATCTTGAAGGCCATCGCCGAAACACAGAGAGTGAATACCGCGGCGGTATTAGTTGTCAACATAATAATTAGATAGAGAGTAAAACGATGCTGACTAGACACTAGAGTAAGCGACATGCGAATTTCGGTAACCTCACGATAGTATAGACTGATGCTTTCGGAGGAAATAATACATTTGTGGAGGGACCCCCTAACGAAAAACGAGAAGACGAAAAAATAAGCCTAAAAATATTATCATTTACATCAGCTGGAGTAAGAAGAGATTAGTTTTTTTGTTAAACGTGACAAGATTGGCTGAACGCACGATGAAACATTGCGTCTATGTAGACATGATGAAGTGCTCTTGCTTCCTGCGTTCTGCGTTGCGTCCTGCGGCGGCGTCCTTGCGTCTTATGTAGAGGGGGCTTTAGAGATCTAGACGCCGGTACTTTCAACAAAAAGAGTTCCATTGTTTCGCGAGTGCTACACTTTTGAAGAAAATCATCTAGTTTCATTCAATTTTTCAGAATAAGTCAATGAAATCACGTGGTTTTCTACGCTAGTGCAGCACTAGCAAAACAAGGAACGGACCTATAAGTTCCTTTTTTTTCGAACGAAAATCGACTCTAATATAAGTAGTACTCGCACATCACCTGTTTTTCTTAATGTTTGAAAAACGGGACTTCATGTGGGAAGATTCAATATTGGACAAGTATAAACAACGAGTGGAATATCCGGTCAAGAAATGAAAGTCCATCTCATTCTGTCCAAGTCTGTTTGCTATGAACGCATTTAACAGCTTTTCATAGAAGCCTGGTTGGACGGTGGGGGGGGGGGACTGAAGAGAGAGATAAGGAAGTGCTCGGCAGATGTTAAAGGCGCTTCCTGCGCGATGCTTGACCAGAAAAAGGGTCAAAGGTAAACCCGGGGGGGACCTTCTGTCTCACTCTCTACCGCCCAACGGGCCCCTTTCCCGACACTATTCATATTCTAAACAGCGCCTAGGAAAAAAAAAAAAAAAGGGTTAGAAGACTTTTAATTCCGTATCTATTGTACAACGACACACTTTTACAATAGTGGACAGGGGTCACTGAAATTCTATTGTAGTTTTTCCACTTTTTGAATAGAGGGGGCTCCCCAAAGTACAATCCCTTGCTACGCGTACCTATGCACGTGGAATCTATTTTTTATTTCGCCCTCGGCTTGCAGGCGCAGGCACATTCAAAAAACTCGATAACAAACCAGTTTTTTTTTTAAGGGCTACGTTAGTTACACACATTGTGTGCTCGAGCTGCAAGCTCATAGTGCTTCGTGCAATAGACTGAGCGTCCAAAAGGGGGAAAAATATTTTAAACAGGCGCGTGAAGTTTATATTATAACGGACATTGACAGGTTCCGAAGAAATAGGCGAAATTTTAATATAATTGTCTGTTAACTGTTGCCAAATAGATAAAAGAAATTAAAGATTCCAAGAATGGCTATATATGTAGAGACGGAGCTGGTTGAAAACGGCTAAATATACGAGAACACCCACACCCAATTCGGACGCTCACAAGTCAACCGAATTTATTGTGCCAACAAAATTCGGGTGCAACATTTTGTGCTCTAGTTTTTTTTTTATTTTTCAATAATTTTTCAGCGTTGTTGGGCCACCGGCTTCATCATGGAGAAAATGATTGGTGTATGGTGAGAGGAGGACTTGGGATAAAAAATTCTCCCTGCCTCATTTTTTTTTGTATGTCATCCCTACGCTTCATCTCTTCGTAAAAACAAGTAGAAAAAAAAAAAAAAAAATGCCACAGTTTATAAAATTATTGCAAACGTTCTGCCTGAATTTTTCATCCCTCGGCACTGTATGTCAGCGCGGAGAGAGAGAGCAAAAAAAAAAAGTGTAGCGAAAGCGGGGGGCGGAGTTACGGTAGAAAAAGTGCAGTAAACCAACCATCTCTTTCGAAGCTCGTGCAAATAAAATAAGAGCAGGCAGCCATTTTTCAGGACAAATAAAAAATAAAAATACAGTGAGATTTACTGGGGCTATTCTAGCAGTCGAAAAAATAAATACATTTAGCAAAAAAGAGGGCAGGCATTTTAACTGACCAACGACTGTCGTTGTTTTTTTCTTTTTCTCTCTCTCTCTCTCTCCAAACACAAATCTGCTGTGACCAACGTGTCTCTCCCAGAGAAGATTTATTTTAGCTCGCATGCATGTTGAGATTAATACAATTTTTAGCTTGTTCTTTTCACAATATAGCCTTAAAATAGCAGATCCAAAAACACCGAAAAAAAATCACTCCTGGAAGAGGAATTTGTTATCACGAGCCCGCGCGTCTCACTTTTTTATTTGCACATTTTAACAAGTTTCTGTTTTATAAATTTGTAGACTAGAGAAAAAGCCAGTCTGAAGACAATTTCAGGGGAAAAATTGTTTTAAAATGGGCCATTAAGCTGAGAAGTGAACCCTTATAGTTTCCTGATTTCCTCTTTTCCACTATTCATGCATTCCAAGTTTGTGTAGACTGTTATTAAAGTTGCCGTTTAATCATTTTTATTGATATTTGCGAGATTAAAACTTAGCGCCTCGTGACAACACCTTCCCTATACGCTCACTCCGTTTTTTTCTCCTAACCCCCCCAGCTGTACGAAATATAATGACCGAGAAAGATTTGATCGCTTTATGCTTACAAAACCTGTTTTCAACCAATAATGAATTGAAGCTTTTATTGGATGACACTATGGGGCTCATTCGTTCGGGTGATTGTTTGGTGAGGAGAGGTGCGGGGAGATTTACAGCATTGTATAGTGAAATTGTGGCTGGTGCGGGCGATGCGTTCGGCGAAGGGGTTAAACGGGTGAAGCGATGGAGAAGGGAGTGGTGTGGCGTTAAAAGGTTTAGCGGTTCGATGGTACGCGTTAAATGCATTACAACAATTTCAGCTCATCGCATTGCCTGGGGACCGCAACTAACTTAAGGTTAATCGTGTAACATGAATATTGTTTTTGCTAAACTCCTCTCTCATGAGCGGTTAATGCTTTTGGGAGGCCTTTAAACTTCCTTTTTTTTCTCTCTCTTACCTTATAGCACCTTTTCTATCGACGAACAATGAAAAACCTGTTGTTTAACGCGGGGAAATAAAAAGAGTGATTAAACCCTCAGCTATTCAAGTTCAATCTCTCTGAAAAAAACAAAAAAAAACAGTTAATTAATCAGAGGTCTCTTCGTCAGGTGTCAAATTGAGCACCCCTTGAAAGTAAAAGTTCTGTCCAGAAACAAAAAGTCATCGTCGATTAGGGGACGAAAAACAATAACGAGGTCACTTGTAACTAATCGGAATGCTAATACGGGGAAAGAGAGATAAAAAAAAAGAGTTGTTTGTTCATTTAATAACCAAAAGGGAAAGGGGGAATAATGTAGTAGGTAGAAAGATGTTAATGAGAAATCTCGTATACGGGGGGGACAGATGGGGAACGTGTGGGACTTTTTTTTTTTGACCCTGCTCCTTTGCCTGTCCATTTTTCTATACACCGCAGACTCCACGCCGTGACTAATCCGATCCGGTATTCAATGGTTGTAAAGAAGAAAGCGGCGCGAGTTTAAAACGCATTGAGAATTAAACGACTTTACACTATGGACGACTATTTTAACTGACAGCAGTCAAATTGGCTCCCTGAGTTGAGAGCTTAAGAGCCGGAATTCAGAAGCAAACCTTTAGCGAGACGTTAACTTGAGTTGTTTATAGGCCCGTTCACACGTTCCATTTTTCGTGCGCGTTCGCATGCGTGCGTTCTATACGCAACCACTAGAAATGAATAAAAACGGTTAAAATTAAGAAAATGCTAATTCGTGCTTCCTGGCGAGGAAACTTCGTGGCTGAAGTAGAAAAAGTGCCAACTCATAGCGGCTAAAGGTGGACAAATCTCTGTAACTCGCTGCTGCACTGATAAAAATATAAGGAAAAAACACGACTACGCTTAGCCGCTGTTGGACAGAAAACCTCACCTTCAACGTATTTTTTGTGGCCACGCCCATTTAAAAGAACAAAAGGAAGCGTGGGTGATACCTTGAAGTTTTTTTTTTTTTTTTTTTTTTTTTTTTTTTTTTTTTTTTTTTTTTTTCTGGCATTGGTGGAGGACCATACAGCCATATGTTACAATTATTTAATAAGCTTTAATAAGATGGCTTAAACTTTGAAGTCGATGGCTACAGTGAAATTGTATAAAGCCTTATACACCGGGATGGAATTAGACGATAAGATTGTGCTGTAGTTAAAGGGACAGGTGATGAGGCTAGTAATATTGTCAAGAAATAAGGTCCTTTGGTTACGATAGCTGCTGCACTCCATTATAGTATGTTCCAGGGTGCCCTGTGTTCCACATACTTCGCAGTTACCTGTTGGGACTGTTCCCAGTCTATGCAGGTACTGTTGGCTCAGGCCGTGGTTTGTTCTAAGTCTACATATTGTCTTTACGCAGTCCTTGGAGATGAATTCGTTACCGAACCACGTTTTAGTGTCAATGGTGGGAAACATTTGCTTGTAAGCTCTTCCTTTGAACGATGTTGAGTACAATCGATTCCAAGTGTCTTGATGAGGAGGAGTTATATAGTTAAAAAAAAATCAAAAAAAGAAAATGTCTGGCAAGCAGATGCAACTTCCGCTGAGGGGTTCAGCGTAGAAGTTTTCGCTAAGCGATCGGCTTGTTCGATACCGTTGATGCTCTTATGGGCTGGGATCCACATGAATGCAATGGATTTGTTGGACAGTTCCATGTTCGCTATAAAACGGATAATTTCTACGACGATATTATGGGTTCTCGAATTAATTTCGATATTTTGTAGGCTTTGAACTACCCCTTTATTGTCACATAATATTAATAATTTATTTTGGTCTAACTCACTGAAGTATCTCAGTGCTTCTACTATAGCGACAAGTTCAGCTGTAAATATGGATGTTGTCGAACGTAAAATAAATTGTTTTCCCAGTTGTAGCTCGGAATCGTAAATAGCGCAGCCCACGCCAGAACGGGAGACTGAACCATCCGTATATATTTTATAATAATCCGGGTATAAACGGGAAATTCTCTCTTCGGTCGTTTTGACCAAGGAACCGTTTGGCTCGGGGTTCTGAAGATAATTGATTTTGATATTTAGACCTGACAAAAATGAGGAATAAATTGGCCCTGGTAGACAAAAAATTGGTAGTATATTATTCGAGAAGTCCTGTTGACAAATTATGTTAATATTGCGGAAACTTGAGGTCAATAGAGAGGATTTTTTTTTCTTCCAGTAGTTGGACGTTAAATCTAGTTGGTTTAGGTTTAAAATCATGAAGATGATTCTCTCGACAGTTCTGATAAGTTTCGGTATTTACTGCAAGCAACCCAAGCAGGATCAAGGGCACGACAAGTCGTTGAATCCTACCCGCCGACTGGAGATAATTATCAAAGAGCGGTACAAGCTCTTAAAGACCGGTTCGGACGAGAGGAAATGCTCGTAGAAGTTTACGTTCGAGAGCTGATTGGCCTAATTATATGCAACGCTCAAAACGGGTTCAACTAGAATCTTCATAAATTATATGACCAGCTCTCTGCCCACTTAAGAGCCCTTGAAACGCTCGATGTATGACGACGGACAAATCGGCGATTCTTTTTCCGTTAGTAGAATCGTGTCTGCCTGAAGAACTACACCGAGCGTGGAAAAGACAACAGGCGTCCGTAGCTCTCGACTCAGTTCAAACCAGAACTTCAATTACCATGAAAGAAAAGATGAACAGTTTATTGAATTTTATCAAATCGGAGGTGGATAACGAAGAGCTGATCAGTCTCGCAAAGACTGGATTCGCTCTGGAAGGGAATGCCAAAAGGACTCCATTACCAGGAAAGCAAGTGCACTCGTCCGCTGCCGACTTGGTTTCAGTTACTACTCTCAAATGTATCTTTTGTGGTGAAGATCACCCTTCTGCCGAGTGTGAAAAAAGGTAAATCTTGACTACGAAAGGGCGTTGTTTTAAATGTCTAAAATTTGGGCATTTGAGTAAGGCATGCCGCTCAAAGGTCACTTGTAGCTCTTGCTCAAAGGGACACGCCTCGAGCATGTGCCCTGATGCTGATGGCCCTAAAAATAGTTCATGTGAGCCGGTAGAAAATACATTGGCCAGCATAACCGCTTGTCCTCGAGTACTGTTACAATCATGCTGAATCTAAGGGCCCAGGACAGAGATGAAGTAAAGAAAGTGAGGGCCTTGTTCGACTCCGGTTCCCAAAGGAGCTACGTCTGCTTGGGGTCCACGGCTCAATCGATGGGATACGTGCCCACCCGACAAGAAGAAATGGTTCACTCGCTCTTCGGCGGCCACAAGGCGAGACCTGTGTGTCACCAAGTTTACAGAATACACGTGAGTAGTTGCCAAAGAAATTATCATTGCAACTTTGAGGTTTTGGACCAGGCTGTGATTTGTGATTACCGAGAACCGTTAACCGGCCAAGACAACAACCGCTACTTGCAACAGTTTAATCATGAAGAGTTTTCTGGACCCGTTGAAATCCTGATTGGAGCGGACGTTATGGCTAAACTGTTGACGGGAAGACAACGAAAGGTAAACGATGGCCTTATCGCTCTGGAAACCTCGTTAGGTTGGACGGTAATGGGGAAATTAAATTGTGAACCACATGTAAACGAAGCGGTCACCTCAACAGTCAATTGCCTTGCCACCACTGATCCAATACCAAAATTATGGGAGTTGGATGCTCTTGGAATAAACGACCCATCGGCTCAAATTTCACAGAGGAGCGTGTGGAAGAATTAAAGAACTGGTTTATGAAGACCATCCAGCAGAACGAAGGTGGACGTTATGTAGTTAAATTACCTTGGCTTCCTGATCACCCCCCTCTCCCAACTAATTTTGATTTGGCCCTAAAGAGAACGAGCGGAAAATTCGAACAACTGAGGAAACGAGGCCAACTTGATGCTTACATGCACGTTTTCAGAGAATGGGAAAATGAAGACATTATTGAGAGTACGTCCCCTGTTGAAATCGGGCATTATTTACCACATCGACCAGTCTTCAAGACAAAGGGTACGACTAAGGTCCGCCCTGTCTTCGACGCTTCGGCGACAATTAGTGGACATCCGTCGCTGAACGCTTGTTTAGAAGTCGGTATCAATCTAATAGAAAAAATACCAGATCTTTTGATTAAATTCCGTCAGTCTGCCATTGGAATCACTGCTGATATTAAGAAGGCCTTCTTACAAATCGAGGTACACGAAACTGACAGAGATTGTATAAGTTTTTTTCTCGAGCACGAAGGTCAACTGACGACCTACCGTCACAAAAGAGTCGTGTTTGGTGTCTGCTCAAGCCCATTTATGCTCGGGGCAGTGATTGACCACCATTTGTCTGAAATGATTCGTTCCTGTGAGCTTGGAGTAGGTTCCTACGATATTGAAATGTTGAAAAAACTCAAAACAAGTTTTTACGTAGATAATTGTGTCACGAGTGTAGGGACTCTGGATCAAGCTTGTTTATTCCAGGAGACAGCAACGAGAGTGATGGCTGAGGCTAAGTTTGATCTACGAGATTGGAATCGATCTGAGAAGCTGAGCTCTTCGTCTGAATCAGCCTCGATCAAGGTTCTTGGACTTATTTGGGAACGTCACAACGACGTTTTAAAAAATTAATCTGGACTGCCTGAAGCTCAAGGACATGACTCGAGTCACCAAACGAATGATTCTATCGACTGCACAACGCGTCTTTGATCCTGTAGGATTCTCGTGTCCCGTCACGTTGCTGCCTAAAAGATTACTTCAGGAAGTCTGGCAAATGAATCTCAAGTGGGACGAAGACGTTCCCGTTGGGATAACAAACCAATTTCGTCGTTGGTATGAGGAGTTACATCTGCTGTTTTCGTTGTCGGTTCCAAGGTGGATTTTTTGAAGTGGGGGTAACTACTCTCTCCATGTTTTTTGTGATGCCAGTCGCGATGCCCCGGATTTGGACGGCGTGTCCAGTGATGCCACCTGCCTAGACCGAAGACTGAAGTATCAAATTACGTTAAAAGGTGAACTGGTCAAGCGTTTCCGTAGTGAGTACTTGGCTCAGCTCATACAATCAACGAAAGAACGGAATACGACCCCTTTGAAGGAAGGAGAGATCGTTCTCATTGGTCAAGACAACGTTAAAATAATGGATTGGCCTCTCGCTCGCATTATTCAACTGATTCCCAGACGTGACGGAGAGGTCCGCGTCGCCAAGCTGCGTACTGCTTCGGGTGAGTTGATCCGTCCCCTTCAGAGAATCTACCCTTTGGAGATACGGCCTGACGAAAGAGAAATTCTTCCGATTTCGAACGATAAAACTTTGCCCGACGGGGCAAACTATGAAGAGGTCCGCGATTCTGAAATTATTGAAGCTCCCTTGGCTTCCAAAACCCGGGCGGGCAGACAAGTAAAGGCGCCTCAACGAATGGACTTATGAAAAACATGTATTTCATCTTATACGTTTTAATTTGTGTTTTTGTTTGAATCTCGCGATTTAAAAGTGGGAGTATGTTGGACAGAAAAGCGCGCCCTCAACGTATTTTTTGTGGCCACGCCCATTTAAAAGAACAAAAGGAAGCGTGGGTGATACCTTGAAGTTGATAGTGTGGTTTTCTGATCATTATTGTGAATTTGAAAAAAATAAAAAACAGTTTTTAGTTTAAAGTGATGATGTCTTTTGAGTAAACTCGACCCCGATCTCCAGTAGATTCAAGCTTTTGACAACACTTTGCCGCTTTTACACGGCAAAAAATTTGCAGTCCTTAGATTCCGGCAGTGTTAGCCTTGTAAATTTACTCGGCTGCCGGACCTTCCGCCATGTTAGAGTCACACGTGGCTAACAATTCACGTGGATTCTCGGCCGAGGACATGGGCTACCCTTCACTGATGATGGCCTTGCAAACAGTACACGGTAGCCTGTGAATCGGACAGATGTGGCCGAGCTATCTTTGTCGAGTGAGCGGTGTTACATTATTGTCATGGCCTTGCACGCATTATAAACTTCACCGTGTTAGACTATCAGTTCAGTCTAATACTGTATAGCGATGTTGGTCGTGCCAACGTGCTGAATTGAGCTATTGTGTACTTGTGTAATGAGCCTTATTCTAAAAAGTGAAGCTCATAATATGTTTTCTACAAATGATCTTAAAAAAATAATAAAAAGAGTCTTGTCTTGCCCTATTTATTGTCTATTACAATTTTGGCGCGGTCGGTATTTCTGCTTTTCGCCAATGGAGAGGGTAGAACTACGTTTCAAAAAGACTGGTGACCGTTGCACTCTGCACTGTTTTCGGGTCACCACGTCTCCTTCGACGCCAACGGCGTGGATGTATTTAGCCTCGGAGCACCGCGACGTACGTCTTCACGCTCCTTACTCCAGATGGAAGACGTTTCCATCCAATTGCCCAGAAAACAATTTGTGTTGAACTTGAACAATCCGTTGTTGCATATCTGTCAAATCAATGTAATGGTTCTTCGCCTGAAGAGCTGACGCATCAAGAGGAAGAGTCTCACGAAGAAAAATTCATGGCGACGATGTCAGTTTTTTTCAAAAGCCAACAAGAAAGCACCCTACTCGAGAAAAACTTGATGCACGATTTTAGCTTGACGTTAAAAGACTGTCTTGCTAATGAAAAAGAAAATGCCCCGCAGAAAATAATTATCCGAAAGTTTGATGGGAAAAAACGAGGACACGAAAATTTGGATGTCGTTGTACGAAAGAGCGTGTGTCGTCAACAAATGGACTTCCGACGCCTTAAAAATAAGCGACCTCGTGTCAAATTTCGTGCCAGGGAGCATAGCCGAGAAGTGGTACTTCTCTCTTCTCGTCGACGAAAATGAGCGGCCTTGGTCTGCTTGGAAGGAAAGTTTTGTGAGCGCTTTCGGTCAAAACATGCTGCAATTAGCTATTCGAGCAAATTCATGGCGGTATAGATGTGGACCTCTTATGGATTACTATTATGAAAAGCAGAGGCTACTCAACATCGCCTATGGAAATTTGCCTGATCGGGTTTTCAACATCTTCATGATGCTGGGCCTCCCTGAGGACATGCAAAATCGACTCATATTACAAGAAGTTGAAGGAAAAGAGCAATTGCGCCTCGCCATGGAGAAGCTAAAACCCAACTCCGATTTTGACAGAGGTTCGTCAAAAGGGAAAGCGGTGAGCAATACGACTATTAAAGATAATTTTTCATCGTACTGTGGTTCTATTTCCCCACTATTGACCAAAGAAATACTCGTAAATAATGAAAAAGTTCAAGCTCTTCTTGACACTGGGGCATCTGTTGATCTTATCAGATCCGACATCGTTGAGAAAAATGGGTGGACGATTTTAAGGGAAGGGGGTGTCCTTAGGAGTTTCCACGGTTCTCAACACAAAATTTTAGAATCCATTGAAGGAAACATCTGTCTTAACCACGTTGTTATAACAACCAAAGTTTTTCTTGTTGAAAATGTACCATATGCCATGATTCAAGGTGACTAAACTTTACTATAGGTGCCGCAGATTTCCCCCTGACCATCGGACGGGAGGGTTGGAGACTGACGTCACCAGCAGTCCTTTGCTCCCGATTGCTCACCCCAGAGCAGCAGAGCAAGTTAATTTTGAAATTGAAGTTTATGAATTCTCAAAAATCACAGACCAGTAACAATTAATAATGTACTGGGTCCAGCGCAATGGCGGTTGGGACTGCTCGTGACGTAGGTGAAGGACAGTGATCTGCGGCACCTATAGAAAATTTAGTCACCTTGGCCATGATTCTTGGATTTCCGTCCATGCAAAAACTAGGATTCAAGTTACTTTACCCTTCTACGCTTGAAAAGGCAAGTTCTTCACCTTCAGCAATCCCACCGTTAGAGGCAAATATTCCTCAGGTTGATTTCAAATTAAGCTCAAATTCCCCCGTAGTAAAAAAGAAACCGTATCGCCTCTCACGCGAAAAATACCAATGGGCGTCAAAGAAAATAACTTAAATGCTGGAAAAAGGAGTTATTCGACACTCTCAATCTGACTACGCATCACCGTGTGTTATTGTTCCTAAAGCGGATGGGAGTTGGCGGCTTTGACAAGATTATAGGGAGATTAACAAACATACTGAGTTGGATCCGTTCCCTTTTCCTATTATCGATGAAATAATTTCCAATCTAGGAGGATGCAACGATTTCTCAAAGATTGATCTGAAAGATGGTTTTCACCAAGTCCCATTGTCCGAATACACTAAGACGGGCAAATGCTCCAGGCAGACGTCGACAGACGATTGTATTTGTAATCATCTCCATAAAACCTATCAAATAAGACCAGTTTCAGGGCTGTGCTCTTCCGTTTAATTAAAATTTACCGAATTACGTGAAATTGGCGAGCCACAGAGGGCAAATGCCCCAGACAGACGGCGGCAGATGATCATATTCGTAATCAGCTCCATAAAGCCTTTCGAATTACACTAGTTTCTGGACTATGTTCTTCTGGTTGAATTCATGTCACAAATTAAGGACTTTAATTAGCTATAAAATCCTTAGGCCCCAGATACAGCATGGCAGACTTCCGGACTCGTAAATAGGGGGTCAAATGCTATCATTTCGCATACCTTTCGTGACTATGTTCTTCCGGTTGAATGGGACTGTCGCCGGCTCTCGAACTATAAGTCTCTAATTAAATTATAGGATTATACATTATAATATAGTGTTGAAGTACATTTATTTTTCTCAATTCTAGCCAAGAAATTGCGTTTTCTCAATTTAAACTGTGAATGAGCGTTTTTTCTCAATTTTATCCGTGAATTAGCTCATTTTCTCACTTTTAGGTGCAAATCGGCGCTTTATATAAGCTCTTAGCCGTGATGTTGCCTGAAGACCCACAAATTAGGTAGTGTTTGAGTGCTAATTCTCAATTTCATCCGAAAATTATCAAGTTTTCCAAATATAAGCCGTGAATTGGCGCTTTTTTCCATTTTAAACACCAATTCGTGTTTTTCTCTATTTATTACCTGCGAATTAGCGCTTTTTCACAGTTTTAACAGCTTGAACTAGCGCCTTTTCTCAATTTTATTTCCAAAGTTGCCCCCGGAAAAAACCGAGTTGGCGTTTCATCAATATCAGCTCCGTGAATTACAGTTTTTCTCCCAATTTTAGCACCGAATTAGTACAATTTATCATTTTTAGCGGACAATCGGTGCTTAGTTGCTAGCTCCAAGCCGTGAATTAGTCATGAATTTTCCTCAAGAATACGCAAAGATAGAGGTATAGCGTTTGAGTGCTCTGTCCAAAGTTTATCCACAAATTAGCGTTTTTTTCCATTTTAAACGACGATTCGGGGTTTTCTAAATCTTACTCGTGAATTAGCGCTTTTTATTTTTATTTTTTATTTTTTTACAGTTTTAGCCGCTTGAATCAGCGCTTTTTTGTTGGTGTTTTCTCAATTTCAGCTGTGAATTAGCCTTTTTACCCTCAATTTTAGCAGTGAATGAGCACATTTCTTAATTTTTGCTGCGAATTATAGCTTTTTTTTCGATTTTATCCGTAAAATTGAAATTTTTCATATCCTAATTGTGAATTAAAGTTTTTCTCCACTTTTAGACGCGAATTCACGTTTTTCTCTATCTCACGCCATGAATCAGCCCTTTTTCTCAATTTCAGTCCCAGCCCCGAGAATCCGTGAGTTGGTGTTTTCTGTGAATTCGCGCCTTTTCTCATTTTTTTTTTTTTTTTTGTCTATATTTTACCCGTGAATTCACGTTTTTCTTGATTTTAACCGCGAGTTAGCGCTTTTTCACAGTTATAGCGCTTTTTCTTTTATTTCAGCCCAAAGTTGACCCAAGAATCGGCGAGTTGGCGTTTCCTAATTTTTAGCCGTGAAATAGCGTTTTCTCTCAATTGTAGCAGTGAACTAGCACATTTTCTTAATCTTAGCTGCGATTTTTCGCGCTTTTCCGTAAAATCGTAATTTTTCATACCTCAGCTACGTGAATTATATCGTTTTCCTTCACTTTTGGACGCGAATTCGCGTTTTTGTCTATTTCACTGGTGAATTGGCGCTTTTTCTCAATTTCAGTCCCAATGTTGCCCCGCGAATCCATGAGTTGGCGTTGCTCCCTTTTAGCTCTGAACTCACGTTTTTTCTCAATTTTTATACCTGCTAAATTGTAGCACTTTATCAGAATTTTTATAGCTGTGAATTAGCGTGTTTCTTCTTTTTTAAGACGCGAACTCTCGTTTTTCTGCTTTTCTCAGTTTGAGCCGCGTGAATTAGTGCTTTTCCTCAATTTCAGTCCCGATTTTGCCCCAAGAATTCGTGATTTTGCGTTGTCTCTTGGGGATGTTTCTTAAGTTTTTAAGCCGCATATTGTTGCGCTAAATCACAATTCTAGCCTGTGCACAATTCTGGAGTGTTTTATTTTCATTTTTGGGCCGAAAGAACTAGTTTTGCTCAATTTCAGGCATTTTGCTCAATGTTAGTGTTTTTCTTGAATTTTAGCTTCTAATTAGCACTCTTTGTGTTTTCATTCCCTAAATTGGCGTTTCTTAACTAATTTATTTCTCTAATTCTACCCATTGAATTAGCGTTGTCTCATTGCTCAGTCCATGAAACTAGTCGGTAAATGCAATAAAATTGAAAAGAATACGCGTTTTCTCAATTTCAGCCGCGAATCAGCATTTTTCTCAATTTTACAAGCGATTTTAGTCATTCGTTCTACTTAAAAAGCCCGATTTTTTCATCTTTAAGCTTTTCAGGGGCCCCATCCGAACGGTGGCCCGGGCCGGTCCACCTCTCTCGCCACTGCGTCGGTACGCTAGAGGTGTAAAAATGGTTTTCGAGGACTCCAGGCACGAAAAAGTACGACACAATGTGTAGGACTTGTGACAGAAATTAGGACACAACAGTAGAATGAATAAACAACCAAGTTGACAACCTCTCGTTTGATGTTGAAATCGTTGTTTAACCGTCTAGGGACCAGGGACAAGGTTATCATGGCCATTTTTCAGACATTTGGTATTTTCGTTAAAATGAAGATCCTAAACTTGCATTTTCACAGAAATAAAACCCGAAACATAAAATTTTGTGGGTATAATCGTCGTACTCGTGGCCGCAGTTGGGGCCGGCTTGCCACCAGTTGTTCCGCCGCCACAAAAATGGACGGTAAACTGCATTTTTTAAAAAAAGCTTTAAGACCATAAACTTTGTAATTTCACGAAATTAAGACCCGAGACTGCCAATTTGAGAAGCGGGTGGTTTGAAAAGCCATTTAATGCGTTGAGTCGAACACTTTTCTGCTTTTTACGTCCCAGTCGAGATTACCAAAGGCGTTGTCAGCGCCCACAAAGTTCGTACCGTTGTCGTTCCAGATTTGGACGACCTCGTCGAGCCAATCACGACAATCACGAAAGTGATTGTCTGCCGGTGTTTGCTTAGGGCACTTGCCCTTAGTGACCAGTCAAATTGCACCGGAGGAAAATGATTAACCGGAAGAACATAGTCCTGAAACTAGTCACATTCGAAAGGTTATATGGAGCTGATTACGAATATGATCGTCGGGTGCCATCTGCCTGGGGCATTTGCCCTTTGTGGCTCGCCAAACTCTCGAAATTTGGAAAATGTTAATTAACCGAAAGAACATAGTCCTGAAACTCGTCCTATTCGATAGGTTTTTTGGAAATGATTACAAATATCATCGTCTATCGGCGTCTGCCTGGGGCACTTGCCCTCAGTGACCCGTCAAATTGTACGGAGGGAAAATGATTAACCAGAGGAACATAGTCGTGATACTAGTCTAATTCGAAAGGTTTTATGGAGCTGATTACGAATTTGATCGTCTGCCGACGTGGATGTAGGAAGTTTGACCGGCCACCGAGGGCAAATGCACCATGCTGACAGCGCCAGACGATTATATTTGTAATAATTTCCATAAATTCTATCGAATAAGACCAGTTTCAGGACTGTGTTCTTCTGGTTAATTTAAATTGCCCAAATTATGTGAGTTTAGTGAGCCACAGAGGGCAAATGCCACAGGGAGACGATCATATTCGTAAACAGCTCTATTGACCCTTTCGAATGAGACTAGTTTCACGACTATGTTCTTCCGGTTAATCATTTTCCCTCTGTGCAGTTTAACAGGTCACTGAGGGCAAGTGCCCCAGGCAGACACTGTCAGACGATCATTTTTGTATTGAGCCACATGAAACCTGTCGCATAAGACAATATTCCGGACTTAGTTTTTCTGTTTAATTAATATCGCTGATTTAGGGAGTTTGACTGGCCACCGAGGGCGAATGCCCCCGGCAGACGATTATATTTGTAATAATCTCCATAGATCCTTTCGAATAAGACCAGTTCAGGACTATGTTCTTCCGGTTAATTAAAGTTTACTGAATTTCGTGAGTTTGGTGAGCCACTGAGGGCAAATGCCCCAGGCAGACAGCGACCTCTTGGAGATTTCCGCCCCGGTCACCGATAGGTGTTGTTCCGCCACTGCTACTGTCTGCAGCTCTTGAATCTCAGGATTTATGAAGACCTTATGCGGTAGCGTCATTGACACGCGTTCTGGACATCGGCAGAGTGCCAGAATGATTGTGATGTTCGCATTATCACCGGGGACTAAACAAGGTTTCTGAATGAAGTTTATGACAATGATACAATTTTATAATAATTATAAAAAATATATTGCAACATTTTTATAAAAGCAACACTTAAAACTCCCAAATCGATGTGTAAAGAAGTAGAATGACGCTTAGGAATTTCAGTGCCCCAATTTAGAATCGTGCCCGTGCGTCGTGTTCGACGAATTGGCCACTTTATCGTGATTTGACGCACTTCTTCTTTCAACTTTGTCACCAGATCCTGCGACGAAGAGAGTTAAAAACTCGCACGTACTTTGGACTCGTGGCATTCCTTCAAAGATTGAGCAGGGCGATATTTGTTCAGTCTGTTCGGAAGAAGTTCCACGAGCGAGGCATGTGCCCATAAGAAGAAGACTGGCGATAAACGAGTTTATTTTCATTCTTTACTCTGAATTTAGCCGAGATGCAAAAGTATACATAAAAGGCGTTATCGAAAATTACGACATAAATTAATCTTTACCTTTATTTGATAATTCGCATCACGCGGTTGTGAACACATGACTTGCTGGGACTCAACGTATTTTTATTCAGAAATGGTGTAGATAATGAGCAAGGGAACTTACCAGTGATCAGGGGGGGGGAGGGCTTAAAAACGTGATGGTCGACCGGGGTAGGAAGGAAAAAGAACGATAAAAAGTTAATTTACTGGCGGAGTTTAGTGTTACGCGGAAGTAAAAAAAAGGGCGTGCCTGTGTAAAAAAAAAAAGGCGTTTCCCTTTTCTGACCTGACTCTCTCATCCCCCTTCGAAGTCCGCGGAGCTCACCTTTCTGATAAAAAAAAACATGGCACCACGCAAAAAAATAGTAAAAGTGTGACGTGAAACATAAGTTAATGGTTTGAGGTTCCTGTTTGTATTATAAGGTAAACATTTATTTAGGCTTTTTCTCCTTTTTTCGCGTTCAGCATAGTCGGGAAACCTCCCCCTCCCTGTTATGAATATACGGCCCTGGAAGCGCCTTTGCCACCCCTTCTCAACCGCTCAAAACTGCCTCATAATCTCATTCTTGGCTCGTTTCTCGATCCCACAGGACCAAAACAAACCTCAAACTCTTGATAACATTTTATGTGGTTTTGTGTTACACTTTAAAACAGCAGTCAGCTTGAAGGAAATTACATAGTTAATTTGTGGGGGGGGTCTAGGCTTAATTAATATTTACGTTTCAGTGTTCATAATATTCAGAGGAAAACTGAGACGATGTCTTTGGGTGATACATCCTCAAAATGGTCAAGGCTGGTCACATTGCCAGAATTGTCCCATCCCAGACGCGAGTATAGTTGGTGACACTATGTAGATCTGAAAAATGAGTGTTTCAAACCACCAATGGGTGCTGTGCTGTGGGAAGAATGACGCTCTTTTGGGCTTTCTTCATTTATTTGAGTTCTATAGAAACAAAAACGTAATTCTTTACGAAAATAGGCTATAATGTACAGTTTGAGGACCAAGTAACTGCGAGTCTTTGTTCCTGCGAATTTCGGTAGGTTGAAGGAAACGAAGTTAATTAGATCTATCCACTACCAACTGCCACCGGAGAAAGATGACAGACGTTTCAAGTGGTGAATGAGAAGGGTGTAATTGAGGGGAGGGGGGTATATAAGGAAAGTGGAGTGCATGAAATATACTGCATTATCCTTAGGGAATCTTCCTAATGCGCTATTTTCTGATTTATAGCAGTTGTCATTTGTCTACAGTTAGGTGTCTCTGGGTCGTTAGAAGGCTTGAGATGGTATAATGAAACGCATTTGTCAGGTCTTAGCCTCCCACCCCCCGCCACTACATTCATTCATCTCAACCGCCATCTTTTCCAGTCGTGCATTCATCAACAAAGTATGTGACAATCGACCAGCTTCTCACAATAACCAAGCACTCGACGCTTTTTCTGTTAAAAAAAAAAAAAATCCATTCGTCACCCTTATGTTCATCAGCGAAGAAGGAAAGCGAAAGCCACAGTAGGCAGGTGTAAAAGACAGCCAAACTTATCGGTCTTCCCTATACAGAAAACGATAGCGTCGGGGTCTTCAATACCAACTACTCCCGGCTCTCTTGAAGAGATTAAGAATAATAAAAAAAAAACATAATTAAGAGTTTAAGGTCATCGTTCTACAGCAGGTGACCGATCCTAGAGCCATGTGCTCTATGGAGGAAAGTGAAATTACTTGATATATCTCATCACGAGCATCATCATGCACAGTTGGCCATCAACTGTACGTATTAGAAGCTCAAAAACAATGGACCCCACCTATATTGTGGCCCTTTAATTTAATGCTTACAGGTGTTTAGTTTTTAGTTCTCTGACGTATAGTTTCTCTTGTTTTATGTTAAATAAAAAGGGTGGACGGGTGGAGATGAAACGAATGAAAGTGCGTCAGCACAAAGAGAGATAAAGAAAGCGCTAAATCGAATAGAAATTTATTGTGCCCTCCGGGCGTGAGTATCAGCTGGTGTTCGCAATTTGCAAACAATTTGAATAAAATGTCTCTTCCTTTCTATAGTGCTCTAGTTTAAAATGCGTGTGCGGAAACCATGAATTCTATTTCCCTCTCTCCACAACTGCTATACCTTGTTTTAACAAATAACGTTTAAAAAACTCCAAAGTCGACGTTAATCTCTCCAAAGTCGGCAGCAATGCTGCTCCGGGTTCAAAGCCCGGCGCGGTGCCCCCACTAATTTTTAACGCATTAACGCGACTAAAATCGAGAAGGCGCGCTAATATCGCACACTCCGAAGAAAAGAGTAGTAAGTTCAAAAAACGAAACTTTTCAGGAGAGCGAAAATTAGTTTTTATCTAACAATCTCGCTACCAAAATAGCGCTTGCAAATTCAAATTGGGGGTTAACTATTTTTTAAATGTTGGACCCAAGTGGACAGATTATAATTAACCTAAGCAATAATACCTAAATGTTCATAGAATTAATAAAAAATAAAGAAATAAATAAAAAGTTTGGATGTTACTCTTTTCCTCGGAATAATCAAGGTTCTTATGTCGAGAACCTCCCAATATGAATAGGGTTATTTGTCCCAATCCCAATCGTTTTTTCCTCGTTAAGTAGGTAGGTATTTTTGGAAATTTTAAATTTTATTAATTGCACGAATATAACTTTATTTTTTATTTACAATTATATTTAATTATTATTACTACTCTAACTCCTTTTATTACCGGTTTTTTTGCTGGGCTCCACAGTTGTCACTGTAGAACGCTACCGAGAGCTCATTAGAATTAGATTTTTCAGCCAATTGTTCCAGGTACTTTAAAATACAGGAAGCAACTCTGTCGAACCTTTTCCTCCTTCTCCCTCATGCCACAGATAGCACCAGGTTTCGTCGTGACCAATGGCACTAATTGTCAAATTCATATTATTCAACTTCGACTTGTAGTAGAATATAGATAGATCCCCTTTCGGAATTTGTATGACAGCTTGCATATCAAAACTGCATACAACGAAATTTTCACTACTCTTGTCTTTGTCGCTTGCTTTTTCCATTCGGGAGAGGGACTTTTCGTACTGATGCTTGTCAAATTCCGATTGCATCTTTTTTTTTCTTCATCGCTACTATTTTGGTACAAGTAGCAGTAATTACACTGATCTTTCCGGGGGACAAAGAAAGATATATTAAATTCACTGTAGAAAATGTCGTTGAACATGTGATAATTTGCTGCTGGTAGACCATTTTCGATGCATTTCTTCTCATAATCTCGGTGTAGTTCGGCAATAGTTTTTCCGCCCTCGATGAATTATTTGCTGATCGAATACAGAGCAGAACGCATTCCATCGTTCATGATGAAAGTTAGTTTGCCAGAAATAACGCATGGTAGAAGAGAACATTATATTTTGTTGCTTGTTCTCGTAGCGTGATTGTCATGATCGTACTCATGCCTCACTCCAACTCCACATAGACGCCCCTCTGATTGTCACTCTACATATGCAATTGTTTCACTTTTAAACCGTATGTGTCTCTTTCCTTTTTATCCCTTAAGGCCTCGCCACACCAAACGCGGACTGGTCCGCTCGCTAGAAAACCATGACAACGTGGGTGAGGTATACCCCGTTACCATAGTTTTTCCGCGTGCGGACCAGTCCGCGCGGCAGTTCGCGTTCGGTGTGGCGAGGCCTTTAGTTCCTTTTTTTGATGATTCAAGTATATGATATAAAAACTATTCAAAACTCGTGTCTCCGTGTTTTATCCCTCATTAATACACAATAGTTGGCGACGAGGAAGATCCTTGTAAAGTCTATCGCGATCATGAATTTATTGTGAAGTGTCCTGTGATTATATTATTATACCAGAATGGATGCCGAACAATTTCAACAACTTCTTGCAGTTTTTCAACGTCAACAAGAAACTCTGCTATCCCAGATTGCCGCTCAGTTTAACCCAGAACCACGATCAGTGAGTTCATTAGCTTTAGTACCACCTTTTGAAAATGTCGATAGCCACAAAGAAAAATTAATTTGCTACGTGGAACGTTTCGAGAATTACCTTGCCATGAAAAATGTCACGGACCCAGAGAAAATGGCTCAACTTCTTTGTGTTTCGATCGGTCCTGTTTATTATAATAATTTATCTGCGTTTCTTGGACCGGATAAACCAATAAAAAGTCTCAGCTATTCGGATTTACTGGACGTTTTTAAGCAGATGCTAATTCCGAAGAAAAATGTTGTGGTTTCCCAGCATTATTTTCTGAATATTTTTCAAACAGAGTCCCAGTCAATCGCGGACTACGTCGCATCCCTACAACGAGACATTGCTGAGTGTGAATTTTCAGTTCTGTGCGACTGCACAAAATCAGTCTCAGCCACTGACGTTTTTCTACGAGCCCAATTTATCTGAGGCATTCGTGATGATTGGGTACGAGAACAACTTTTACAATCAAGTACAACCAAATTCGAAGAGATTGTTAGTAAGGCGACATCACTTGAAGCATCCCGAATTGAGTGTAAAGAACTCACCAGGAAGCCCAATTCCAGTTTCACGAACGACGACACGTATAAATTGTCACCTTCCCAATCTGTACCCGTCAGTCGAAGCCGCAATTCAGTTTCTAACTCGCGGAACAATTCTACTTCATTCCGATGCGACTCCAGGTCATCCAGCTCCAGCCGAGCACGATCGAGAAATAGAAAAAAACAAATTACAAAGCTCTCGGGATCGACAATTTGTGCTTCCGGTGTGGCAAAAACAATCATCGGATCAACGAGTGTCGTATCGAACGACATAAGGCTAAATGCAACTCATGTGGCAAAGAAGGCCACATAGCTCGTGTGTCTATCAAAACCCTGATGGGTGAGTCTCAGAATTCCGTCGAACCAGTTCAAAACGTTTCCAGTCCTTACGGAATAAATTTGCTTACTCCGGCATCGCCTCAAATCGTCGAGTTATTCGGGATAGGCTCAGATTCCGACAAATATATGATCTTCGTTTCGATAAATAATCGCTCTCAGCGTTTTGAGGTCGATTCTGGCGCAAAATTCTCGATGCTCAATGAAGCCGATTTTCAGCGCTTAAACTTGCCACTTAAACTTCAAACTCCAAATATAGCATTCCGATCATATTCTGGCGATATTATTCAACCAATCGGTAAAGTTCAAGTTCAAGTTTCGTTTAAAAACAAGACTATTACAGGTGATTTATACATCGTACCTAATGGTCACTCTGCTCTCCTTGGCCGCTCATGGATTAGGAGTCTTAAAATCAACCTACACGAGATCGATTCTGAAAATCTCTTAGTTTCCTCTGCAAACAGTATTTCGCCTGTTGATCTCGTTCCTAAGATTTATCAAGAATTTGCCCCCATCTTCGAGGAAAAAATTGGTTGCACTCCAAATTTCGAAGTCAATCTCCAGTTAAGAGAGGGAGTCAAGCCAATTTTCACAAAAGAACGCAATGTTCCATATTCTTTGCGCCAAAAAGTTGAGAAGGAACTCGACTCCCTGGAATCCTGTTACAACAAGTGATTGGGGATCTCCTATTGTCGTCATTCCTAAAGCAGACGGAGGAGTAAGGATATGCGTCGACTATAAACGTGGCGTAAATGAGCGTCTTGTTAAAGCAAGTCACCCCATCCATCGAGTCGAAGACGTATTGAACAATCTGCGTGATTCCCGTTATTTTTGTAAGTTAGACTTATATAAAGCTTACTTACACATCAAAGTGGACCACGAAAGTTCCCTCATTCAAACCATCACAACGCACAGAGGAACATACAGAATGAATCGTCTCAGTTTTGGTGCAAAAACCGCACCGTTTCCTTTTAAACCGTATGTGTCTCTTTCCTTTTTATCCCTTAGTTCCTTTTTTTGATGATTCAAGTATATGATATAAAAACTATTCAAAACTCGTGTCTCCGTGTTTTATCCCTCATTAATACACAATAGTGATCGAGGAAGATCGGGATTTTGGAATGAAGAATGCTGGGATGGTATACATCCAGAATAACTTTTTCTTGGAGCTTCCGAAGATAGTAAATGCACTTTTCTTAGTCTTTGGCGCGCGCAAGTAGTGGCTTTCCACTCGAGGAATGGAATTGATGTGCACTCTGACGCGCTGTTTTAAAGACTCTGGAACTGTTCTATGCTTCCCTCTGCCGTCGTCCTCCACTGAACCTGCCACCATTTTCTTACGCAAAACGGTAGTTATGACGGTGTCGTTAATGTCCAGGGTAGCTTTGAAAAAGTGTTTGCAGACTCGATATTTTGTATTTTCCATTTCAAAGTAGAATGCCTTGTTTTGCTTCCGCTCGCATAGATTCGTGTGCCCTCTGTTCACAGGTTCCACGTTCCGTACAATGAATTCACGTTTTCACGGGGGTACAATATACCTCGGGATTTCAATTTTAACTACATAACTAGCCCCCACACGGACCGTAATTTTCGTCCTAAAAACATTGAATATTAACATTAAATTGACCAATTGGTCCCTATACAACTTTAAGTCTTAAGCGATGGAAAGCCCTCCTCATATACATCCATAATAAACATGAAATTGTATCCGAAAGAAACGATCTCTCTGCCAAATTCATTACATGGCAGCCATGCCAACACAAGTTGTGACTCCATTTTTCACCCCACCCCCACCACGCTATTCACCATTGGTGCCCCCCCCCCAATTACAAGACGTTCCTACGCCACTGTAGCTACCCGAAATGTTAAAGCTGCAAACCATAACCATTCACGCTTGGAACAAAGCAAAATGCTTAAACTCTACGTCATCCATCATTATTTGTGACAACAAAACAGTCAGTGTCAGTTCAAAACCGCGCCAGTGGGGGAGATAACACGTTGTGCCACCCGCTGATAAGCGGTGGCACAACTCGTCATTCGAGTGGCACAATGCGTCGGTTTTATTTGGAGAAAACAGTGCAAGAACCTGCCAATTCATGTTGTGCGGGTTTGAGAGGAAGGGTTGATTATTTTATAAGAAGGAAGTAATAATATTTGAACTTGACTGTACAGAAACTCCCCGCCAAAGTAGCTATCATTCTGTTATCATTCCCATGTCTAGATAAGCTGTTGGAAACTCAATTTATGGTTTGGCGTTTCTCCACTTATGATCTTCCCTGTCAATTATAATGAATGATTCGTAAGTTTCATTTACTTATTTTTTTAGATGGCAATCCCAACAGTGAATCCAGCATGGTAAGACTGCTACCTGTCAGAAGCAAAGTGTCGAAATCGTTACGTTTGTTGCAAATGTTCCGTTCCTCGTTAAACAAGTGGAGAAGTTTACTTTTTACACATTTGTTTACGAGTTTTTAATAAGATATTTGTCTCTTTCAGCCTTTGATGTATACCTGATGCCAATAAATTTCAATAAACACACTTAAATATAAACGCTGAATACGTCGTCCAAACACATGGACAATGAAAGTATGAAATAAATGTAAGATAGGATTTTTCCGTCTATCTTAATCAAATCTTTATTCGTCAGATGTAGTTAAATACTATAATTACAAAAATAAAAACAAGATTACTAAAAATTGAAACTAATATTAATTTCCTAAAAGTACAGCGTGTGAAAAACTTACCTAAATCTAAAACGAATGTCACTTCTTCTAAGCGTAATTAATAAACGACGTTGACACTTCGGTGGGTCAACTAGAACTAAACTCGTCTTAAAGGTTTAATCGTATTTATTAAGATAGGGTGCAAAGTACACAAATCTTACATCCCCCCTTTCCAAGAGAGGAGGCTGGGAAAGCATAATATGTGGACAGGAAGTTTTCTATTTACACTATTTACAATTTGTGTTATTATTGGCATCATCGGCGAAACTTTTATAGGGTATCATCTTACTAACATGGTATAGACGAAAATCGTTTTTCGCGTACCCTACGTTTACTGAGAAAACCGAATCCGAAATTTTGTCGACAATTGGGAATGGCCCGATACGAACTTCATCCAATTTAGCCCTATTTAATTTGTTGCCGTTTTCAATGTATACTTTGTCTCCAATTTTGAAAGCATGAAATTTTCGTGTATTATCTATTCTACTTTTGTTTTTGGTGTGAGCTGTTACTGAATTTTCGTATGCTTTGGTCTTGTCAAATGTAATGTCTCTAATGTTTTTAAATTCGTCGGGAACTATGTCAAAAGTTTGTCCGTTCATGAGGTAGTTGGGGGCGTATTTTGTTTCGCTGTGGATTGTATTGTTGTATTCAGTCACGCACTGATGAGCAATCGTAGTCCAAGCTAGTTTGTGGTTATTTTCATTAGTTCGGCACCTTATTCTATTAACCAAAGTTTGATTGAGGCGTTCGTTCAACCCATTCGAGCAGGGACTGTCAACGGCAGTAAATATATGAATGATATTTTGGTTTTCCAAGTATTTTTTAAATTCGTTTGAGGTTAATCCTCCGTATTGGTCTGTTAATAAAATTTTAATGTTGTGCTGAGTTTTTTGCTGTGTGTCACGGATGATTTTGATGAAATCACTACTTGTTTGGTGTTTCGATGTGTGAATGTACGCGTACCTCGTAAAGTGATCGACCAGTAGGTGTAAATATTTTTTTGTTGATCTTCTACCTCCGAAACCTCCAATCGTGTCTAGAGACATAATCTCGAAAGGTTCCCGCGGTGGACCCAAATGCCCTAAGAAACCTATCAGTTTCCCTCTTCTAGTTTTATTTTTGATACAGGTTTCACAAGATGCACAATATTGCCTCACCTTTTCATACATCTTTGGAAAGTAGTAATGTTGATTTATGGTATTGATTACATGCGGTGAACCTATGTGACCAAATGATAAGTGACCTCGCTCTATTAATTTCTGGCCATATTCCGCGTTTAATAATATACGTTTTTTGTCTTTTTTTTGTCGGAAGATGATTCCATTTTTTAATATATCTCGAGGGCCAAGTGGAATATTTGCCTGGCTAGTCTTTATTTCATTCATTTGTAGAAGATTTACCGTTCTGATGACATCAGAGCCGTCGTTGAAGTCACTGTCCAACACTGGGCTTCTGGACAAACAGTCAGCTTCCGCATTTGCTTCCCCTGGATTGTACTTCACCTCGAAATTGTATTGAAGTAGGTAATTTGTTAAGTCACCTAATTCCTCATCAGGCCTTGACCTTATCCTTAAATTTTCTAGTGGTTTATGGTCGGTGAAAACAGTGAATTTATTCCCCAGGAGCCAGTACTGCCAATATTTAACGGCCTCTTTAATTGCCAGACACTCGATATAAATAGCCTTATTCTTTTTTTTGTGCCTCGTTTAATTTTTTCGAGAAATAAGCCACTGGTTTTAATTGTCCATTTTTTTGAGGTTGTTTGAGCACGGCTCCTATCCCTTCTAAACTTGCGTCAGAGTAAATGTAAATAGGTAGTGATTTATCAAATATTGCTAGAATAGGTACGGATGTCAGATAATTTTTGATCTGTTCGAAGGAGTCTTGACATTTTTTTGTCCAAGTGAAATCAACATTTTTTCGCAGCAAGTTATAGAATGGCTCTAAGATTGTGGTAGATTTCGGAATGTATTTGTGATAAAAATTGACCTTCCCCAAAAATTGCCGGACGTTCTTTCTATTTTTAGGCCGGGGGACATTTTTTATTGATATCAAGTTATCGTTTAGGGGTTCCACAGTGTTGTGCCCGATTTTGTGACCTAAGTACTGAACCGAGTTCGTGGCAAATTTACATTTCATGAATTTCAACCGAAACCCCTCTGTCTGAATTGCCTGCATGAGTGCATCAATATGCCGGATATGCTCGTTAAATGTTTTGGAGAAAATAAGGATATCGTCTATGTAGTTGATGCAGAAACCTTCCAAATTATTTCGTCTAATTATGCCTGACAGGATTCGCTGGAAAATGCCGGGGGAATTTTTTAAGCCAAATGGAAGGGCGACCCACTGCCAGTGACCCTGTTGTGTGACAAAGGCCGTTTTGTATCTGTCCTTAACGCGAATTGGTATGGACCAGAAAGCTGAGTTTATATCTAATGCTGTGAACCATGAACTCCCTTGTGCTTTTACTATTATCTCGTCTATTAATGGAAAAGGCTGGCTGTCCGGGACTAATAATTTATTCAGGTCTCTAAAATCGACGCAAAGTCGATCCTTCTCCTTACGAGATCCATCGTCTGTTTTTTTATACGCTAGTGTGACGGGCGCTGCAAAGGGCGAACAAGACTCCTCAATCAATCCTTCTTTCAATAATTCTTTTATCTGGTTTTCGATTTCCTCCTGGTCCCGAAAGGAACATCTATAGGGCTTTTTGGCAACATATCGGTTTTCTATGAGTTGTATATGAGCTTCATAATCCTTCACTTTTCCTGTGTCGTATTTATTTTTGGCAAAAAGCGGTGCGTATTTGTCTATTATTTTATATATCGCTGTCCGTTTTTCGTCGTCTAAGTGTTCTGTTTTTGCTTCAAAATCTTGTATAGGTATGAACTCATTCCAATTTATGTGTATGTCCGTTTCGGGTTTCACATTTTTTTCTTCTTGTACTTGTGTGATTTGTAGGTTCTCATCCTGACATAATCGGTAGTCCCGAATACTGTCAAGGCCAATTAGAATGTCATATCGGAATTCCCTATTGTCTGTTACAAAAAATCTCGTTGTTTTCTCTATATTAAAAATTTTTAATCGTAAGTAAACTATTCCTTTAATTGTGTCCTCTCCGCTCATTGTCCTGAAAGTGTATGATTGTGATATTTGCATATTTCTACCTAACTTCTGTAAAAAGGCATTTGTAATCATCGTTATATTAGCTCCGGGATCATATAATCCCTTTGCGGGCTTATTTTCTACAAGCACTTTCAGTTCAATAAGCGAAGGCAAATTTAGTTTTTTTGATCGAGAATCTTATCGTTTAAAGCGTCTTCTAGTTCTGTATTATTAGCTACCTTAATAAACCCACTTGGTGATTTCTTATTGCGACAAAATTGTTCCGGATGATAACGGCTTGGGAACCCCAATTTTCCACATATTGTACACGGGGATTTCCCTTGGTCTGGATTCTTATTGGGATTTGGTTTATTACTTACAGTATAGTTAGGACTCTCGGAATATTTAAACTTATTGCTAATTGTCTTATTCGCGAAAGATTCAAGCTGATTGAGCTCGATCATTAATTTACTCTGAGTGTCTATTTCTCTTTTATTTAGTTTTTCGCGGATGAATGGGGGCAAACCTACTGCAATGTGCATGACCCTAGATTTTTCAGTGAGGTCGGAGTCTGCATCGACCAGTAGATTTAATTTTTTTACAGCATATTCTGTTAGTGACCCTTTCATATACCTAAAACTATAAGCAAAAGCAACGTCAGACCAACCTTTATCTCCGTATGTGTCCAAAAATGATTGACTCCAATCATTCCAAGTTTTGTGATGACCGTCGAAAATCTTCCGTGTGGCCGAGTACCACTCCGTCGGAGAACTTTCCAGGAATAAGCGAAGAGCTTCGGGACGCTGATTTTCTTGAATCTCCATTCTTTGGCATTCAGATTCGAATGTCTTGAGCCAGGAGTGCGCGTTCTGATTTCTACCGGTGAATTTGTCAACCACCATGTCCTTCGTCAACGACGATAAACTCTTTTTTGTTTCCGCTGCAGCCTGCTCGTTAGCGGTGGAGGGGGAGGTGCCCGTCGGCGCATTTGACTCGTCTAAGTAGACGCCGTTGAAACAAACGTTTCCTTCTTCGTCTAGGTAAATTTTTTCAAGGTCACTCCCTAGTGTGATGATGAGGTTTCGAACTTGTCCGCGCTTTTTGATCGACCTTAGCCCTCCTTGAATAATAACGTTTTTCACTAACTCGGCGTGGCACGTCGTTGATCGAGCGTCGACAGGGAATGAATATACTTCTGATTGATCGCATATCTGAATCGTCCTTATTTGGTGAATCGTAGTTTTTGTGTCTAATGGCGATGCTTCGGCCGTCAGTTGGAATTTAGCCCGGATCGTCATCTTGAACGTGATGTCATCGTTTTAGATTTGTAAGATAGGATTTTTCCGTCTATCTTAATCAAATCTTTATTCGTCAGATGTAGTTAAATACTATAATTACAAAAATAAAAACAAGATTACAAAAATTGAAACTAATATTAATTTCCTAAAAGTACAGCGTGTGAAAAACTTACCTAAATCTAAAACGAATGTCACTTCTTCTAAGCGTAATTAATAAACGACGTTGACACTTCGGTGGGTCAACTAGAACTAAACTCGTCTTAAAGGTTTAATCGTATTTATTAAGATAGGGTGCAAAGTACACAAATCTTACATACACTATCCCGTGCTCGACCGAACTGTTAAAACTCCACCAGAGTGCGAAGCGGTCTCCTGCTCGCCCCGATATCAGAGATAGCGTATCTCTTTGTACACTCCCGTACAACAATTCTGGATGGCCATAAGAGCCCGCTGAAAGTAATCAACAAAAATATGATAGAAAACATAACCTTGGTGGCACAATCCGTCATTTCAAACGTCGCATTGTGCCACTGGTGGCACAACCCGTCAGTGGCACAATATGTAGCTGCCCCGCCAGTGGTATACAGCATGCAACAGTCATGCGCTTTTTAAATTGTTAAGATAATTATTACAAAAGAAACAAGACATAACACGTTTCTCTCCATAAATTTTACAATGACTGGCATCATTTACTCGAGTGGCTTTAAAATGTGCATGAAAATTCCTTACCTTGCTTTAACCCTGGAGGGGTCGCGCGGAGCCTGACAGGCTCCACGCATGTTCAATTCTGTTGCCGTGTAAAATCCTGTCAATCCCTGACTCCGAGGCTCTTGGTACCTTCGCCCCCACTTCTCTATTTTCCTTCAAGCTGCTCAAGAACCCTTCAGTTACACCTCAGCGTGCGTGGTGTTTAGGCGCGTATACACCTGCGAGCCGAACACGAGCCGAACTCAACACGTTGAGTTCGGCTCGTAAATGTGTACGGGGCCGCGAACTCGTTACGAGCGCAACACGGACCGCTCGTGGGGGATCCACCTCCTGTCGGTTTTTTGACGAACACAAAGGAATTGGTTCGTCAGGTTGGGACGTGTTCGTGTCAAGTTCGTGGTTCGTGGCGGGTTCGTCGAATTTTTTTATTATTTTTGCCTTCTTTAACTGTTCAGTCAGTCTATGGCTGGTCCAATCTTCCGAAGAAGATTTTCAAAATCTGTTGCTGTCATCCTCGTAAAATTCTTGTAGTGGCCACTCACTTGTTGGGCTTTCAAATCAATTAAAAGTTGCGCACCCGAACGCTTTTTAAATAAATCGGTAGCCCACCAACGGCGTCGCGCCTTTTTTTTTTTTTTTTTTTCTCGGCCGAAATAGCCATTATTAGTGCCGCTCCTCCCATCAACAACAGAGATAAGTCTTGCTCTCGAGAACTCATCGCACTAATTCACGGAGACCGACTGAATGGTGGAATGAACGTCCCTGGTTCGTGCTGTGTTTCCTTTTCCTATGGCTCGTAGCGTGTCCGTGGGGAAAAAAATTTCGACGAGCGCAACACGAGCGGCTCGCGAGCCGCTCGGCTCAGGCTCGGCTCGCAAGTGTATACGCGCCTTTTGATTGTTGAAGTCAACTGCCAACAGGAGCCTCACAGGCTCCGCGCGACCTACCATGCTACAATGGAGAGCGCGACCCCTCCAGGGTTAAATTGAAGAGCTTTATCAACACATCACAACACATACAACCGTTGTAATCACCTTTCCTCGATAAAAACAGTGACTCTGAAGATTATTTCGAAAGAAAGAACAGCCTCAGCCATATTTAATGCATTATATGACTGAAAGACGAGGGACATTTCGTCGATTTTTTCCGCACAAAACAATAGTATCTCAGTTAATACACTTTTCTTCGGAAATCAACCCACTTTTATTTAGTTCATTTGACTTACTACGGTTTTCTTCGGGGCCATGCTAGAAACTGCTTCCGTGAAAGACAATTATATGGCCCAATCTACTGGCGAAATATTAAAGTAAGGTTGATGTGGCTTTTCATGGAAGAAATTCAAGGGTCTAGCTTCATATTTCCGGAAAAACACGATTTTCGAAAATTTCAGAATTACTACTCTTTTCTTCGGAGCGTGTACGTGCTGTTCTTGGGGCAAGTACGCAACTAAAAGGTCTGACCAAAAAAAAAAGAATATTCCGTGGCTAAAATTGCGTAAAAGCCCTCATTTCGTTAGTACTAAAATTGAGTATAAATGCTCAAATTAGCGATTTTGCTAATGTGCTAAACTTAAAACGCTAAATCAGCTGAAAGTGAACAAAAAAATACGAGTACGCGGCTGAAAATAAGAAAAGAGATAGTATTATGCGTCTGAAATTGAGAAAACTGCGCGACTGAAAATGTGTAAAAGCGATAATTTGTGGCTGAAATTGAGTTGCAAATTCACGGTTTCGGAAGGCAAATTCGGCTAAAATTGAGAAAATATGCTAATTTAGGACAATAAGTGAGAGAAAAAACAGCTAATTTGACGTTTAAATAAAGAACACGTAAAGGTCGATTCACACACATCAGTGCCGTGAACGGGACGTGCCTCGTCCGGCAAATAAAATATTATTCTCAATGGAAATTGAAGGGTCACGTCCCTGACACTTGCCGGATATGTGTGAACGAGTCTCTCAATTCTCATAAGAGAATAATATTTTACTTGTCGGACGTGCCCCGTCCGTGTCCCGGACCTTAAATTCGCCGCTAAAAAAAAAAGAAAATGCTCTAATAAATTAGGTTCCATCCGCCCATTAGCGCAGAAAGGCAGAAGACAAGTTTTTGCTGATAAAATTAAGAAAACGACAAATCGCGAATAATTTTTTTTGAAAAAACAGTTAATTCGGGGATGAAATTGAGAATAAATATCACATTCCCAGGGTTTGGAGACAATTTAGGCGCTAATGTACTGATCTTAGGCTAGGTCCCCCCCGCCTAAAAGACAAAAAGCGTTAATTAACGGAGTCTGAAATCGAGAAAAACGCTAATTCCGGGCATGAATTGAGAAAAATCGGTAATCCGCGGGCAGAAATGAGAAAATTTGAAGACAAATTAATTCACGTCTAAAATTTAAAGAACGGTTTCTATGGGAACACATTTGGCTAAAATCGAAAAAAACAACGCTAATTCGGGGCTAAAGTGGAGGAAACGGGCTAATTTGTGGAATAAAAACGCTACACTACGGGTAAAATTAGCCCGAACCTAAAATTATGAAAAACGTTGAATCACGAGAAGAAATACATCACTATTTCGCGGGATGAAACGCCAATTCATGGGTAAAATTTAGGAAAAGCTTTATTTCACTGATCAAACTGAGGTAAAATGCTAATTCATGGCTGATATGTCAAAAAGTCCCTAATTCACGGGATAAAAAGCGCTAAATCGCGGCTAGAATTGAAACAAAAATCGCTAACTCGCGGATAAAATAGCGAAAATGTGCTAATAGAATGCTCAAATTTAGAAAAACACTGATTCACGCCTGAAATTAAAAAAAATTCAAAGCCAATTCACGGCTTCTGAAGCCAAATTTGCGACTGAAACAGAGAAGAGAAAAGTCGCTACTCTCGGCTAGAAATTTAAAACTTAAAAAGTCGATAATTTGAGGGGTAAAAACGCGATAGAGCAGCTAAAATTGTGAAAAGTCGCTAATTAGCGGATAATATAAAGAAAAAGCGCTAATTCAGTGGACAAAAACGGCACTTTAAACCTTTTGAGGAAGAACGGAAAAAAAAAATCTTAATTCAACGCTACAACAGGAAAATTCTTCAATTCACGGGATAAAAACCACTGTACTTTGCATCTAATACTGAGAAAATACACTAGTGCACTTAAGAAATTGAGAAAAATCGCTGATGAAAAGCTGAAATGGAGAAAAATTATTAAAATCCACCAATGAAATTGTGAAAAACAGCTAATTTAAGGGTAAAGTATGGGAAAAGCGCTCATTCGCCGCTATTCAATTGAGTAAAATATAAAATTTTGCGTCTAAAGTAGATGATAAGTGAAAAATTTCGGCTTAAAAAAAGACAAAAATCGCTAAACGCTAATCGGGAATATGCACAATGTCACCGCTTAAATTCATAGCAGGGTAACGGGGTAGTGGCGAGGGGGGTGACCTCCCCGGAAAGCTATTAAATATGGGACAATGAGGTTTTTTAAAGTTATACGTCCGTGAATTTAGATACGCGAAGTTTTCGAATACGATTGGACAGCGATTGTGTTCCGTATTTCGACGATTTTCAGTCCATCCGACGTCTCGAAAATAAAACGTTACACCGGTGATCAGGAAAAATATAGTGCGGCTAAATATTTGCGCCTTCTGGAAGCACATTCGCGGCTAAAATTGAGAAAAATCGCTTAATTCGTCGTCAAAATTGATAACTGTAGAAAGAGCGAATTTGTATTAAAAACGTTATACTTTGCGGATAAAAATGAAAAAGAATCACTTATTTGCGGCTAATATTAAGAAAACCATTAAATAGCGTGACTAAAGTTTTAAAAACCCTCTAAATTTCAGCTCAAATTGAGAAATAGTGCTAATTCAATGCTATAAGTTTGAGGAAAACGCCAATTTGTGGCAAAAATTGCGAAAAATAGCTAATTCGTGGGATAAAAACTATTATTCTCATTCCAGATTGAGAAAAGTGCTAATTATCTGGTTTAAAAAAAAAATGAGAAAATTACAGCACGCGTTCAAAATTGCAAATACGCCATTTCTCGCCTTCTGAAGACAACTTATTTGTGGCTCCGAAAATGGTAACCAAAGTAACAAAAAAAAAATTGTTAAATGCGCGACAAAAATGTAAAAACTTTGGCTAATTAGCGGAAAATTTTGAAAAATCGCTAATTAGTGCGCCTATAAAATTAAGGGAAACGCTATTTTTCAATTTAAAAATTGAGAGAATGTGCTAATTCGCCGCTTGAAATTGAGGAAAACGCAAATTTGTGCCAAAAATCTTGCTGCTAAAATTGAGAAAAAGCTTTAATTCGCGCCTTAAACAGAGGCAAATTTAAATTTGTGTCTAAAATTCTGGGCTTCTGATGGCAACTTATTTGTGGCTCAAAATTGAGGAATGCGCCAATTCACGGCTATTAGTGGACAAAACGGCTAATTAGCGACTAAAACTGAGGATAAGCGCTAATCCATAGCTGGAAGTGGAAAAAAATAGTTAATTTTTATTTAAATTTTAAAAAATAGTTAACAGGTCCTCTTGCCTGTGATTTCGAAGCTATTAGAGCGCGTGGCTCTTAAGCAATTAACCGCGCACGTTGAGGCGACGGGAAGGTCGCCTTCCCGGCATCCCTGCCCCGTTTCGGTGAGCTTCAAAACTCGTATGTTTACGCTGACAACATCTTTGTGTAGCTGGCTGTATCTAATGACGACGTGGTTCCGCGGCTAGTCTCTCAGTGTACAGAGTTTCTGATTAAGTGGTGTAGTTCAAAAAAATCGATATTCGGATGGTTACGGTCTTGGTTCAGATTGACCTGAGTAAGGCGTTTGATCGGGTGGATCACTCGATGCTTTTCCGCAAGATGGAGGGTCTGGGGCTGTCACGGACGGTCCTGTTGTGGGTTCGGTCCTACCTCAGTGAGAGGGGTCAATTTGTAGACGACCAGTTGAGTGGTTTGAAGTCATCCTGCCTGGGGGGATTGGATACGGAGTCCCTCAGGGGTCGGTCTCTGGACCTCCATTTTTCTCTTTCTACATGTCAGATGTGGGCTCGTGTTTCGCTAACTGCAGGTACCATTTATTTGCGGATGATCTTGTAGTTTATCTCTCCTTCCATCCTGATAGGGCTCGTGATGCTATCGTTTCGTTAAATGAGGACTTATCCAGTTTATCGGATTGGGCGGTGAGGAATAGGATGGCTATAAATCGGGAGAAGTCCAGGGCAGTACTTTTCGGGTCGAAGTCTTACGTGGAGATGTTAAGGATGAGTCGGGAGTTTCGGGTAACGGTGGGGGGGTCAGTCAGTATCCTGTAGTGACACGTTAAAAGTTTTGGAGGTTACTCTGGATTCCTGTCTAACGTTTAGGGACCACACCATTGGAGTCTGTCGTTCTATTTTGGGGACCCTGTGTAAAATAAGGTCGATGAAGGAGTTCATTCCGCGGGGCATGCGTGGCTCTCTGGTTAAAAGTTCGATCTTCCCCCATTTGGACTACGCTGCTTATCGGGGGAAATGGGCCGATTATTATACCTATCGCTGAATGCGTGCATGCGTTTCATGCGCACGACTTGCCCAAAGATAGTCGAATGACACCGGTTCACTCGGAGCTGAAATGGTTAAAGCCCTTGCGCAGGAGAGAATTCCTTTGGGGGTGTTTTATGTTCAAGTTATTTGTGTTAAATAGGCCAGAGTATCTAAGAGATCTTTTCAGTTTTAGGGGGACAAGGCTGAGGTCTGCTAGAGCGGATCCGTGCAATTTGGTGATGCCTGTCCACAGAACTTCGGCCTACGCGTCATGTTTTGTTGTTCAAGCGGTCAGCCTATGAAATGGCATCCCGGGGAGCATTTGAGGCTTGGCGATATTCGGGAGGTTCAAGAGCCGGCAGTATGAGTGGTGCTTGGCGCGGCAAGAGGATGTCTGACTCCGGGGTTGTGAAGTGGATTTTGGCGGCGAATGTGCTGGATCACATAAGATTATCATGCCCATGATCCTCACTTTTATTGTTGACGGCTTTTACTTTCTTTTTATGTGATTTTGTTATGATTTGTCCTATTGTTTTCATTATACATTTTATTAACGAGATCTAAATGATTGTTATTTTTTTATTTTTTAATGTCGTTTACACGGTTCATTTTGTGTTTGCTCCAGGGAGCCTTAAGCTCCAGAGCAATATTTACGTGAGTTAAAACAATAACTACAAACAAATAATGTACAAATAAATCCCTCTCTCTCGAAAACGCCAAATAGTGACTCAAATTGAGAAAAATCGCTTATTGACGAGATAAAATCTTTATTTCGCGGCTAAAAAATTTCATAAAAAGCATTGATTCGTGGTTTTAAAATACAGAGAGTTACAATTTGCGTCTAAAATCGAGGCTTCTGAAGCAGGGGCGTAGCCAGCCCGTGATCAAGGGGTGGGCAACCAGCTAGGCACGGATCCACAGTGATGGTGGGGGGGGGTGCACACGTCTAGAGAAAAAGTTCTCGTTCGCGGATGAAATCTAGAAAAGGACATTTTGCGGCTAAGACAGAGGAAAAACACCCATTCACGGCTAAAATTGAGAAATAGCTCTGGTTCACGTTAAACTTGAGAAATAAAATCTCGTTATTCGCGGTTGAAATTGAGAAAACACGCCAATTATGCGATTTCGCGATGCAAAGTCCTGGGCGGAATTAAGACAATGCGCTAATTCACGGTTTATAGAACTCTTTTCACAGCTAAAATTGACAAAATAAATTGCTCGTTCAATGTAGAATACTTTAAGTAATGAAAAAATGTTGATTACCTGTTGAAAACGTCATTCTTTTTGTCGACGATTACGCACATTAAATTAGGTGAATCAGCAGGTCCCCTGTCTACTTTTGGTACTTGTAACCAGGGCTGGGCAGTAATTGAATTACATGTAATTGAATTACGTAATTCAATTAAAATTAGTAATTGGTAATTTGTAATTGATAACAACACGCCATTGTAATTGGTAATTTGTAATTAAAAGCACTTTTTCGAAGTAATTTGTAATTAACAATTACCAATTACATTTCCATCTTCAGAGTCAATATCACCTCGAAAACTCAGCGGGTACTATTTCGCGCCTTACTTGGAGCTTTTGGAGAAGATTTTGCATGAAATACTCTGAAAAAAAGGTTGCCAATTTGAAATTTGAGAAATTCAGAAACGGTATAAAAGTTTCGAACCACAAACTAGTGGCGTAGGTAGGAATTTGCCCTGGGGGGGGGGGGTCAGATTGAAATCTCATAAGGGTGAGAGGAGGGAGGTAATTTCACATTTTAGTCATCATTCCACCCAGCCAGCACACTCTCTGGACATCTTGCTGGCCTCATCATAGCCTCAATCTCTCAGTTAATGGCAATTTTTGGACTCTACCCGCAAATTAGCGATTTTCTCAATTTTGGCCGAGTGTACCGTTCTTCTCAATTTCAGCCGCAGATTAGCAGTTTTGCCCCACCCCCTCCTATACCCATGAATTTGTACATTTTCTCAACTTTAGCAGCAAAGTATCGTTTTTATCCCGTGAGCGATGTTTCTTAATTATCCACGACTTTTCGCGTTTTCCTCGCGAATTAGCGGTTTTTTCACCTATTGCCACAAATAGGCGCTTTTTTTCAATTTCAGCCTGAAAAGTTGCCTTCAGAATCCGCAAATTGGCGTGTATTCAGTTTTGGTGCAAGTAAGAATTTTTCTCAATTTCAACCGCGAATTAGCGCTTTTTTTAAATTGAAGCGGCGACGTGTCGTAGCGTTTCAAACCTGCGAATTAGCGAATTTTCTCAATTTCAGTCACAAATTGGCGTCTTGCGCAATTTTAACTGTAAATTGGCGATTTTTTTCATTTTTAGCCTCAAATTGGCAATTTTCTTAATTTTTAGGCTTAAAATTAACCTTTCTCTTAATTTTGACCAGACTGATTATTTTATTTTCTAAGGCCCGGTTCACAAGCTCTATGTTTACGTTCTGTGGAGTCTATGCAGCCAAACAAATTTACTCCCTCGAAAAATGAATCATTATTATAGGTTGCATAGACACCACACAACACAAACATAGAGCTTGTGAACAGGGCCTAAATATTACCCGCCAATTAGTGGCTTTTCACATTTTACCGCCGCATTAGCAATTTTATATAACTTTTATATGTACAGATTATTGCTTCTTTTCACGTGAATTAGCGTATTTTTTAACATTGTACTATAGCCATGCATGAGTTTGCCATTTTTCTGAATTTTAGCCACGAAAATGCCTTCAGAAGGTGCGAATTTAAATTATAAATGTATTTTTTTTTTTCAAACCAAAAAATTTACTTCTATCCATCCATTTCTGTCAAAAAATCATCATTTTTAAATTATAAATTTCACGACTTATTCGAGAATTAGTGATGTTTCTCAATTTTAGCTGCGAATTATCGCTTTTTCTACATTTTAGCTGCGTGGTAGCGTCTCCAACCCGTGCATTACCTACCGAGTTTTGTCAATTTTTGCCAAGAATTGGCGTTTGACTCAAATTAAGCTGCAAATTAGCAAATTTTTCAATTTATAACTGAGAATTAGCACTTTTCCCCAATTTGAACTGAAAATCAACGTTTTTCTTAATTTTAGCTGCGCTAATTCGTGATTTTTTCAATTTTTGCCGCGAATTAGTGATTTTCTTCATTTTGTATCCGCGAATAAACGTTCTCATAACTTTATATCTGCAAATTGCAAATTAGCGATTTTTCCCAATTTCAGCAGTGAAATAGCGTTTTGTGCTAATTTTGCGGCCGTTCAGCATCCTATTCCCTTTTTCATTTGCGAATGGGCGATTTTACGCCATTTCAGTTGTGAATTTGCCATTTGTGTCCAATTTTAACCTGAAAGCGTCTTTTATTTGTCAGTATTATAGCGTCTTTTCTCAACTTTAACCGCGGGGTTTGCCCAAACACAACACTTTTGCGTTGATTTTCACAATTTATTCGAATAATGGCCTCTATGTACCGCGAATCGGCGATTTTGTCCTTAATTTTAGTCTGAAAGTTGCATCGCGAGACCACGAATCAGAGCTTTTTAGCAGCTATAGCCACAAATATTACCGATTTTTGTCTGATAGAGGGTTTCCCCGTACCTGGGTACACTACTGCGTTGGGTCCGAAGTCCAAGGATAAAGCTGGACGTACTCGGACCTTTTCGGTCTGCTTCAAGTCCAGAAAATCTGCTAAATCTAACTTCGTGAAACGCTCATGGAGATTTTATGGGGCTCTTCGTTATGGTACTAGTGCTCCTTCGTTCGTATACTTGTGGCTCTGACTGAGGGGGGGGGGGATCTATCCCCTATATCCGGGATTCCCCGTGACAGTTCGCAGGCCGGGATGTGGGGCAAAATTTGCAAATTTGACCCCGGACATTTCGCAACCCTACTCATGCGACGCGCTTGGCATCTTGGGGCTATGCTGTTCCTGCTTCCTATCTCAAAGATCTGTTCTGACGTTCGATTGTTGGCCGGACGCACTAAAAAAATGACAGTGAACAAGAGCAAGACGCTTGCGTGTTCCACAAATCCAGCTCTTGGGTAATTGGTAATTGAAAAAGTAATTCAATTACAGTAATTGTAATTTGCAATTATTCGTGGAAGTGAAAAGTAATTGGTAATTTGTAATTAATCCTCTTTTTTGGAAGTAATTTGTAATTTGTAATTAATTACCCAAAAAGCTGTGATTTGCCCACCCCTGCTTGTAACATTGCACAGTCGCCTTCCTTAAAATCTGGCAGCCGATTATTGGAAATTCGCACCATCTTGTCAGCAGCTACTTTAGTTCTTTTGCGAGAATCCGCTCTTTCAATCATTATTGTGTTCTTTTGGCTACACAACTGGCACAAGATGTCACTGTCATCGCAACTGCGGGAAGGTGCACAAGAAAAATGGAAGCATCCACAACAGTCAACGCACCAAAGACTGTCTTGGCTTTTCGTTATTTCTTCAGTACAAATACAGCACAGAGTATTAGCGGGAAGTTCCATTTCCTCATCCACTTGCGCACTGTTAGAAACTTCACCATTGTCGGAAAGAGCGTTGTTGTCACCCACGTCGTTTTTGTGCGTCACCAATTCTTCTTCAATCGCATGTTGATGATCCATTGCATCTAAGTCCTCTTCACTCGTCATCTTTTTTGCTATTGCGGAGGGAATATCTGTCGACGTCAGCCCAATTTTAGGGTCAAATCCAAACAGCGCCTTATACGGGCAACGGTTAATTATTCGGCGATGAGAAGAATTTTTGGTCCACAGAACAAAGTTTAAGCCGAGTGACCAATTCTTTGACGACGTGTCCTTCATCCAGGCTCTTAGCATTGCTTCGATGCCCTGGTTACTCCTTTCGACACTTCCTTGGCTCTGAGGATGCCTGGGACGTCCACGAACAATTACACATTCAGGCCAAAGTTCATCCAAGTTCATTCATTGGTTTTTTTTCTTTACATGTTCTGCAACATGAAGTGAAAATATCTATTGGTGGCCGAGGTATGTAGTACTTGGACTCCAGTGCATGTAACATCTTTGATCGTCCACCATGTCCAGTTTTGTTCACGTGGCAGTCTAGGAGAACATCGAAGAGGTCTTCATAAGCTACAATGTACCTTATGCCGTCGTTCCTTGAACTGCCAACGGAATTTATCTCAATTTTTTTAATCAAGTGGGACGTGTCCCAGACAGTGACGACGTCGTAAGTGTTAATTAGATGGTACTCCCTCCTTTCCTTGCTTTTCCTGAAACAGCATAATACATAATATAGGTATTTCATTTCAACAAACTCACTCGAAACACACATCAATCCATATTAACTTACTATTTTTGTTTCGCACTCTTAATTTCATCAATCACTCCGGCCACTTGAGACTTACTGAAGGGTTTTTTATTCGGTTTTCCCGCGTAATATCTGTCGAGTTCCTCGTAAAACTTCAGGTGGTCCACTATAATTTCTTATTTTTTTACTTAGTATTACGAAAAGAACGCACAATTAACATCAAATAACTGAATTCAATAAAGAGATCCGCCGTCGCGCCGGTCGTTATCAAACTCAATGATAACACTACCGGCCGAAGTATTACAGCAAAAGACTATTCGTCTTTGGCATTTCATGAAATGACCAGGAGGAGTTGGTCACATGGTGTAATGCTCATGTATTTCATTAAGTGCCCAGATGAAGAAGGCATTTCATGAAATGACCAAGATTTCTGGTCAGATGGTTTTTTAACCTGACTATTACACGAAGAGCGCGCATTTCATGAAATGACCAGTCATTTCATGAAATGCCAAATTACAGCATGTGGCTACGACGTATCAAAAATGCGTTATTTCACGGTTTTTTGAGACCTTTTCACGGCTAAAATGAAGAAAATAGGCTAGTTCGAGTCAGAATTGAGAAAAAGCACTCCGTTTCAGCTAAAATTAAGGAAAACGTCAATTCGAGGCTAAAAACAGTACTCATTCACGAGTAAAATCGGGGAAAAAAAACTCTGTGCAACTAATATTGAGAAAAACTGGATCCACGCTTGTGGGCCAGCTTCACTGGCGAAAATATCAGATGCACCATTGCTTTTTTGCAGGCTTATAACAGGATCTGGAGATTAGAATCGCGTCAATTCGCGGTCATCGCAGACTAAATTTGCACAGAAACGGCCAATATCCGTCAAAAAATTAATATCTGCTGGAAAACTGTCGTTTGTAGCCTTCTATTTCGGATTTTATGTCGAAAACCTGAAACTTCTCCCCCACCCCCGCGGAAAGTGATACTTTTGGAGCTAAAATTTTAATTTTAGACCTGAGACGGTAAACAGAGCTGGCATTACCACTCCCACCACAAGTCTGGATGGCACAGCGGGGTATAAACACGATTTGAGCTAGCCAAAAACACACGAAAACTGCGCGTCGAACCTGCGAAAATGGGATTTTAGTGTGAAAAATCGGTTTCCAAGTTAAGCCAACCCTTGAAATCGGTTTGTCAGTAACAAACATCGGCGAATTTTTGATTTTTGGTGAAACCGATAAGCGAAAATTTATTGTCTTTTTTTTTTTAATGAGAAAAATCCGCAAAATTGGTTTTATGGAGAGGAATACAAGAAAGCCAGATCAGGGGATTTTTTGGGGGGTGGGCAGCTGCCCCACGAAATCTGCGCTTTTGATTCTAGGGGAGGGCAACTGCTCACCCCTGCCCCCCGCTGGCTACGCCCATGTTCTGAAGGCAACTTTGGGACAATAAAATTAAGAAACAGCGCAAATTCTTGGGTTTGGGTCTTTAAAAAGTCGCTTCTTCGTGGCTGAAATTAAGAAAAACGTCACAAGCGGTCAAAATTGAGAAAAGCGCTTATTCGCGGGTAAAATTGACAAAAAACACTCATTCGTGGCTAAAATAGAGAAATTCGTCAATACAGGAGCTTAAGCTTAAGCGCTAATTGGTGGATGGGGTGTAGAAATAATGCTACACGTAAAAATTATAATTATTTCTTGTTTATCCTAGAGACTATAAGGGGCCTCATTGAGTTATCCGTCCCGAGCCCCGATGCCAGTGCTTCTAGTGCGAATTTCGCGACAGTAAATTGGAGAAAATGTTGAGAGAAATCGCCTCCAATTCGCTAATTCATGAGTGAAATTTAGAAAAAGTCCTAATTCCTGGCTAAAATATTTAAAAAGGCTTGCTTAAATCGATAAAAATCGCCTCTTTGCGGATAAGATGCAGAAAAAAGCGCTAATACGCGGTTACCATTACTCAACGCTATACCGTAGTACATCACCCTTTGTTGGACGATATTGTTGAAAATCAAGTGAAAATATTGGGGTAGGGGCGAAAAGGTACCTTTGTCCACCCAATATAGGAACAATGGGTGGGCGATGGCCCACCTCGCCCCCCCCCTAATTCTACGCCTCTGCAAATCATTGTCATCCATATAGTTATCATAAAGGTCATTAAATGCGTTGCTATTTATTTAAATTAACAGAAAATGCAGTTCCCGCGAGCAGAAAGTGCATCTAGGGGTGACGATAAGGGTTGTTTTGAAGACTTCTATAATGTATTATTTTCTCGAAAGGTTTTACTATTTTCAGCTTTCTATTCAACGGTTTATTTTCACCCTTCCCGTTGCAAATTCTAATTTGTCAAATGTTCCAACTACTGGGACAAAAGAGACAAGTGGATGGTGCAGCACTCACCCCTCTGCTCCTATTATGACTAGAGGAAGTCTAAGGCTTGGAAAGTGAAGGGAGTGGGGTTAAAATAGATGATATATATATACAAGCTGCGTGTGTATGCACACATTTTGATCGATACTTTCTGGCTAATCCAACGCATTTCTCTCTTTCCCACCAACACTGCACCCCCGCGCCATCCACCAACCTCCCCCCCTCACCATCACTAAAGCTGCACTTGCGATTAGTCGTTAGTCAGGTATTTCATTATTGCACCCTTGCCGCACTCATTCACTCCCCACCCCACTCACTAGGACCCGCTCATTCTTCGTCCTTGTTTCATTTCAGCGTGCTAAACTTTCCATTTTCTCCTATAGTTGTTTCAAACTGGGCAGCAATTATTGTGTGACTATAGCGAGCGTGTAGAGCAACTAACAATTTTCATGTTAATTTATTTCCCTGCGGTGTTTACACTAAATTATACGATGGGGTAAAGTTGCTTGTATCTTAAAATGAATTAAAAAGGAAAAATATTGGGGTGCAAAGTGGTTTGCTGGGCTGGGGGAGGTGGGAATGTATCCATCAGACAGGAAGGTTTTTAGGGATAGCTTTTTGTCTTGTTCTCTATCTTTTTGAGTACATAATCTCTCATACCGCTTTTTACAGGCCCCCTGCTGAACAGGAAGAGTGTGCTAAGGGGTCTTGGTGGGTGAGTGTGGCAGGGGGAAGGGGGAGATTTCACTCCAAAAGGAAATCCCTCCCGGCAGCGCCGCGTGTGCGTTTCCACGCAGTTGAAAACTTTTCATTTTCACAAATCCCGCGCGCTATTAAAAACTTTTCCACTGCAGTTCCGACAGTAGTTTTCTAACATTTGCGCCCTAATAATGACTGGCACGCGCGTAAGATGAGTGTCCAAAGAAAGTTAAACACCTCCCCCCCGCCACCCTGACACTGACACTACCATAACCGGGTTGGTGATGTGCGGTAGTATAACAGTGTGAGTGAAGTGGTGTGTGGTTTTTGAATGGTCGGTGGTTGGGGGGGGGGGGGTTGTTAGGATGTTGTCTCCGAGACACCTTTGTCACCATAAAACACAGTCAACTGTACAATATACTTTGCCTCTTTTCTACCCTCAAACTGATCCCTACCACCGAGGCCTTTTCTACTCTATACACACCTCTAAAACCCTTTCCATATACCAACCAACACGTACACAGTTTCGTAGCATTTCTCTTTTGTCTTTTAAACGAGGAAGAAGCAACTCCGTGGTACACACTTGTTTTATCTTGAAACCATTACTTTTAAAGTAAAAGCTAACGTTGCCCAACAATGCAACAATGGATTTCCTCCAAGGAAGTCCACGGGGTTTTATGTATGAAAGTCTCCAGAAAAGCTATCCCAGAGAGAAAGATGGAAACTTTGGATGGTCGGGAGTCGTTTTGTCAGGGGGTGGAGGGGGCAGATTTGCAAAGGGGAAACATTAAAACCGACTTTTCTCCCACGGGTAAAGTTCCGAGATTTTCTAGATTGCCATATTCGCGACTTTTTACAACCTCGCCCCCTCCCCATCATATTTTTTTTTGTTTTTTTTTAAATTACGCCGTGCAACAGGAAGTGGAAGGGTGCCAAGAGTGCTTAAAAGAAGCAATTTTAAGCTTCACGAGCAATTCGTTTAAGAAAATTAAATGACGTATTCTTAAGTAGAAGGAAAGGAGGACTGGGACGTCGGGAAATAATTAAGTTGATAACGAAGTTGGAATAAAATTTAACTAGGTTGCAACTCAACTTTCAAACTTGCCAACGTCAAACATATTAATAAAAATGTCCTTTGTTCGTTCCAGGAATCGGCTTCAAATGCTTACAATTCCCGGTATTAACAGTATATTATAGGAACGTCTAAAATGTAAGTACGGATCTTTCTAATTTATTTTAATTGTTTTCCATAAAAAGAAAAGCCGTCACAACAGATATGGTAATTGTACAATAACTCATTGAATCAAATTAAAGTAAAGACCACGGTGAAAATAACAGAGTGGAGGGGGGGATCAAAGTAAAAATGAAAATTTAGCTTCTTTGAATGATGAAGCAACAAATCTTCATTTACTTCTATTAATCAAGAAGAAATCTTTTAAATTGAAGGTTAGAATTGCAAAGCATTTATGAGGGTTCTAAGACTGTAGTATTGTGCTTGATGAACCTAAAACTTTGTGTTCGTGTTAATTCTAAATGAATACAAATTCATTATTGATACACTATAGGCAATTTTTATGAAATTCGCTTCTTTTAACTTGGGAAATCTGTCTCATGTTATGAACAAATTAAGAAACTGACCATAGGGGATTGAATCAGAGATCTGACTATTTGTTTTTAGTGTACGAAAGGATGTGTGAAAGGGAAATGAAGTGTCAAAGCCAAAAGGTGGTTGAAACAACCTATCTCGATCCTAACTCTTCCTCCTTCGTCTTACAATTTAGACTTTTCTCTTCTCGGTAGGAAAACAGAGAAAGTGGCTTTGTGTGTGGTTTCAAGGGTGAGAGTTCTCCATTTTTCGCGAGCCTCCTCTTGCACATCGCTCTCGTAGTCTCCCCCTTTCACCCCCCCCCCCACACTCGGGCTTCTTCACCCTTGACAAAAGTCGAACCCCTAGAAAAGAAGAAGGGGTCAGCTCTTGAAAAGACGCCTTGAGTTGTGGGGAGCCTCGTCGGGAGAGAAAGTAAGTCGATCAATATAATACAACTCCTTGGAACCGCCTATTGGCTGCGAAGAACCTCCAGAAAAACCCCCGTACAGAGCCACTACTCTGCCCCGCCAGCTCATCGTCATCATTTCCCAGGCCCCCCCCCCACCCCAACCCCTTATACTCTTTGGTGAATCGTTTGAAAAGGGGGCGGCGAAAAATCTTTCCTCCGGACAGGCGCTCTTTTTCTTAGCACCCTTTTCCCCACAACCCTCGCTCCCTCTTTGTATAGCCAGAAAGTTTTCTTTCTCGACCCTTCTCACACAATCTCTCTCTCTCTCTCTCAGCCCACCTTTTTGTGCCACCCGCTAAGCAATTTCTCTCCACCTTTTCTTAGGACCGTCTTCCTTTTAAACCAGCTCCCCCGCCCCCCCTCAAACCACTTTCATCCCTTGCTAAATGAACCTCGCACTTTTCCCTAGTACTTTTCTGAGTCTTTCACACACACATGGGGAAAAGAGAGAAAGGAATTTGCGTTGCAATTAACGTTCAAGGTGTTGTTCCTAGAAGCATGTTCCACAATCCTTTTCACGCGTGATAAGATGCGTCAAAGTATAACCAAAGCAAGCATCCCACCCTTTTACTTTTATAGTCAAGACAGAAAGGATGTCTGTTTTAACAAGACGATACGCGAATGATAAACACGCGTCAATAGAGTCCTTATGGGAAGGCGCGACGAAGGTTAAACGTGAAGCAAAGTTTCGCATTAAGTTTACCTTCACGATATTATCTATAGATCTATCCTTTCGAATTACTATAAGACTTGAATAGCATTTCAGTGCATTACATGGATCCCGTATGCGCAATTTTGGAAACCTGTTGCATATCAAGAGGTGGCAAACTATTCTTACCGGTGCACGTTCGTTATTAAGTTTAAAATGGTAAAATTCTGAGGCTGGCATTAATATTTTTAGCTCATCAATCAGATTAGAGGCTAATTTTTCACTTCAACCCACCGTTTTCTAGGATAATTTGTATTTTTGTGAAATGAATAGCTAGTTCCTGGGAGCATCTAAGTAACGAGTGAAGCCAGGAGAATAGCTTAACTCATATACCTGCCTGTTTCCCCGTGCATGCATAATCGACGAATTTTTCCCGCCTAGACCACGCATTATCGACTAACTACATTACCAGGAACAACTGGCACTGACTTCCTAGTGAGTAGAATTGGAAGTAAGTGTTCGCGCCCTTCTATAAACAAAACGAGAGTTTATTCTCCTCTTTTACAATCACTCTGTTCCACAGTCGTTTCAAACAGCGGAAACGTCCGTTTTTTTTATCGAAATACTCATACTTCCTTTGAATACAATCCAACCCCGTAATATCCGCCCTATAATATCACCCCCTGCTTTTCAACCGTGTGTAATTCATCGGCTCATCACCAGTGGCTGCTTGAGCAGGGGGCTTTTCAAGCCCAACAGTATTCCACCACCGTCCTATAGATGGCTCTCTGGTCATTTGTACACGGGGTTGCAGCTATAATAGACCATTTTTACGTCCATATTACCACGTACGAGATTTTTGTCGGTTTCCCCACGTTTGACAACTAGCACAAGCACTGAATCATTTGTTTTCATCCTATTGCATAAATTTTAACTCACCAGCTAGTTAATTCCTTGGCTAAACAATCCAAATCGATACTTCTGATTTACTTTTTCGACCATTGCAGGAAGGGAAATCAGTGAACTTTATGAATAATAAATAACCGTCTTTTTATCACAATAAAACTAAAAGTATCTCACTGTATTTCTTTTTTTTTTCAAAAAAGCAGCAGCATGGCATTCAAAACAAGCACAAATAGTACAACGAGTATTTTACTTTTGCGACATTTTAGTAGCAAAAATGAATTAATTATAGTGATAGCAAAGTCCGGCCTTTAAGAACGAGTTTTAACCCACCCCTACCCGTTTGATTCTTTCTTGCGATGAGCCTTTTTATAATTAAGATCTTTCAATTTTTCTGACCGTATACCTTTTTCATTATTTACCTTCTCCCCCTCGAGGGTAAAAGTGTCTATTTGCATAACGTTTCTTTGTCTGCAATCTGCGTGATCTTCCTCTGTGTGGGCCAGGTGCTTCCAATGACTTATTACCTATTGTGGGACTATCGCGTTTTGCGAAACATTTGAAAAGACATAGTTACAGTTCTTCATATTTACTCGTTGGAGCCGTAAGAACCTTTTTTTTGTTGTTGTGCTTTGATATGAAGGGATATACAATTGAAATGAATTTTAGCATAAAAATGGGAGGATAAATGTGTACGCAAAGTTCATTTGTTTGGTTGACTGTCCAACGCATTTCCCCCTCAGTTTCTCCCGTTTTCCTGGTCATCATCACGCATGCAAATTAAACTTACGCTCCGTGCGTGAATACGAAAAAGAAGAATAGAAAAAAAAAAAATTTTTTTTACTGCTTGAGGTCATGAGCACTTGCCAAGCGTTTACAACCGTTTTATAGCCATCTCTCCATCTTCTTCCCCCTTCTCATCCCTTTTCTTTTGGGTCCAACCTGGATAGTAGGAGAGGCTGTAAATGAGCCCACTAACTCTCAAACTGCTTCATCTATTTTTTTTTTTTTTTTTGCACTTTATCTTTTTTTCTTTTTTTTTTTTGCTCTGCCACCCACGTAATTCCATTAGAAATTATTACCACTTTTTCAGTTATTCTATTACGCCTGATACGACCATTTTATGTAAGGTAGACTAATGGACCTAACGAATTATAATTATTCCGATTGAATGCTTGCCCCTCCTCCCAGCACGGCATCAGGACCCATTTGTATACCGACGCATAATAAAGAGGCTCAATTTTCCCAGTTTCTGTAGTTTTTTTTTCAAGTCTAGGATTTGGTTATAGTTCAACCGGAACGTTTTAAATGTGCTCAAATCAAACGCAATGGTGGCAGGGGCAAGGGTGGCGGACCGCCCCGCCCGCTCCTCGTTCGGATGGGAGCTCCTGAATAGCTTAAAAATGAAAAAATCGAGATTTTTGAGTGTACAAAATGGGAAAGAATGGCTAAAATCGCTCCTAAAATTGAGAAAAAGCGCTGATTCACGGGGCGTGAAATAGAGAAAAACGCGAATTCGCGCCTAAAAGTGGAGGCAAACTTTAATTCTCAACTAAGTTATGAACAAATTTAATTTTACGGATAAAACATAGAAAAAGCGCTATAATTCGTAGCTAAAATTAAGAAATGTGCTCATTAACTGCTAAAATTGAGGGTAAAAAGGCTAATGAGGCAGTAACATGTACCTCAAGAGACTAATTTATTGGGTACAGAAGGCTAGTTAGTGCCGTAAATAGTCAAGAAATACCAAAATAAACACCATTTGAAGTTTAATTAATTGAATAATTAGTTTGTAAGACTTTGATAAGACTGAGGTTTTCGTACACGCTGAGGGTTATAACCTTTTCACAGTCATGACGTCATATCTCATGCATGAATCCCACTAGCGTCTACAGACAGATTATGTAGAAGGCGAGCGCTCATGTTTCGCCTGTTTTCCGTACTGCCGCCAATTTCAACTTCATGTCCCTCGCAAATCGCTATGTTCTTTATTAACCAATAACCAGCTTTTTTTGGCATGACTTCGTGTTACTCTTTTCATTATAGTAATTTATTTTTATGAACTATGATCCCGTAGGATAAGTATATGTATAGTATCACAGAAAAAATCTAGACCGGGCTGACGGAGGATTAGTGTTGCACGACGTCTGTTCCAAAATGAAACAAATTGTGTCCTTCCTAATTAAATTACATTGAACTAACCACCCGTGCGGGTAAACCCGCCCAGAACCAGCCAGACTGAAATGTTTTGAGCAACGCCGTGGCCCTATGAAGAGAAACCGACGACAATTTTTTACGTCTTAAGGGGCGGCCGAGGCGTAACCGGATTAGGCCTATTCGTTAGTAATTTTCGCTGTCACACGGCCGTGTGTCGGTGCGGTAATGGTGAAGACTCGGATATGTGTGGGGAGACCTTCTTCGGAGAAATTTTATGGTGAAAAATGTACGTAAAGAAGTATTGCACTTCAACAAAATTATTTTATACAATATATATACAGAGGTAGTTATTAGATCCGGGGGCTTCGTCCAAGAGTTTTAGAGGAAAAATAATTGAAATATAAAACAGGAAAAATAATTGGAATATAAAACAACAAAAAATAGTTATTGAACGCAATTTAAATCTTGAAGACTGTTCTCATTCCACACCAACTGAGAAACCATCACTACCTGGATCCCAATATGCGCGCGAGGCATTCAGCTGAGGGTTGAGTTCTTATTCAAAATTTGAATCGCTATTTTCTCTCGTTCATCACGAGTGGGCTGCGACAAGCGAGGTTTTTTCGCCTTAGGTTTGCTCTTTGTCGACAAAAAGCGAATTTGCGGCTGAATTTTTTTAAACCTAGAAGTAACCTTTCGAGGTTACTTCGAGAGGCAATCCTTTCTCTTGAGCCTCTCTGACGCTCTGAACGACGCTATCCACTGGCGCTACACACTTTTCAAAAGCTCTAAATTCCCCCTCGCTCTTGATTCCATTAATTGTAGCAGTGAGTTTAGTGAGAAGGGCCTGTTTTTTAGTTTCAAGATAGGTGGTTTTGAGAGGGCGAGACAAATCTTTCAGCAGAACTGACATCTCTCCAGCTGATGGTGGTTCTTCAGTTGGTTCAGGTTGATTTTGGATCTCGTCACCTGGCCGTTCCCTCTTTCAGCCAAATTTCGGCACACTAGGTGAATATGTTTGCACATATTCCATCGAATCGCATTGTCGATGCATGTGCAATTAAAATTGTGCATACATGCACTACATTCTTCACAACGTACTTTGCATACGCAGTTATTTTCGAACTTGGTGACATCGTAAATATCATTTAAAGACGACGAAAACACCTGCCAATGCTTTTTGGACAATTCGATTACCGAATCTAACGGTAGGTTTAAAGATGTCTTGTGTCTTTCTCGAAGTGTAGTTATTGTTTTCGTCACTTTCCCGCTCCTCTTCGACATTGACCTGATGTTCCTCGACTAAGTGTCGAAGGCAGTCTGTACAGGACAAATCGCAAAGTGGACATGGAATCACCTTTCTATTAATTGTTTTCGTTGTCCCTTTCTCGTGAGAAATTTCGTGTTTTTTCAAGGTGACGGAATCGCGAAAAGTTTTAAGACACCGAGAGCACTTGTGCGAAACTGGAGAAGTGTGTTTCCACTTCTTATGAGTGGAATAAGCCTGTTGAGTGAAAAACTCAGCTTGGCACTCACCGCACTTGAGCACGTTTATTAAAACAAACTATCGAACAGACGAGATTAGAAGAAATAAAAGATTTAACTTTAAAAGAAAATATACGAAGCAACAGCCGAGAGTTTGCGCGAACAAATTATAACAGCCATTCCAGAATTCGAAACCTCCTACCCTCTTCGGCTTTCCAGATCTTGGCAGTAGCTAAATTTTCAAACTGACTGCAGAGTGGATGGAAAGAGAGTTCCAGAAGTACTAATATTAGGCCAGTCGCTATTATAAACATCGAGCATCGGGAAAAAACCGGTAGCTCTGAATTTTTAGTATGTTATTGTTAGGGTGGATACGATTATTGTTAGGGTAGCTACGATTATAATATACAGGGTGGTCGGTTTTCGAATGCTTAAAAATAAAAATAGGTGATAAATGGAGTAAAAATCGTCCTTTGAAGTAGGGTTCTATCTCAAACTATTTAGGAGTTACGATTTTTAAAGTGATTTTCTAAGAAGACTGTACTCGGCAATTTCTCGGCACCAGTTGCGTCTTTTGCACAAAACGATGGCAGATTCAGAATCTGTGGAAAATTTCCCATAGAATGAGCGCAATTTCAGTCCTGTAAGTTGTGGAAAACTTCAATTAGCCTAGTGTTTTATTCAAAAATGTGCAAAAACATTGTAATTCGCTTGTTTTACGATTACTTGCTGTCGCTGAAAAGTTTGCTCTGGAGAGTGGCAAATTTCACTTCTCCATTTCCAAAGCTTTCGATTTGTTTTTTTGAATATCTGACTATTTGAACTCCTTCGTTCTGAAAACTCGTTATGTGTGCGCAAAAACAGGTATTTTTTTGTCGCAAAACGTCAATTTCGAGGGGCATTAAAAAAAAAAAAATCCTAAAAATAAAATTACCACCTTGAAATGGTCTGAGGATGGTCAAGACTAAGTGGAGGGTCAAGATTAAACAATTTTATTTTTGACAAATATATATATATATTTAATGCCCTCCTCGAAATTGACGTTTTTCACAAAAATTCCCTGTTTTTGAGCACACATAACGAGTTTTCAGAACGAAGGAGAGTAATAGCCTGAAATTAAAAAATAATAATAATAATCGAAAGGTTAGGGAATGGAGAAGTTTTTGTGAAATTGGCCAGTCTTCAGAGCAAACTGTTGAGCGACATCAATTTATCGTAAAACAAGCGAATTACAATGTTTTTGCACTTCAAAAAAAAACACCAGAGTAATCGAAGTTTTCAACAACTTAGAGGGCTCAAATTGCGCTCATCCTATAGGAAATTTTCCCTGCATACAGGGTGGTCGGGTTTCGAGTGCTTATAAAAAAAATTAGTTGATAGGAAATGAAAAATGGAATAAAAACGTCCTTAGAAGTAGTGTCCTATCTCAAACCATTTAGGAGTTCTGATTCTTCAAGTGATTTTTCATTGAGTGAGGCGTACTCCTTCTCGAAAATTCGTCACTTCTCAGTCTTTTGCACAAAACGACGGCAGATTCGGAATCTGCGGAAAATTTCCTACAGGATGAGGGCAATTTGAGCCCACGAAGTTGTGCAAAAATTCCAGAAATCTGGTGTTTTATTTTAAAATGAACACAACATTGTAATTCGCTTGTTTTACGATAAATTGATGTCGCTCAACAGTTTGCTCTGAAGACTGGTCAATTTCACAAAAACATCTCCATTCCCTAACCTTTCGATTGTTGTTGTTTGTTTGTTTCTTTGTTTTTTCCCCAAATTTAATTTTAGACTGTTGTACTCCTTTGGTTTGAAAACTCGTTATGTATGCTCATAAAACAGGGAATTTGTTGTCAAAACAAGCCAATTTCGATAGGGTAATTTAAAAAAAATCTTAAAAATAAATTTATTGATTAAAAATGGTCCGAGGATGGTTAAGACTCAATGGAGAGTCAAAATTAAACAATAATTTTATTTTTGATATTTTTATCTAAATACCCATATCGAAATTGTCCTTTTTCGACAAAAAAAAATCCTGTTTCTGATGCAGTTTATTTTCTACATGTTTATACACATATTTTAAGAAGATAACAGATTTTTGAGCCTCGCTGTTTCTTCAGCAAGTTGTCAAACTACAGAAGAGTGCTGTATAATGCATAAAACGAAGTAACTCGCAGTTACATACCCCCTGCTAAAGCAAATCCCATTTTTCTTTTGTTTTAGAAGTCATAAAAGAATGAAAATTATTTCTTTACCCGTATGAAAATACGACAAAAATTAAATAAAAATAAAGTCGCACCAAAAGTTACAGTTAAAATAGAACGTAGCGGAAGACATGTGGAGAAGTTGAAATTTCCGGCAGTACGGCAACCAGCCAAAACATGAGCGCTCGCCTTCTACATAATCTGTCTGTAGACGCTAGTAACCAAAAACTGATCGTCAGTGCCGAAAACGGAACGTTTCGCCTTGTCATCGGTTTTCAACGATTTTTCATGGCTCCGGAGTAGCCGATCGAGGTCCGTGTGCACTGTGCACTATTCTTACACAATAATAGAAAGCCCCCGAACAAATCGGCGTCTGAAAAATAAAGCTCTAAAGCCCAGTTCTTTTTTTTTTTTTAGATCCTTAGGCGGCTAAAATTGACAAGGCGCGCTAATATACTGTTCTTGGAGGGGGGGGGGGTTGCAAGTAAATTGCTGAAAGTTTATAAAGATAGTTTATACAATGAAACCAAGTCTATGGCTGCGCTACTGTCGTATCCAAACAATGTAACCAATGCGACAAGTTCATTTTTATTTTAAAAAGAAAACATATTTTCATGATTATACAGTTGTTCAATAAACGATAAAAAGTCAACCTAATTCTTAATTGGCAATCTTACTTATTTCGTGAGATACAACAAGTGGCGACGAGGAAAACTAAGACATGGCCGAAGAAGACGTTCGGCAACAAAATGAGTCAATTTTGGAAGCACTGCGCACCCAAAGCGCGGTTCTCGGGCAGCTCATTCAACAAGTAGTGCTCCACGGCCCGACCGACGTACCACAACATGATACTCGTTCTGACACACACTCGGTGCACTTTGACACATTCGACGAAGAACAAGAATCCTACCGTCAAAGGCTGGAGAATTTCTTTGAACTCCGCAACATTCGCGGAACTTCACCGGCCAATGAAACGCTCAAAGCTCGAATACTAATTAACGCTCTTGGAGCGAAATATTACACTTTTCTTGCAAGCCTCACGTCACCAGATCTGCCGTCATCGAAGACTTATGACGAGTTGATAACAACCCTTGAGAAACAATTGTGCCCAAAATCCAACGTGCATACGGAACGGCACAAATTCCTATCTCGCATCCAAAGGAATGGTGAAACTGTTTCTCAGTACTTATGTGGACTAAAAAGACTGGGCGTCTCATGTAACTGGACATGTCATAACGATAGCTGCAACAGAACCATTCAGAGCATTCTGCAAGCTCAGTTCATCCGAGGTCTTCGAGATTCCAACATTCGGGAGCAAATTCTCCAAAAGGAAGACACACTAGACCTCGAAAAATCGGTAGAAATAGCTCTAGCGATGGAAGCTGCGAAACGGCAGAATTATTTGTATACATCTCCAGACAGTGAAGTCCACGAAGTTAAAAAAATACAAAATCAAACACATTTTGTTTCCAAGTCTTCACAATCGGACAAAAAACGTGATATGCTCGCCCGCCTGGGGCTTCAAAACGTATGCTTGTCTTGTGGACGAGACAACCACCGAACAAGGAATTGCAAGTCTAAAAGAAATCTCCGGTGTGACGCCTGCGGAAAACCCGGACACATAAAAAAAGTTTGTTTATTACAACAAAACCGAACCAATCAAGTCATAGAGTCCGAAAAAAATGACGCATCCGACGACAGTGACTTCACCTGTAACAAGGTAACCAATATTATCAACATTAATTGTTCGGGAAACATAAATGATAAACCTTTTATGGCCTTAGTCCGAGTAGCAGGAAGTTCTCATCGGTTCGAAATTGACACAGGCAGCCGTGTAACTTTATTGTCAGCAACAAATTTCAAAAAACTTAACATTAAGGTAGAGCTCACACCTTCTAAAATCGGGTTCCGTTCATACACGGGTGAAATTTTTCGCCCAATAGGGGTCGCACGGGTCCCTAATTTCTACCAGGGAAGACGAAGCCATGGGAATCTGTACGTAGTGAAACAAGACTTCTCCTCCATTCTTGGGAGGGAATGGATTAGAAAATTGAAAATAAACTTGCAAACTGTAAATAATATACAAAATTCAGCTGATCCCGACACCAGCACAATTCAGTCTGTAATTACCAAGTTAATGGCGAAGTATAATGATGTTTTTGAGCCAAGCGTTGGTCTTCTTCCTAATTTTAAGTGTTCCCTGAGACTTAAAGCCAATGCTGTTCCTGTCTTCATGAAGCCAAGACCAGTACTTTACGCACTTCTCGAAAAAACCAAAAAAGAAATAGAAAATCTCGTTTCACAAGGAGTCTTGGAAAAAGTTGACAAGTCGGAATGGGGAACTCCTCTAGTCTTAGTTCCTAAGTCCGATCAGTCTATTCGAATTTGTGCGGATTATAAAGTCACTCTAAATCCGCAACTTCAAGACACCCGCTATGCAATACCTCGAATAGAAGATTTATTCAATAAACTTAATGGAGGGAATTACTATTGTGTTCTTGACCTTTACAAGGCATATTTACATGTCGAATTGGACGAAGCGAGTCAGCACTACGCCGCTGTATCGACGCCCTGGGGAACTTATAAGGCTAAGCGTTTATTCATGGGTATCAAAACAGCTCTAAAAGAATTTCATAAAGCAGTAGATCAAATAGTAGCAGGTTTGGAAGGAACAGTTGCGTATTTCGACGATTTTTTAATCCAAGGGCAAACTTTCGATGAATGCTGCCAGAGGCTGGAGAAATGTCTTCAAACACTTAGAAAATATGGCCTTCATGTTAATAAGTCTAAATGTAAGTTCTTCAAAAAAGAGGTAAAATATTTGGGACATTTAATAAGTAGTCAAGGCTTGTCCAAGTGCTCAGACAAAATTGACGCAGTGACGAAGACCTCGCCACCAACTAACGTGGATGAACTGCGATCATTTTTAGGATTAGCTTTATATTATTCTAAGTTCATTCCTCACAGCTCTTCCATTATTCACCCCCTTAATAAGCTCTTGCAGAAAAACGTACGATTCAAGTGGACTCCTGAGTGTCAAAAGGCCTTTCAAGAAATAAAAAAAGAAATTTCCAGTGAACGTGTTCTTGTCCCGTTCAACTCGAATTTGCCGGTAACTCTGGCAACGGATGCCAGTCCTTATGGTCTTGCCGCAGTATTGTCGCACATTATAGACGGAGAAGAGCGTCCCATTTTTTTTGCATCAAGGACATTAACGAAAAGTGAATCCAACTACAGCCAATTAGATCGTGAAGCGACAGCTGTTTTTTGGGCATTTAAACAATTTTATCATTATCTATACGGCAGAAAATTTACTTTAATTGTTGACAACAAGCCTCTCGAACAAATTTTTCACCCCAATAAATCACTAGCGATATTCACGCTCTAAAAATGACGAAACGGACTTTACGAGCCCCGAATTTGCGCCCTAAAATGCCGGAACAGGTGATTCCAGCTCGAAAAAAAAAAAAAAAAAAAAAAAAAAAAAAAAAAAACGATTTTTGCCTTGACAATTTGCCTCTTGGAAATGGCAAAACTGACTGTTTGCGTCCGAAAGTCGTCAGTACTGCATTTGCGCCGTGAAACGTACAATGTATATGGCTTAAATTACGCCATAAATGTGACTTGCTGCGCCGAAAAAAGAGAGGCTATTCGCACCCTTAAAAGATTAATTGACTCAATCTGTGAACCATTCGATCCCCCCCTTCCCCACCGATTAGCACCGTCTTCACCTTACCGACTGAAATGAAATTCTCGGTTTCGCCAATGTTTGGTCGTTTTTGCCAGAAATTGCCCAGGAACGGTTTTTAGGCTGAACGTTTTTGTTTTCAAAGTGTTTCTATTTGAACTGGACGTGGTTTATGGGACACATGGGCATTTACCACAACAATTTACCTTTAGAAAACGTGCCAAAGAGGTCAAAAGATAAGGGCGGGCAGGAGCAAGGTTGAACGCGCAGATTTTCGGGTTCATCGCGTCCAAAATTGCGGTGGTACAGGATGAAGGTCACGGGCCCCTCTCCTTGAGAAAAATTCTGGATCCGCGCCTGTTTCACGGGTAAAATGGAGAAAAACGTTAATTTGTGGATAAAATTTGGACGCTTCCTCTACTTTGCGTGTATTCTTGAGGCTAATTCACGGCTAGAAGCTTGTAATAAGCACAGATTCGCAGCTAAAAATGAGAAAATGTATTGATTCGGTGCTAAAATCTGGAGAAACACGCTAAGAGCTGATATTGATGACACGCCAACTCGGTTGATTCCTGGGGCAACTTTGGGAATAAAATTGAGAAAAAGCGCTAATTCGCGGATAATAAATGGAGAAAAACACAAATTGGCGTTTAAAATGGAGGAAAGCGTGAATTCGCTGCTTAAATTTAGAAAAATTACGAGACGTGTTATAACCTTGTTATGGCTTCACCCAGGATGCTAGGCGCCTCTCCAGTTTGTCCCATATGAATGCTTTTTTGTTTTTGGGATTGTGATTTTTTTTTGCTGATTACAAAATAATTAAGAAACTAAACTGAATTTAATGTTTGTTATTTGTTCGGTTGTAACATACGCAGTTTTCGGAGGCAATTTCGTGACTAAAATTTGAGAAAATTGTACTTTTTTTTTTTTTTTACGGGACAAGCCCTTTTTTATTCATGCTTTCCAAATAATCGCAAATAAGGTGATAATAGGTGCATATAATTAATATAACAATGTACAAAAAAAAAAAAAGAGATAAAAAAAAAAAAAAAAACTACAACAATAGAAAGTAAAGACACAGCCAGCTCACATCACGGAATCACAGTAGGCATCACTTAGTTATCACAGGCTAAATCAGAGCGGATGTCCTTGTCCTTTTTACACTTTTGAGAGGAGCGTTAAAAATGTCAACACCGAGATAATTTACCAGCCTCATCATCCTTGGTAGGGGAGAGTTGCACAAATAATCAGTTTTGTGGAGCTGGATGTTGAACGTATTTTGAGCACGAGTTGCCTTCGGTGGGACATTAAACCTAAGCCTTCCGACAAGTTCACTGCAGTCGATGAGTCCTCTTGCTATCCTGGCCAGCAAGTATGCATCATGTGCCTACGCCTTGACTCCAATGACATCCAACCCTGGCCATCGACCCTCAGACCCTGGGCATTTTGGGAACGGTACCGTAGGTGTTTTAAAAATTTGTGTTGCACCTTTTCCAAAGCGTTTATGTATGTTACCAGGTATGGCGACCATACAGGCGATGCATATTCCAGTACGGGGCTCACTATTGCCTTGTATAAAGAACTCAGAACACTAGGATCCCGGAAGCCTACAGTGGAACGAAACACGAAGCCCAGGGCTCTAAATGCAGTCTTGGAGGTGACTTCTATGTGGTGCCTAAACGACAGTTCGGTATCAAACCACACTCCAAGATCCTTTACCAGCTCCGTTCTGCTAATGGCGATCCCGTCAAGATTGTAGGAGAATTCTATCGGTTTAGTTAGACGACGATAAGTTACCACCGAGCACTTGGCCAGATTGAGTCTCATCCCATTCAAAGTACACCAGTTCGCGAGGCTCCCCAAAGCACTCTGGAGGACTCGATAATCAGAGTCAGAATGAATCTTCAGATAAATTTCAATCATCGGCGAAGAGCAAGAATCTCACCGACTGGAGATAATATTTAATGTCGTTGATGAAAATTTTAAAGACAGGGGGGCTCAAGTGCGATCCCTGTGGCAAGCCGCTTGGCATATCGTAGAATTTCGAGATAAACGAACCAATCTGCGCTGCTTGACGGCGGCCGACCATGTAGGATGCGAACCATTCCAGGAATTTCCCGCACACTCCGGAATCCTCAAGCTTACTCAGCATCTTGTCGTGTGGTACCAAATCAAATGCCTTCTCGAAATCCATATAAATTACGCCTACCTGTGCACCTTCCCTAAACGCATCTCAGACATAACTACTGAAATTTAATAAATTCGATACAGTTGACCGGTTCTCTGTGAAACCATGTTGCTCCGGAATTATCACTGTTTTTATATTGGAGCAATCTCATCTAATACAAGCTCCTCGAAGATTTTGGAAAGAGACGAAAGCTTCGCAATAGGGCGATAATTTTTCACATTTGAGCGATCTCCTGATTTGAAAATGGATATGACGAGCCCCTCCTTCAGACATGGGGAAAAATTCCGATCGAAAGGGAAAGATTGAATATGTATGTCAAAGGTTTATAAACGATATCGCTGCAAGATTTGAGGACAAACGGATGTAACTGATCCACTCCAGCTCCTTTATTTTTGTCCAGCGAACGTAACTTGTCAAGCACCGCCTCTTCCTGAACTTGAATTTTATTAAGGCAATAGTTTGATTTACTTGGCTCACAGTTACGCTCTCCCATATTAGCTTGCGCTCCGCTGGTTTTGTAAACGCTTGAAAAATGCTCAGCAAACATGTTAGCTATCACCTCGCCATTTTTACTCTCCGAATCATTGCGTACCATTTTCTCTGGTAAGTAATTACTTTTTTTCAAGGAGTTAACATGATTCCAAAACGTTTTGATGTTTGCGGGAATCGAGGACTCAACACGGGTCATGTACTCAGCGTGACAAATCTTGGCGAGATACTTACAGCGCGACCTCGCGGCTGCAAAGGATAGGTAGTTTTCCCTGCTTGGAAGAAGTTTGTAGCACCGGTGTAATCTTTTTTTCTCGAATGTAAGCCGCTTGAGCTCGCCGCTGAACCACCTGGGGAATTTATCGTTTAGTTTTCGTACGTAATGTTGTGCTGCATCCTACAGGTGGGTGATGTCCCCTGTGTGGGAAATAGTCGGTCATGGGCGTGCTCTATTCGGTCCGAAGGGTTTGACGAGAAAATCAGGTCCAACGTTCGCATATTCACGTTTGGAATCTTATTAATTTGATGTAGACCTAGGTAATTGAACGAGGAGGATATCCGGCTACCTCCTGCCGAACGGATACAGCTGTCAATATCTCCTTGTGCCCACGTGTCTCCCGGCAAGTTAAAATCGCCAAGAACAAGTACTCGATCAAATTTAATCCTTGATTCAGTGTTGAGGATGCTCTCCACCGATCCGCAAAACTCTTCATATTTCCCCAGTGGAGAGTCAGGTGGTAAGTAAACCGCAGTAACGAGCCACTTCTGTCTATTCAATTCCAGTGTTACAAATAAATGTTCTACCGTATGATTGGAACGCGGAATTTCGGCAGAAGGAATGCTTTTTTCTACAGCTACATCTTCCCCCACAAGTTTTGTGACTAGATGCGTCGGATCGGTCGCAGCGGTAAACGAGAAAGTTGTTCAGACCAAGTTCTTCATTCGATATGTGAGGTCCCAGGTTTGTTTCTGTGAGAACTATTATATTATAAAGGGATGTTGTTAGAGAAGTTTTCACCAAGTCCAGTTTATTGCGTAGCCATCTTACGTTTTGATAATACAGACAAACGAGCGTGGAAGACGTGATCAGTTTTTTGCTTTGGGAATTATTTTAGGCATACCGTTGACGTATCTGATCGTAAGATTTTCATCCTGCTTCTCCTCTAATTCCTGACGCAAAGACTTGAGGTAACTCATCTCCCTTGGGGTACAGTCGGCCTTAACACTCACAGACAATTTCTCAGCAACGGTTTTACGATATTTTAGAGCGACCTGCGGGTTACTGAGGACCACCTTCAGTGGTCTGTCACGATTTTCTACCGGTTTTCCCAATCGGAAGATGTGTTTGACATCCTCTGGTGAAACTGACGCATGCTTGAGAGCAGCTACCGTGGCTTTACGATCATGGTCCCGTCTAGCGTCAATCACCGTTGCCTTCGCTTCTGGGATATTGAATAGTATCAAATTTGATGCTCTCCGATTCCGATCGTTAATCTCGGCAATGAGCTCTTCGAATACAGCAGGTGAGACTTCCCGCGATTTTAGGCTTGTATCCACCGATTTCTTCAGAGATTCGATTTCCTTTTTTACTTCAACGCTGCTAAAAAGTATATTCCGCGGGACGGGACTTGAGTGTGCTAGACAAGACGAGGGGCCCAAAAATTCGGGATGGGACGGAACTTTTCATTTCACGTCCAAAATTAGAGAACATTTTCGACAGACACGCTACGGACCACGAACATGACACGGACACGTACCAACCTGACAGACCAATTCCTTTGTGTTCGTCAGAAAAAAAAACCGACAGGAGTTGGTTGCACGAGCGGTCCGTGTTGACGCGCTCTTAACGACTCCGCGGCGGCATAAAACCCCGTACATGTATAATACGCCCCTTAACAAAACGGCCTTTATATTCTTAAAATATCACTCGATTCAAAATATCGTTGACCCCGTAACTGCCGGGCATGAGTGTCACTTTCTCACGTCGAACAAACAAAACACCTTCCAAAACCAAAACATTCCCTCACCACCGTCCTCGAACCATTCTGATATCGCGTTTTATGATTTACAATAATATATATATACGCGTGTATATATAAATTTTCAGCTTACAACGCATACCCTTCCCCCACCCACTGGAGTCATCATAGAAGGGAAGCTTCTCTCAAGTGTTTATGGTATGGTTGATGACCGGGGAGGTGGTTACGAAAGGAGAGGCGTATCTACTCAATATTTCCTGTCATTTGCACTGCTACCTAGAATAATGTTTAAGGGGATGGGGGAGTAGGTTTGTTGTGTTCACACTATGATAATTATTTAGAGAATGCCGGAAGAACAATGGGTCACTCTAGAGGCTATGGAAACGACGACTTTGCTGCGAGAAGGGGGAAAAAATGTATTCGAAGATTCATTATAGTTCACTATACAAATTTACATTTTTTAGTTTACATGGTGATGCCGCTAATCAGCGGAATAGACCGTTTAATTGCTAACACGGGCATAATATGCCACGGAAACAGTTTTTTTGGGCAAAAGACCGAGGACGGAGGTCAAAAGATTAACGATTGGTGTGCTATTGAGCCTCACAGCTTTATATGTCCGACTCAGCCCAGGTTTCGCTGACAAGTGCGACACATCTGATACTTAGCTCGATTTTACAACCAATGAGGGTTTTTTTTGGCAGGATTTCTTTGGAGCAGAATGCCGTCTAAGATCGTCAACTGTCTTATGTATAGGGCCCTTGAAACTATTTTCAGTCTAATTTAAACATTTTGTCTGTTCGTTGGGTCGATCGTTCCAAATCTGGCACTGGATGGGACCTGTAATGTTCCTGAATGAAGAGAAACCTATTGATTACCATAAGGCAGTTCGTGGGAAAAAAAGCACAAAGCTTCAGTTTCAGGAGAGAACGGTCTAGATAAGTACGGTGAAAAGTTCTGTACTATTTTATAATGTCTTTCACTTTTAAGACTATGTAGGGATAAACTCATTCTTTAAGACATTTTTTTCCCCTTCTTATACTTGCCTTTTTCTTTTTCTTATTCGAAACCCTCGTCTTCCACGGTTGACCGAGGTCAGGTCTCTTCTTTCTTTCTTTTTACTCTCAAGTCCTTGACTGTGTAAACAGAAATAAAAACTCGGGTCTGAAACGCGAAATGCAAAAAACCCCGCGTCTTCCTCAACTTCAGGTTCATAACCTATCACAACGGTCCAAACAGCCCGCCCACGCCACGGGGCCCTTTATGGGCAACTTTAAAAACGCACTTTGCGTCCAGCCTATTTTAAAACTTCCCCCCCAATGCGCTTCGCCGCTAATTACAACTGCATAATAATAAATATCCTTCTTATAACAGCCTCTTCGTTTTATAGGTATTAAATTTTAATTAAACCCAAGCCAAGCTACGGACTTTTTTTCTCTCTCACTCATTTCGTTCATTCTTTCTTTCTCTCCGCTCCCCCACCCCGCCCCCCATTATTTTATGCCGTTCGAAAGCGTCGGTGAATTAAGAAAATAGCTTTTGTTCGTGAACCTGCATAATAACTGACTCCAAGGTGTCGTACTGTAAGTCCCAACGACCTTGCTGCTCTTCGGCAAGGTCGAATCAGTCGTCCCAAAGAAAGGTGCTTCTGCATCCGCGAGGAAGAAAGCTATGCAAGTCCTCAGCGGGACGGGGGGGGGGGTGCCTGTATGGAGAAACTGAAAGTATGAGTTCGCGGGCATCATCCTGCTTGTCTGGAGATGAGACAGTTTATAGAATCTAATATTCAAGAAGAATATTCAGTTTAAAAATAAGAATATTGTAGTTGTCAATAATAATATAAAGTTCTTGTAATAGAGAGTCTAATTTATAGCTCAGATAAACACAATTTGTTTGAAAATTTGTCTCTCAAGAGCAGCGAAGGGATGAGGGCACACATTCAATCTTGAAACTTGAGGGTTTGTTTTTAGACTTTATTGTTGTTTGGAGTGAAGGAGAGGCAAAGTTTTAAAAAATAAATGAATAAAACTAAATGGAAAAAAGAAGAGAGAGAGAGAAAAAAATGTCTGGGACGGGGAGAGAAAAAAAAAAAAATGCAAGTCTCCGAGCGCTACAGCAAAAGAGTGAGACAGAGAAGGCCAATCTATTTATGAGCTGCGGTAACGAGCAAAAGACTCCCTCCCTCCACCCCTCTACTTGCCACTTGGTCCGGTCAGTGACTCCCCGCGAGTCCTAGAGACGGCTTTGTATGTAAATCTTAGCTCTGGTTCTTCTTTATCCCCCCCCGCCCCCAACCCATTTCCAGCCCCGTGCGAGCCGGAACACACCGTCTTCATCGGAGGAGCACTCTTCGTTTCTTTTATCTTTCTGTAACTTCCTTTCACCCTCTCCACAGCCGGAACCGGAGCCGGTTGATCTATTTTTCCGCTTTTTTTATATCCAAATATTGTTTTTAAGAGTACCTATTTATTCTTTAATTTTATTTTCAAGAGTTTATCTAACAAAGTAACTATGGGGAGAGCACCACACCTTGTGGGACACCATTCAATGGACTGTATTGAGGCTCTTATCAATATTAGGGTTTTATTATTCCTCGTTGTAGTTTGAATTTACTCCTTTATGAACTGATACACTAAGATTGGTGCCATAACATGAAAAAAAAAAATTTTTTTTTTTTTTTTTTTTCATTTGACTTGTGAGATAAAGGTAATAGTTACAAGGGGTGAATGATTAGGGCATTCAAGTAAATTCAATCATTTTTTATTTAAAATGCGGGAAGCGGCGCGGCGTTTGAGTTATTGGGAAAAACGAGTCGTTACTTGCATTGTCCCTACAATTATTCTCAGTACACGACATACTTGCAGCTCGCCCCTCTTCCAATTATACCAAAATATGCATCGGCAACGCCGCCACCTCAGTATACCCCTCCTATCATCCCATTTGAAGTTTTCCATCTCCCTTTAGTACTAACTCACCCATAGCGAATGTGTGTAATACCCGCTCAAAGTCGTTGTTACTACTTGTAAGCCGCCTTTCAAGTGTAACCTTATAGGTAGTTAATGTGGGTACCAAATCTTGCGCCATTCGATACTGTTATTGTCGTTCGTGGCTTTGGATCCGGCTATAATGCGTTGTAAGTTATCTTTTTACATTTTTCTCCCTCTATATGTATACTTTAATTGTTTAAATACGTAATAATACGCGAGCAACGACAGCGAACGATAATTCACTTTGTCCCTCTATCGCAAGGCTGGCCAACCCTGGGAATTTCATATTGGCACTTGCTCTGGTAAATTATAATGTTTAATGTGGTGCGAATATTCGTGCCCACAGGCCAAAATTGAAAGAAACACTAATTTTGGACTGAGATTGATACAAATAGCTCATTCACGGCTTAAATTATAGAGAAAAATCTCTGATTCAAGGACAGAAGTGAGAAAAAGTGCTAAATCACGGCTAAAATTAAGAAAAATACATATAGCTAATTCGTGGGGTTCAAACGTTACTTCACAGCTAAAATTGAGAAAAAGTGCTCAAATCACGGATAAAGTGTGAGAAAAAAGCAGCAATTCGCGGTTAAAATTACGAAAACATAACTTCTCGGCTAATTCAGAACGGCCAATTTCATGGCTCGCTGAGAAAAAAGCGCTAATTCATGGCTAATAGTGCAAAACTCGATAATTCGCGGGAAAATTTCAAGAAAAGTGCTAATTAATTGATAAAATCTGGGGAAACTCCTCTTTAGCTGCTAAAATCACGAATTCAGGGCTTAAGTGGAGTAAATCACTATAATTCCCGGTTAAAATGGGGGAAAATCACTAATTCACCGTTAAAGTTGAGATGAAGAGCTGATGAAGTGTGGAAAAAACGCTAATTCGCTGTTAAAATGGTGGGCTTTTGAAGGTATCTTCGCGGCTAAAAATAACAAAATCGCGAATCCACGGCTATAAGTGAGGAAAATGCGCTAATTTCCGGATAAAATTCAGAAAAAGCGTTAATTTGCGACAAAAATTGGGAAACAAAACTCTTATTTACGCAGGGGTGGTTTTATGGGGGGAGCGACAGGGGCAATCGCCACCCTCAGAGAAAGGGAGGGAGGTAGGTGAATAAGAGAAGAGGGGAAGGCGAATGGATGATGATGTGAGGGGAGTGGAAATTATGATCTTGATGACTTTGTTTTACTTAAGTTGGAGACGAACTTGCCTCTAAGGGAACTGCTATTTGGCAAATTTCCTTAGTTTTAGTCGAGAATTAGCACGCTCACTCAATTTTAGCAGCGGATTTTCTAGATTTAACCCGCAAATTAGCGTTTTTTGCTAATGAGCTTTTTTTTCTAAATTTCATAGCTGTGACTTCGGCACTTTTTCTTAATTACAACCGTAAATTAGAGTTTTCTCAATTTTTAGCCACCAACTCTAGATTTATCCCGCCATTTTCCTTGAAATAGCTCTTCGTAACTCTTTGCCGCTTACTTCCTAGCTGATTAGCACGCCTTCTCAATTTTAGCCGCTTAGTAAGGGCAGTTATAAATTTGTGGTGGGCCTATTTTCTTCAACTTTAGCCGCAAAGTTTCCATCAGATTCAGATACCGCAAATTTGTGTATTTTTAGAGGCAAATGAGCACGTTCTCTCAATATTAGCCACAAATCAACGTTTTAAAACCTGCAAATCCTTTTTGGGGTTCCCCTTTCAACGGTGCGCCCTAGGACGATCGGCCCTTTCTCGTCGCTACGTCGTCGGCACGCCACTGGAACGATGCTTGCAAACCAAATTGGTCGTTGGTCAAACCACTCAAGGTGCGCGAACCTGGTGGATTGAGCATTTTGTGGACCTATCCACAAAAGCATTGCACCACAAAATACTCAACCCTCGCAATGCTCGAACCACAAAATGTTCAGATTACAGACCGTTTTAAACAATCAAATTGCTCGAATCAAATTTCTGTGGTGACATTGTGGTTTCAAATGGCCAAAGTCACGATATTTGGTTTTCAAACGAGCCATTTTGTTTATTCGTAGCGATCAAAATAATGAAAATAGCTTAAGCCATGAAATATTGTTTCTCGTCAAGCGTGAATCGCAGAAATTGGGTTTTGAGAAATTTTGTTCTTGAGAGATCGAAAATGCCTAGAATTTGGATTTGAACGAGCTGAATTCAAGAAAGCTAAATTTAGGTTCAAAATAGCCTCAATTACGGTAGTTGGTTTTTGAAAGAGTGAGACGCGCATGATTCGTTTTTGATCAGATATGGAGCCAAACCCTCGGAGCACGCAGCGCAGCGCAGCGCCAGTCGTCTGGTCTGGGTTTTCGGCTGAATGTTCTGGGTTCTGGGGCCGAATTTCCAGGTTTTATTTATTTATTTTCGATTCAAATAATGTCGCATTTACCCAGAGTCTTGAGCTGATCTCAGACACTGCAACAAAAGATCCGGGTTTTGGGAACCAGACACGTTGGGCTTGCGGGCTATTGTGCTATTGTTTTTTTTTAAAGATAATTAAGAAATTAGGCGAAAAGGATAAGTGGTGGGGAGGGATGAGAAGAAAGTTGACCGCCAGCCTCGTTACTCAGGCATAAAACCGCCCCTGTGTCAATTAGCAATGTTTCCCGATTCTATAGTGGCGAATAAGCACTTTTTATCAGTGCCGACAGCGAGTTAGTGAATTTCCTCAATTTTCTTATAAAGACCACAGTTGCGAATCAGAAGCGTTTCACAAATTTCCTCCGTGAATTAGCGGTGTTCTCCATTTGAACAGCGAATCAACAGTTTTCCCCCTCCCCTCGGAGTGTTCTACTCTCTTATATCCGTGAATTAACGCTTTTTATCAATTTCAGCAGGTGTTCTAAATTTTATACGCGAATTACCGATTTTTCTACATTGTATTCCCGGTTTTTGTATATTTTAGCCGTAGATTAGCGCTTTTTCCCAACTTTGACAGCGCCGAGCTGTCACGAGTTATTGAGTTGAGCACTTTGAAGGACTTCTACTTATCGGATCACTTTGCTGTCAGCTTCGATCTGAGGGTAGACAAATGCAAATGGATTTTTCCAAGCTCTTTCATTTTTCGCTCGTTCCGGCAGGAGGATGTGGAGGCGTTTAGGGCTCTTTGCTCAGACGGGGACCGCGTCGACGTCGACGACATGGCATTTAACGAGTTCTACGGTCAATTCTGCCACTTGGTAGATTCATGCTTCATACCCCGGATTTCAAAGCAGCGTGCTACGTCGACCGTTCCTTGGATGGGACCAGAGCCTCAAGGAATTGCAGCAACGTGTGCGTGGTGCATTCGCCAAAGCTAAAACGACTAACAGTCCTGCAGATTGGAAGAGTTTCAAATACCTAAGAAGGCAGCATCAACAGAGTACAAACCGGGCAAAACGGAATTTCTTTGCTGGAGAAATTGAGAACAGTAGCAGCTCCTGTAAAAAGATGTGGAGCATAGTGCGTACCCTAGAATCGGAGGTCCCACCGGGTGCGTGTTCGCTGGATTACTCCATTATAGCGAGCGCAAAAAAAGTGGACAAGTTGTCACCAAGTATTTAGAACCGAACCGGCGAGCTCTGGTGGATCGTGAGCTGAAAAGGAGGTGAGGTCACTGGTGGACCTATATCGGGGCCCGGGGCGGAAATCTTCAAGAGGCCCCTAAAAGTCTCTAACTATACAAAAAACCTCTATTGGTAACCTCTAAGGCCTTTTCCTAATTTTAGCCATAGCTATTTCCAAAGTCTATCCGCTAAACAGCGCTTCTGCCAAGTTTAAACTGCGAATTTCTCCATTTTAGCCGCGAAAGAGTGCTTTTTGTCAACTTTAACAGCAAATTAGCGCTTTTCGCCGCAAATTAGCGACTGATTAGCAAGAAAATCCCCCCCCCCACATAAATATGCGCTTTTCCCCAACTTTAGCAGCAAAGTAGATTTTGTATCCTGTGAATCAGCGATGTTTCTTTAACTTTCCTCGAGTTGGTGTTTTCCACAATTTTAGCTGCAAATTAGCGACTTTTTCTAGCGGTTTACACAGTATGAGCTGAAAATTACTCAACATTAGCCGTAAAATTCTCGAAATGTTTACCACAAATTAGCATTTTTTGTTCACCGTAACCATACACTGCGGAATAGCGATTTCGTCTCAGTTTTAGCCGCGAATTTGCGAGTTTTTCACTCATAGCCATAAATTAGCTCTTTTTCTCAATTTTAGCCTCAATGTCTCCCGAGGAAGCCGCGAATTAACGTATTTCCAATTTTTGACGCAAATTTTAATTTGTCTCAATTTTAGCCGTAAAATAGCGCTTTTTCGTAATTTTTGCTGTGCAGTAGCTATTTCTAGCCCGTGTATTGGCAAATTTTGTTCATTTCGCACTGCAAATCGGCAATTCTTCCATTTTTGACGGTGAATTAGCACTTTTTGTTTCAATTTAGGCTGAAAATTAACTTTTCTCTTAATTCTAGCCAGAATAATTGCTGATTTTCTCTATATTAGCCGCAAATTGGCGGGTTCTTTTACATTTTGGCATCGCATTAGTCATTTTTTTCATTTTTAATTATATGTAGCATAGGGCTTCATCTCAGCTCTATCCGTGAATCAGTGTTTTTTCTTTAACTTATAACCATGAATTTGCCGTTTACCTCAATTTTAGCCACAAAGTTGTCGTCAGAAGGCGGAATTAGAAATTCCAACACAATTTATCCGCGATTATTTTCCTCAATTTTAGCCGTAAATTCGCGTTTTTTTTTTCAACTTTAGCTGCTTTGAAGCGTTTCTATAATCTGTGAATTCGCGAATTACCTTAATTTTCCAGCCACGAATTCGTGATTTCCTCAAATTTTAGCCGGGAATAACACTTTTTCCCAATTTGAAAACGAGAGCTTTCATTTATTTATGACAGGCTAATTATAGTTAATTTTTGCTGGTTCTTTTTTTCACTTCAGTCCCACGTTTGCATTTGACCTTCAATTTTTGCTATGGATTAGCGTTTATTGTTTAGTTTTAGCCTCGAACAGAAGCTATGCATTTGCGTTTTGTCAATTTTTTAAGGTTAAGTGACTTTGTGGGTCGCGCTCTCTTCGGTAAAGAAAATAACAGCGAAAAATTTAGAGATCTTTTTTATAACGACAATGAAAAATTGGGAAAATAAGAACTCTCGATCAAACTGACTTGTTTTTTTAACATAATATTTTTTTAAACATAATATTTTTTTTTTAAATAAAAATTGAGGTTTGTTAGCCGTTGGCACGCTACTACTCTAACCAATTTTGGCCACGGGTTAGCGCTTTTAATCAATTTTAGCAGTGCAGTAGGGATTCTTTCGTTTGTATTGGCGATTTTCCTCCATTTTAGCCACGATTTGGCGTTTTCCTCATTTTCACCTGCATTTTAGTCATTTTTTAGCAGCCAATTAGCACTTTTTTCGCAGTTTGAGTTGAAAATTAGTGTTTTTCTTTAAGTTGGCCCCGCTATTTAATATTTTTGTCTATTCTAGCCGCGTAGTTTTTTTAGGTTTTAGCCCGCGTGAGCAATTTTTTTCTACGGATTAGCGCTGTTTCTCAGTTGGAGCCTCGATTCTTTCAGAAGCTATACAGATTTTCGTTATCTCAATTTCAGCCGCGAATTATTGATTTTTCTTCATTTCAGCTGTGAAGTAGCGTTTTCTGATATTTTTGCAGCGAATTAGCACATTATCTATTCTCTTTTTTTTTTTAATAAGCGATTTTTCTCTATTTGAGTTGTGAATTTGCCATTTTGGTCCAGTTTAAACTCGAATCAGCGTTGTTTTTCGCAATAATTGCCACGAGTTTTGTTTACTTGTACAGCTTTGTGTACTTGTAGGCTAGGGCTCTGTATGATCCATTTTTGTGCCAAGTTTCCATCCGCTAGCATCATTTTTGCGGCAGTTGTGCTAACAAGGAATTCGGAACTTCCACCTCCCACCATGACTACTCTTACCTCTCCACTTTTTCGAAAAATGAAAACGTCAATCGAAGGCTGTTATTACACCGGGTTTTTGTGCCAAATATGGTGTCACTAAGTTAGGCTATACTGGTGAATGGTGGCGAAGAAGTGGAAACTAAAAAACGTTGAAATTAAAAGTATTTGTATTTGTATTTGTATTTGTATTTTCGTTGAGTGTGAAATACAAAATACTTTTGAAAATGTATTTCAAATACAAAGCCCAAAATACTTTCAAAAATGTATTTTATATACAGAAATACAAATACTTTTCCAAAAGTATTTAAATACAATTACAAAATAGGTATTTTGTATGCAAAATACAAAGTTTTTTAAATACTCAAGTATCTTTCCCACCCCTGGTGTCAGGTACTTGGGTATTCGGATCTCTTGCGATCTCAAGTGGGACGGGCACGTTATCGAGGTAAAGCCTAAGCTTTCCGCCCGTGCATTCCTCGTGAAACGATCCTCAAAGGTACTGGAAGAAGCGGCTGCCTTGGCAGTCTACCATGGATGTTTTGAATCGGAACTTCGATATGGCCTCGTATTCTGGGGAAACAGCCGTCCAGCAAACGAGATTTTTGTCCTTCAAAAAAGAGCAGTTCGTTTCATCGCCGGCAGGCCCCCGCGTGCAACTTGTCGCGACTTGTTTCCCAAATTGGGACTGCTGACGTTGCCAGCCCTCTACGTCTACGGCATCTGTGTGCTCGTGAAAGAAAATCCAGGCTGGTTCCACATTAATGAAGATTTTCATGATGGTGGGGGTCGACGAAGGCCCCACCTTCCTGCCCTCTACCTCTAAAGTGACTAATTTACGTTCCTTTATTTTTAAAGCAAAGTGTATTTCATCACTAGGGAAACATAAATAAACATAAACACTACAGATTCTCCCCCATTATTTAAAAAGTTCATAATTGCGAAGGTAAGGTGGAGGTCGACGATCCCTTTGAGGATATCTTCTCGATGCAGTTGTAGGACCATCGGAAGTCGTGTCTTCAACAGGGAGAGTTCCGGAATTTCTATGAATCGGCTGATTCTGATTTTCTGCCGATTCTATGGGAATGTTTGTATTGCTCCCGCGTTCTGAAGGCTCAATTTGGAGTTGAAATGGTGTAGAGACAAGGGGTCTTGATGACAATGGTGACGGAAGAAGCACGGATCGAATAGGATCAATTGTAATCTTGTTTTCTTCAATTTTGTTATGATTATTAGTAGATTTTTGGGGTACAACTTCTGAGAGCCTCAGTTGATCGATATGTCGTTTTATTACGTAGCCGTCGTCCATTGCTACTATGTAATGAAGTTTCCCCAATTTTTGTTTGACAATGCCAAATTTCCATATTGGTTTGTTCTGGAAGTACATCTTGACCTGAACTCGTTGACCAACACTGTAACATCGAGGATTCCGTGAAGGTCGGGCCTCAGACGACTTGGGCGCATTTAATTTCTGATTAAGTGTCGGCTTAATTATTGGCTTCATTAAGTCAAGATTTGTGCGAATTTGTCGTCCTAGATAGAGTTCAGCTGCTGGGGAGGCGCCAGAACGGAGGGGTGTTGCGCGATACCGATAGAGAATTTCTCGAATTTTCGATGGAAGCGTGTATGGATCTGATTTCATTGCTTCTAGCTTTGATTTTGGGAAACGAACATATAGTTCGGCTTGGCCATTTGTCTGGGGGTGGCCCGGAGCTATGAGGCGATGTGAAATGCCGTTCGTTGTACAAAAGAGTTGAAATTCTTGGCTTGTGAAGATACTAGCGTTGTCGGATACCATTACTTCAGGAAGCCCGTGAGTGCTGAAAATGTCTTTAAGAATTTCGATAGTAGATTTTGATGTTGGCTTTGTTTTCATTAGCCGTATTTCCGGCCATTTGGATTTGGCGTCAATTGCAAGGAATATGTAAAACCCATCTTTAGGACCTGCAAAATCAATGTGTAATCGCTGAAAATTTGATTCAGGCTGTTCCCACGGGTCGGGTGTAATGGAGCCTTTATTGGTTCCGAAGCTGAATATGCACAAGCTTGGCAAGACTTGACGAAAAGTTCAATATCCCTATCAATATTTTTCCAGGATAGTGGCGTACCGGAGAAGACGTGACGTTGAGAGGGGGGGGGGGGGGTAGTTTGTTATTTTGATGAAAAATATGGGTCAGTGGTCGATTATCTGTTATGAGTGTGAACTTGCGGCCACAGAGGTAGAAGTAAAATTTGTTTACCGCGAAAATAATGGCAAGAGCTTCCCTGTCCAACTGACTATAATTCGTTTCTGATGACGTTAGTGATCTAAACGCAAAAGCGATGGGTCGATCTTGATCGCCGAGGGAATGTGATAAAATTGCTCCAATGCCAGTTGGGCTGGCATCACAAGTCAGAATTATGGGAAGATCAGGGTTGTAGGGAATGAGGACCCGGTCACTGGCGATTTCTTTTTTAGTTTTCTGGAAAGCGGAATTACAGGATTGACACCAAAGAAATCGTCGATTTTTTCGAAGAAGCTGGCGCAAAGGATGAGTCATTGACGACAAATTTGATATAAATTTGGAGTAGTATGTTGCCATGCCTAAAAATCTTCTGACATCGTCGATGTTTTCAGGACGTAAAGCGTTTACTATCGCTCGTACTTTGTCTGGACACTTTTTAATTCTGTTATGTTCGACGATGTATCCTACGTATGAAATGGAGGTTTTGAAGAACTGCACTTGCCTTTATCCAAATGTAGATCGTATTGACGTAAACGCTTTAGACAATTTATCAAATTTTTTTAACGGCATTTCATGGAAGACCCGTAGACGATGATGTCATCAAAGTAGGCTAGAACGCCATGGAGCCCGCTCAAGATTTGGTCCAGAATCCTGTGAAATTCAAATGGAGCTGTTTTGACGCCGAACGAAAGACGTTTCATAGCGAATGTACCGCGGTGTGTTGACATCGTTTGGATTAATTGACTTTCTTTGTCGACTACTGCGTGTAAATAAGCTTTATATGTATCCAAAGTGCAAAAAACACGAGCATCACGAAGTTGATCCAAAATTTCATCAATTTTTGGGATCGGGTAATAGGCGTCTTGTAATTGTTTATTGACAGCGATTTTATAATCGACGCAGAGACGAACTTGATTGTTGGGTTTTGGGATCGGAACAAGTGGTAAACCCCAGTCACTACGGTCGAATTGATATATTATGTCATTTTCGTTTAAGTTCTGTAGTTCTTTGTCGACCTGGTCTCGTAATGCGAAGGGAATGTTCCAAGCTTTAACAAATATGGGCTTTGGGCTTTTGTGGAGGTGTAGGGAACATGTAAAATTAGGAATGCTTCCCACTTTTTGTTCGAAAATGTCGGCAAAGTTTTCCACGATTGACTGTAATGACAGTACTTGAAGGACAGAATGAATCGTATTGAGACGTCTGTGGAGTCTGTCGATGTCCTGGAGATTGATTCGGAAGCGACGAATCAATATACGACCTAAACTGGGAGTGAAACTGTCTGGAACGATGAATATTACTTCGGTCCGTTTTATACCGTTGTGTTCAACGGGGGTTGTTATGTATCCATGAGGTTTAAAGACACCTTGCGTATACGAACGAAATTTGATGTCGGTGTGCTTGACTGTTTCGTGGGGCAAAAGTCTATGAAAATCACTTTCCGGCAGTAAGGTGAATGCAGCTCCGGAATCTACTTCGAATTTTTGAGTTTGACCGTTTATGAGGACTGAAATGTAATAATATTTTGCTGCGTCGTTCACTAAAAAAGAAGGGTAAGACGAAAAAATGTCAAAAATTTTATTTATACCCGAGAGTTCGTCGAACATATCGGAATTCGAGTCGCCAGTGTTCACGGAATTCAAAATATTGACGGTTGAATTTGGTTTATGTTGTAGGAGTTTTAAGCACACCTTCCTAACGTGACCGATCTGAGAACAGTGTGTGCAACGTAATTTGTGTTTGGCGATGCGACAGATAGTCGATCGGTGACCAATTTTTCCGCATCGAAGGCAAGTATTTTGTATTCCAAGTGCTTTGAAATCAACTCGATGTTGTCTTTGAGAATTCGAGGAAGAAGATGAGGATGAACTGGTGTTTTATTGTGTAGGCTTCGACGGGGTGTGGGTTTACGGGTCGTCGGTCGTGCTCTTTGCCTAGAAATTTTGCTTACATCATGAGTTCCGCGTGACATTTCGTGTCTGTGGATTTCGGCTGCTTCGAGTGCAAGAGCTGAGTTAGCTAAAGTTGTAAACGGAGTGTCTTCGGATTAATAGTTTGGCTCGTATGCTATCATTCCTGAGACCACGGATGAACTGAGCCCTAAGGAAAATATCGGCAACACTCCGCTTACAGTTGCATTCGAAATTGCATGTAGACGAGAGACTTCGGAGCTCTGTAATGAAATCAGCTATGGACTCGTCATCGTTCTGATTTCTACTGAGGAATCGGTGCTGTTGAACAATAGTGTTCTTATTCGGACATAAATGATGTTCTAAAGTATCAACTAATTCGTCGTAGGTCTTGGTGGATGGGTCAATGGGTGTTAAAAGCGAGCTCAATATATTATAAATTTTTTGACCAATATGGTGAAGGAGTTCATTCTGCCGACGACCTTCATCAACAGAAATACCTCTGAGGACGAACCAGTTTTCGAGCCTCTTCCGATATTGACGAAACGTTTCTTTGGTGTCGTCAAAGATGTCGAAGTGCATCATTTGCGTTTCGGTTGATTTGGCGAGGTGACGAATTAAGATGCTGTTCTGTTTCATCATGTTAATCATTATTGATATTAGAGCTGTGATGTCTGTCGTATTAGGTGGAGGGTTGTCGTCCGATGACATGATGAGGTAGCTGTCAAGAGCGTTGTTTTACTCCGAGTCGCCAACTAAAGTGACTAATTTACGTTCCTTTATTTTTAAAGCAAAGTGTATTTCATCTCTAGGGAAACATAAATAAACATAAACACTACAACCTCCCAGGGTGAATCCTTACCAGTGGGCCTAGAGGGCTTAGCGCCTTAATTGGCTGCCCTTGAACTCCTGGTGAGCGACAGAACCACATCCCTTTTCTCACCCCTACAGCTGGAGCGAGCGAAGAAGCGCTAACCGATCGACAGTCCGGAGGACCCGCAGATAGCGTCAAGGGACGCTCACTGACGACCCCGAGGACCTGGAACCAGCGCAAGGGCGCTAATCGACCGGCCACCCAGGAGATCTAGAGCAAGCGCAAGGACGCTACCTGAACTTCGACCCGGAGGACCTGTGGCAAGCGCAAGGACGCTAACCGACCACCAACACCGAGGGCCTAGAGCAAATGCACGGACGCTAATCGAACTTCGATCCCGAGGACGTGTGGCAAGCGCCGGGGCGCTAATCGGCCACCTACCTGGGGCAAGCGCAGGGGCGCTAACTGAACTTCGACCCAGAGGACCTGTGGCAAGCGCAAGAGCGCTAATCGAACTTCAACCCAGAGGACATGCGACAAGCGCTTCGCAGCAGCGCGGAAAAGTCAGCAACAACACTGCCTCGTTGTTGATTACACCCATTTAAACAAGCAAATTTACCCTATTAAATACCACCTCCCTAGCGTCCAACAAGCCTTCTTTTACCTAAAGGACGCGAAGTTTTTCAGCTTAATCGACCTAAAAAAGAGTTACCACCAAATACCATTAGACCTAGCTTCACGAAAATTAACCGCCTTTATGACCCCATTCGGTACTTTCCAGTACAACACCCTCCCCTTCGGAATTTCCACAGAAGCTCAAATTCTGTCTACGCTCCTGGACAGAATCCTGAGCGATCTTAAATTTAATGGGATATTTAACTTTATGGACGATATCCTTGTGTACTCAAAGACAAAGCAAGAACATTTACGCCTTCTAAATACTCTTTTTCCCCGTTTAAAATATGCCAACCTAACAGTAAATCCAGATAAAATAAAATTCATGACAGAAGAAATTTCTTATTTGGGACATATTATTAGTCATGGTACCTATCGAATGCCCCCGGAACGCATATTGGCCCTCACCTCCCTTCCACGTCCTACAACCGCCCGACAAATTAGTCAAGTGCTAGGAGCAGTCCAATTCTTCGGCAATTTCATACCTAATCTCGCCGAAATAGCTCATCCATTGAACGAGTTACGAAAGAAAGACCAACCGTTCATATGGACCCCAGATTGTGAAAAGGCCTGGAAAAATCTGATAAAAAAAATCTCTTCCCCTCCCATTCTCAACCTTCCCGATTTCGACAAGGATTTCGCCCTCTTCACCGACTCTAGCATGCACGGCCTTGGAGCAGCACTCACTAATGTCTCGAATGGGACATTTAGCCCCATAGCCTTTGCCTCCCGCAAGTTGAATGAGCGCCAGCATGCCTATTCGACGTACGACAAAGAACTCCTCGCCCTGCAATTCGGACTCGAAAAATTCGAAATTAATTTAAAAGGTCGCCATTTTGGTCCCTGTTTGGGCGCCAAAATTTGCAAGACTCCCGTCCGCAAATTGTTTGGTGAAGGGGGGGGGAGGTGTAGAAATTAAAAATTAAACTTAAAATTACTCACCGAGCATAAGGGGGGGGGAATAGGGAGGAGAAGGAGGCTGCGCGATTCTTCTTGGCGAAAAGAAAGTCCGGAAGTAAGGCACTTCGCACGTATATTCAAACGGGTACAAGCTTAAGTCCACACGACACGTCCTTCCGACAAAACAGCCCGAGAGAGAGAGACCGGAGAGCTTCCACCTTTTTCCGCAGGCTCACAAAAAGGTCGAAAGGTGGGGGGGGGGATTTATGGGAAGGGCGGATGGAACATACTCCAGGAGAGGGGGGGTGGGGTTCGCTCTGTGATTCGTGATCGTGTTACGGTCACAATCTGGGGCTATCAGTCCAATTCTTTTCCGTCAAAAACACAAACGAGTATCATTTCATCGACTGATATTTTATTTTAACTCTTAGAAATGAGTTCTCCCTTGAAACAACACCGTGAGATTAATTCATTATTCAAATTTATGAGTGGTGAGAAATTTAAAAGTGCTTGAAAAATATAGTTTCTTGCGCTGGTTAGTCAAGTACCTACCTGTTTTGTGATCGATTACTATTTAAAGCAGAATTTGATACTTGAAAATCATAATTACGTCCAAATGAGTCATTTGCCAAAAAAATAAATAAATAAATAAAAATAAAATAAAAGATTGGTTTTAAATAAGCGGAACCCCGCACAATTGATTTTTTTAATATGAACAACCCTTCGAAATTGAGACAAAAAACGCTAATGTGATGCTAAAATTGAAAAAAAAAAAACCGCTAATTCAAGGATACAATGTGATAAAACCATAAAATCCGCAAATTCACGGCTAAAACTGAGACAAATCGCTAATTCTTGCCTGAAACTCATGTAAAACACTTATTTGCAGCTATAAAATGGAGACAAATCTTAAATTCGAGGACGTTGGCAAAAAGCGCTTATTATAGCAGCTACAATGGGGAAAGACGCTAAATTCGTGGATCCGCATTTTTAGAACATGTAGATTGATGAATCCTGACGTCCTTATGTACAGTTTGTTAGTTCGCTCGACCAATCACCCCGTCTTGGAGTTTTTTAAACAGCGTAGGGACAACTTTGAAAAAAAAAAAAAAAAAAAAGTGCACCCGTTATTCTTATCATCCTACTTAATATTCCTTTCCTTCGCTGTTTTTCTTGTAACTTTAGAAGAAATCTCAGGAAAAAAGAAGTGCTTGTTCCAATCAACCCCCAAGACTTTTAAAATGTAGACAAGCATCGCGTAAATGGATGACACGACCAAGGAGGAGAAAGAAGGAAAAAATGTTGGAGGTAATTTATTGGTGTACCACCTCGGGAGAAGTACAAGGTAACTTGGAAATGTACGTAACACTCCCCGTGGCGTGAAACTGGAGGTTTGGTGACAGTAGTAAAGAAAAAGGGGGGGAGGGGAATAGAAACTTTAGGTAGCAAATCGTGCACGAAGGATAAAGGATAATTCAAACTTTGTAACACAGGTATTGAATGATTTAGTCATTGAAAAGGTGTCATTCAAAAGCCGAGTTACTCGACTTCGCGTTATGAGCCAACCGAAAGAGAGATCCACTGGTTTCTGGATTAAAAAAACTAAAACAAAGACAATATAGGACTCATTTTGTTACCAAATCTTGATAATTGATAGCCTTATAATAGTTTTGTATGGAAAGGGGGTTGGTCACAACGCTCCTGGACCAAACTCACCCTTGGTCTTCACCCTCCTGAAAAAGAAACAAAGAAACAAAAGCTCTTCCTCATTAGCTAGCACCTGGTTCCATTGTTTTTTGATTCAAAAAAAAACTTTTTGACCCCTTTCCATGCACGAAAAACTCATTCTCTCTCTCAACGTTCACCTTTACCCCCCTCATTCCACAATGTTACGTTACTCAGTGTTGTTCCAACCCTTAGCAACCTTGTTCATTTGGCTACTTTGACATTTTTTTTTGTTGGTCGCCATCCCCTCTATCAAGTTAAACCCTTTTGAGTTTATGCCTTGTTAAAACAATAGCGCATACGCCTATGGACACAACAATGTTCATTCGGATAGAAAACAGTCTTTTTCGAGGATGTGAACGTGATGTTTGGACCTTCAGGGCTCAATTTCTAAGATCCTCATGAGATCGTCATCAGTAAGTGTGTATGTATAATATATATATCTCTTGGGCATCGTAGCGTGTGTGATGGGGCATGAGATCTCAAAAAAATGTTTGACAAACTTGTCCTCGCGTTCTAGAAACTGTACGTGTTACAAAAGTGAAATATTTTCTTTTTTCTTTTTTTTCGCATCGTGTACAACGTATGGCCTTCTGCCAGACTGAGTTTTTTAACCCTCTAAGATACCTCCCCCTCACCACCACACGTAAGTGGCCCCCCACCCCTCGCTCCTATTGCGGTAAAGCAATAATTTTTTGTCTCCACTTTTCCATTCGTGCCAACAGATTTCGAAGCAATACTTTTTCTTTTTTGAGGTAGGTTGGGTTATATGGCCGTTATTTATACGTGAACGGTTTAGAGTATTCAACACAACCCTGAAGTAAAAAAAAAAAAAAAAAAAAAAAATCTTGCGAAGGGGAACAACTAATACTGCGTTCCCATTCTTCAGGACGTTTTGAAAAATTAACTCGGTAAAGGAGAATGTTTGGCGTACTGGATAGTGAGTAGGTGGTGAGGGGGTGGGGATATGGCTGAAAATAATTTCCGAGGGCATTTTTTCTATCAGCAATGCGTAAGTACACGACGTTTGGTTTGTTTTGATTCTCGGTTTGTAACATGAATTGATGTTAAACCCTGTACCTTTGAAGAACGAACTATAAAAATAGTCAAATCAGTTGGAAATGACTGTTGGCAAAGTTGTTGCTCTAGCTGTAAACTTTCTTGAGAACTTTTTCACTCTCGTTCGAAGGCTCCAGGACCATTCATGCTTACTTCAACACTGTTGCTATATACAAACAAAAAAATATATCCGTTTATATAATGCACAGTCTACTGCACTATCGCTAGAACAAGGGAATCGTGGTCACCCTGCTCATTTTGTTTACCTTTGCTAAAGGCTACGGAAATTTAATTAATGTCAAAATGCGAATTAATTAATGGTATATAGAGGAAGTGCAGGGAACGGGAGTTCGTAGGCTATAAGGCCTGTATCTACAAAGGGATAGGATAAATAGTTCAGAGAATCACGACTGTTTTTATACATTCCTCCTTAAGTTTACACTGTCAGCTTTTTCCCTTCCGATGCGTTGCGTTTGCTTGAAAAAACGTAAGGTAGGCGTAATAAAGAAACCTTGAGAAATTAAGGTTTTAATAGACATACAATTTTAGGGAAATATTGAGACATAACAGAAATGTAAACAATCCACAAGTGACCTAATTTCATGACATTCTTCCCCGGTTCAATACTCTCGATCATAAGGTCCGTTCCACTGTTTCGCGAGTGCTACTCTTTTTTCATTCAATTTTTCAGAAAAAGCCAATGAAATCACGTGGTTTTCCACAATAGTGTAGCACTAGCAAAACAATGGAACGGACCTGTAGTCTTTGAAATGCGGTGGCAGCCGAGAGTCCATCCCTAAGTGGACAGACTTTAACTCATCAATTCTTGGCAAAGGGTAAGCGTCGAGGAGGGTAAAACGATTGATTGTCATGAGAGTAATCAATTACCATACGTTTTCGATGATTTTCATTGTGGATTACGAGAACATGAGCTCTCTAAGGTGATTGACTAGGCTCTATTACGCCTTCCGATGAAAGTTTTATTGAATTTCTTTTTTGATAATACAAAAAGTCATCGGCCGAATGCCTTCTCGATTTCAAGATCTATAAAAACGAAGGTACGATCATGCGTTTCGATGGACGAGGGGGGAATGGCAAAAATGACGTTAACGTGGGCAAAAAAAGTAAACAAAACGTAGGACGCTGTGAGCGTGGTGGGACGGTTGTAGTCAGCGGTGGTTATTGCAAAACAAGAGTACTACACACCAGTGCTCTGGTGTATCCTCTGTACCGCCGATCTGTTTATCATGGCGGGTCCTGTGCCTCTACGGTGCTGCCAAGCGTTTGCAAAGGCTAAGAAGCGACGTGTTGTTGCTTTTGTTGTTAGAAGGCGGCTGAGGTCCTGAGGTATTTTCCATCTAGCACGAAGGAAGCTGAAGAGATCGCACCTTAGCAGAATGTGCTCCGCTGTTTCCGGTTCACTGCCGCAGGGACAGTTTGGTTCATCTCGGCGTTTGTGGAAGTTTAATTTGCCGTTAAAAGAGTACTGCCGGGTAGCTGAGGAAATTTCACTTATTTCGCAGGCTGTTCTCGATTGATGGGAGGATGAGGTGCGTCTGGCGCCCTGTCGTTCCACTGCCCCATTCAGTTTGCCATTGGAGGGTGGCCGCACGTTGGCATTCCTTTAGATATTTAGTCGGAGTCAAGAGTCGAAGGGATGTCAGCCAGCCACGGTGGGGTTGGCTGCGTTTCTCCTAGGATTCGAGCTCTTGTTGAAGCTCGGATGTCCAGTTCCAGGTCTAGTGGTAGGACACCGGCTAGGATGTGAAGTGCTAGGTGAGACGTAGTTGAATAGGAGGAAGCGCCGTTGTATCGATCGTGCCATCCTATGAACCGGTGTTCTCGCTCGGGGCCACCATGTAGTGCAGGCGTATGCCACTTTTGGTATGAAAACCGTCTTGTAGTAAAGCATTCGTCGATGAAAGGATGGTCCCCATCCTCGGCCCGAGATGCCTCGTAGGAAGTCGCAGGCGGAGCTGGTCACGCGTAGTAGGTAGGACAGGTGATGAGCGGGTGAGCATCACCCCGAGGTACCGGACAGTGTGTGTCAGGGCCATGGGTTGGCCATGGCTTGTTAAGATGCTGCGCTGCGCAGGGAAGTTACCTCGGAAGATAGTTAGAGTAGATTTTGCGTAGTTCACTGTTAGGTGGCGTGAGCTGCACCATTCCGTGACAATGGTGTCCGCATGGTGGAAGGTTTGTCGTAGCAGCTGAAGTTCTGGTGCCGAGATTACGATGGTCAAGTCGTCCATAAATGACGTGGCCGTTTTAGTCCCACGTTCTCGAGTGCCCGAAGGAGAGGTGCGAAACCGATAGCCCGTAAGTGGCATGCCGCGACGGCACCTTGGGGGCATCCGCGCGTGTGTTCTCGATGAGCGGTGGAGCTGCCGTAGCTTAGCTGGATCTGTCGATCACTCAGATAACTGCAAAGGTCCAACCACAGCAAAGGTCCCAACCACAGCAAAGGTCCAACCACAGCAAAGGTCCAACCACAGCTAAGGTCTCAACAATGCCTTGAGCATGGGGTGCATAGCCTGAAACTCAGTTGTCGTATCGCACTGCAGTATCGCGGCTTGTTCTGGACGATGACATCGTGCGATTCACGGGGGCGCTGGTGCAAGATTCGGACGCGGGGACGCCAAGTCCGTCCAAGGTCGGCACTGTCAAAATGTTCCATCCCATTAGACCAAAAAAAAAAAAAAAAAAGTAATAATCAGAATGGTGCCATCATATTGGCGAGGGGGGGGGGGTCAGACAGATTCCTCTGAGGAGGAAATCTAAACGCGCGTCGGAGCTGGCACGCACTTTTTTTTTTTTTTTTTTGTCGTGATACGTTGTTTATTTTTCGCTTGATTTAAATTGGACATTTCTCTGTAGCGCCCCCTACCCCATATTGTGGTTACAGCATGATCGTTCCATCTATTCGAGCGAAGAAGAGTTGACTTAAAAACAAATGTGGGGAGTGAAAAAATCTTTTAAAAGGGGATTATTTAAGACAAATCCCATGCCAAGAACTTGAGAGCCATCTGCTCCGCTGATTATAATGGTATTTAAGAAAAGCTCAATTCGTGCCTTCTTTGAGGTGTACTGACGTCAAACTCTGTGATTTTTTGCAACTGCAATTGCCGTGGGACGCCGATTTTACATCAGACGAGCCAAATTCGAGAGGGGCTCTTCCCCGTGATGCTCATTTCAGACGTAGTTCACGTTTTGGTAAGGAGTTCCACATTTTGGGCTGTACACAATTATCTCCAAAATTGAATTTGATTGACCCTACAAGGTACAACAACTGTTTAAGAATACATTTCTCTTCCCCCTACGTTTTTTATGCTCATGAGTTAATTAGAACGACGGTGAATCCTCCGTTGGGCCATAAATTTAGTTTCTTGGAGACGATCAGTCCTTCAAATACTTTTTTTTTTCTTTAACTCCCTCAGCAAAAAAAAGATAAAACTTCGCGGACGTCCCCGGCTATTTATGCAGCTATACATACACACGAGCATATTCTTTGGTAACTTCTCCGTAAACTTTGCAATGCAGATTGATATTAATTACCTTCTTGGTTTCCATACATTAAAAAAAAAAAAAACGACGCGGTTCATTAGGGGAGCGTTTAATTTATTAGATTCCCTTCTTTTTTTTTGCGGAATATGTTCATTTTTATCCGATTGAGCAATGTAAAGTGAGGGGAGAAAAAGTTCGAGTGTCACTTGTTTTAAAAAGCGGGAAAATATTCAAATTAAGATTGTCAAGATTTACGACCTGAATTTTAAATAGATCCAACTGGACTGCTATTGGCCGGTTGAACAATTTCAACATTTTTTCCAGTGTTGACAAAATTCAAAGACGAAAACAAAATAATCCATTAATAAAAGGATTATGAAAATTGTATGGGCAATTGAAAACATTTTGGCTGACCATAGCAAATTTTTATGACAATTTCAATAAACTTCACTGCCTGTTTCTTGTCGCTGCAGTTGTTTAGACATTTACATTATTTTATTGATAAATTTCGAATAACGATTGATATCACAGAAGTATTTTCTACACAGATGATTGTAGATCAGTTTGAAATAATTTTTCCAACATGAGAAATATATTAAAGAAACCCCGACCTGGCCTAATGCGACATCAGTTGTGACTCTCACGGCTAAAAAAACGAGGGAGGGCCTCTATTTTTGCCCGATTTTTCCCTTCTGACTCTGTTTCTAAATCGTGCAGAAAATAAAAACCAATAAAGTAACTCTAGCCCCCCATTCAACTTTTTTTTTTTTTTTTTTTTTTTCTGTTAGGTAAATCAAGTCCTAGGTCTGAGGGGAGCTAGTGTATTTGAAGGTTTATGAGTAAGGGGGGAAGAGGAATTGGGAGTGTGGGGGCACCTAAAAAAAGAAAAAAAATATGACTTACCCTTTTTTTAGAGCTCCAGTCAAAAGAGGTCAACAGCCCTTTTGGCGTTCTTTAATATTATTCCCCCTTTTTATACAGCGATATACCTATATATATTTTTCCTCATAAGCGTGCTGACAAGATGTAAATCAAAAGGCAATATTGTAAAAATGGGAGAGCAGGCAGTAAAAACATTCATCAGCTCAAGGATCTTTTTTTAAATTTTTTTTATTATTTAGTTTTTGAGCATTTACTTGTATTTCCTGGCGAACCCAAAATAACTACGCTGTGCGCTTGTGTTTTGGATGAATACGTTAGTTATAGACGCCCCAAGAAACCGCGTTTTAAACAACGTGTTTCCTCGCAAATGGCCACAACGTGTCCACGGCCTCATAGGTTGCCACTTCAAACTTCGTGGATTGCCATTTATAGGTCATTCGGAACTTAATTTCGAGAAGTTTTAAAAACAACTTGACCTGACACAGTTTTCTAGCTGCGTACATAATCTACTTTGAGGTGAAAAGGTTGACATTTGCGCAAACCTGTCAAGAGAGAGAAAGAGGGAACACTCAGTCCGTTACTTCCTGGTCTCGGCCTTCTCCTTGAGGGCCTGCATCAGGGGAATTGGGAAATCAAGAAAGGAAAACAAGAAGAAGAAACAAAAAAGTCACGAAAAGGAACGCTTTTACGGTGGCTGAAGCTCTACTATGGCTGTAGCTGGGACACTGAGTATAGATGTGAAAGGATGAAATTTTCAAAACAAAATGGAGGGACTTGGACGATTCGAACACAAACGCCGAAATAAATGTCATTTCTAGTTCAGTGAAGAACACGAATCTGCTCGGCCTTGTCCCGCTAAAATGTCTGGAGATGTTACAGGCGCATTTGCTTAGTAACCATGTAACGTCGTGATGATGGTTGTTTCAAGCGCGACCAGATGTTACGGATCTTTCAAATACAGTGGGCTCCCAGACTATATTTATAACGTTAAATTATTTATTTTTCTACATTTTAGCCTAGGAGTTGCTGCAAGTTTAATTTTTACGCTTTAACTACTCTGTTTTAGCCATGAATTAGCGTTTTTTCCCAATTTCAGTCATCATGGGTTGCCCCATAAGACAGGGCTGGCCCAACCCAGAGCCCGCGGGCCAAGAAGTCCAAGCCCGCACGTGGACTACAGTGGTAAATTATCATTATTAATGTTGGAATTTTACGCCCCTCGTATTTTTGTGCAAATGGAAAACGCTACAATTCGCGCCTGCTCGTGGGCCGCTAATCCCCCGCCAAGTGCCCACTTCTTTCAGATCAAAATTGAAAATAACACTAATTTGGGGCTGAAATTGAGATAAATGGCTCATTCACGGCTGAAATTGAATATAAAAATAGCTGATTGACGTACAAAAGTGAGAATAAATGCTAAATCACGGATAAAATTATGAAAAATACACAGCTAACTCGTGAGGTAAAACGTTACTTCACGGCTAAAATTAAAAAAAAGCTGTAAAATCGCGAATAAAGTGAAAAAAACATTAATTCGCGTTTAAAATTTCGAAACGCCCTGATTCACGGATAAAATAGTGAAAATCGATAATAATTCACCAATGGTTTTGAAAAAAAAAAAAAAAAAGTGCTAATTCGCACCTAAAATTACGGGAGCATAAATTCTCATCTTATTCAGAACGCAAAGTTCGTGGCCTGATCCGAAAAAAACGCTAATGGCTAAAACTGCAAAAAATGCTAATTCGCGGGAGAAAACGACTCTTTAGCGGCTAAAATCAATTATTCACGGCTAAAGTGGAAAATAAATTGAAAAAAAAAAAAAAAAGCGCTACTACGGACGCTACACTGAGGAAAAAACACGGCTAATATTAGCAGTAAAAAAACGGCTAATAATTTGCAACCGAGTATATAAGGTAAAGTTAGCCAAGTTCCAAAAACTCGGCTAAATGAAATAATTAGCCGTCTCCGACGAGTAGCCGAGTGGGACTCGGTTGCAAATCTATTAGCCGAGTTGTTTTTCCTTGGCTAAGTCAGCTGGTTAACGTAGACTACCAATCCAACCGAGTCATACTACTCGACAAGCAGAGGGTAGTCGGCAATATTAACCGTCACTACTCTGCAGATTTTCCACAATATTTGACTTTCTTGACCGGCTTGGTTTGTCTGAGATAGCCGTGTTAAGATTGGTAATTTAACCGAGTGTTCTGCCAAGATGGCGGAGTTAATATGTCAGTATTGACCGAGTCCAGTTGGGTATTTCAGGAGAGTTATACAGCCAACGTAGTCGAGTCATATGGAACTGTCACACGAATAGAGACGGCTGATTCTGAAGTGTAAGTATTTCAAAAAGGCCGAATTGTTACGGCAACATTGTACTAGTATGTTTGCTTCACTAACCGCACTCTCTAGGTGCAATTGACCGATTAAACTATGTGATTTAGCCTTACCACTCGGCTAAAATAGCATTAGTAACCTGGCGTTGACGGCAGTGAATTACAAAGAAAAATCTGCTAAATTTGCCTTGAGTACGCGGTGAAACTAGCTTGTGCCAAACGGCTTACTTTTCCATCTCGGCTTACTTGGAAAAGTCAGCTGATGACTCCAGGCTAGATTCTCATATCCTCGAGTCCAATTAAGCATTTCTTGCTAATCTCCCGTCGCCAAAACCATGTCATTGATGCATGTTTTTACCGATAGAGCTGCACCTGAAACTTTACCAGACAAAAATTATATAGGGTATTGTGAAATTAACAAACAAAATTAAGGGACGATTTATATTTGTGAAAATAAAATAAATAAAAAAATACATAAAATGCAACAAAGATAACACGAAAATACCGGTTTTTTCAGTTTACGAGGCACGGGTTAAAATTTTTGGTTTCGTTCAAGGAGCACAATGAATCGCCATAAAAATTATGAATAAGAATTACCTTCTGACAACAACTCTTTTAATCTGCCTTGTTGTGCTTTTTGTTTTTCGTTGGCCGTTCTCAATTTTTCTTCGGCCTGTTTGATTATTTTTGGCTCGTACTTTCGCAGGCCATGAAGGAGTGCCGATGGGAGGACACGAGGATGTAACTTTCTGAAGTCTTCTTCAATCTAACATCGAAAAGAGTCCTTAGTCAGACATAATGATCAGACAAGCGTGAAAATGTATGCTAACAATTAACTAACCAAGCGAACGGCAATATCTGGCACACGAAGAATTGACAATTTGTCCAAATAATCAGTTATCGTTGGTAGCGATTTGAGGAATTCTCTTCTTATGCCGAAAGACACGTTCCACGCCTTCTCAAGCACAGGAGTGAAGTCCAGTCATTTGTATTCTACTAATGTTTTGACGTACTTGTTTTCCAAGAATTGTTCGAGGTTAACTGAAAATAGGACATAGAACATAGAAAATCATTGATTCTTGCCACTGTGAACAAGTTTGTAATATCAAGTATAATGGTCAGAGAGAGAAAAGGTTGAACAAGAAAAAACAATACCTTGGCGCCCTTCGAAATCGAGAGATCGAAGAATACGTTTAGATCGAGGAGAATCCGATTCGTCCTCCGACGATGTGGATGGTGTTGATCGGGAACCGCTGTGGGTTGAACGCCACGCTTGCAATCTCTTGTTGTATCTGTAACCAAATATATACATTTAATAAAATAAATTGGGTTCAAGAACCCATAAGAGATGGTGGTCCAACTTTTCCCACAGTTTTCCGTGAGGACGTGACGACTTTCCGACAGGTATTTTGGCCCCTGCAGCGCTGCTTGAATGAAAAATGGCTGGAGTAACCGTGAACCAAACGTGAACTTTTTGTTTATCTGCCATCCATTTTTTCCACATGGAATTAAAAAGCAGTTTGTCTGCTAGGAGAGGAAGGCCTAATTCTTTTAGATTTTCACTGGTCGGCTCGAGGCACTCCAGGAGTGTTATGCTCGTAAAACCATGTGCTGAAAACAGGGTAAAATGTGAAATTATTGCTCGTGCAAATATGAACCTAAAGCCGCCTAAAGCTCAAGGTCTATAAAAAAGAAGGTCCGATCATGCATATTGATGGACGAGGGGGGAAAGGTAAAAAATTTCTCTCCGGCGGCTGGCGGTCTGAAAGAGTGCATTTCATTTAGTATACGGATAAGTACATAAGATACCCACTCTCGTTTATCGTAGCGCTTCAAAATTCAGTTCAAAAATCTATTGTATCAACGGCCTTCGATTACCATTTAAATTTCTCTAAAAAGATGATTAGGCGAAGGGCTACAATAGGGGAAGAACTTTGAAAATTTTGCCAAAATTCACAAGTTTGTCCTAAAATTTGGTGCAAAAATTTAATATAAAGCGATTCGAAAACCACAGAAACTTTTGAAAATTGTTGCCGAGAGGGGGTTGACAATATGGGAAGAAGTTCAGCTTAAACAAACCCGGCAGCAAACAGTATGAGGGAGGGTCAAACATTAACGAAACAAATTATGATATCAACATTATCCTCTTGGGACGGCTAAGGGTATCCGTTTACGAAATGAAATGCACTCTTTCCGACCACCAGCTGCTGGAACGAAATTTATAAGGATTGGATTTTACGATTGCCGGCTTTAAGGCGGGGTTTCAGGCGGGTTTCCTCTACCCCTTCCCAGTCACCCCTCGCCAAAAACTTAGCACATAAAATGTTGGCTCCATTTCTGCACCAATATTCGATTTCAAAGCCAACGCCAAAATTTTAGCACTTACTTAGCATTCACGCGATTGGCCCAATTTGTTTTCCATTTTAGTAAGACAAGGGGGGGGGAGCTTTATGAAAATAAAATTAACAAAAATATGACATAAACGTGGGCCTTAGTACGGACGTTCGGGGAAAAAAACCGCTAGCGGGATCCAAGGACGCCGAATGAGAAACAACATTACCCCCGCTGTAGCAGCTGCATCTCGTGGCATTTTCGCACGTTCGTACAAGGCCCCTTCACCACAATTCTGGAGCTCGTAACGCGTGCGTTAGCGAAATAAACAAGGTGAATAATTGAAAGTAATCTGCTGAGAAATTCTGCTAACGCGTGCGTTATGAGTTACAGAATAGGGGGGCTGGTATTCGAAAGCTCAAAGTGCACTATTTAGTGACTCACTTATTTTTTTATACTTTAAGAGAATATCATTCAAACCCATTCCATAATCTACAACTAATTGGAAGTGGATTACAGTTCAAATTCCATTTAAAAATGCCAAGCGATCCATCATGTGGTGATAAAGAGCGCGACCCCTCCAGGAATCGAAGTACATAGTAAAATTAATGAACAAACTTACTTACCGATTATCTTGGAGATATAATCTGTGCTCATGCCCCAACTTTATAGGAGGGTCACTAATTCATGTTCGTCGTCACAATCCATTTTAAAATTGAAAAATACACTTGAAAAATACTTTGCACTGACAACGATAGGAACGCGATGAAATAACATGCACGAATGAATGAGTGAGACAGAATTTCGAACTACCGACTGCCGAGTGGCTCCCCACTATACCATTTTGACTCGGCTATTCCGGCCATCTTCTACTGGCACAGCCGAGTACAGCTTGCTAAAATTCCCTAATCCACACGGCTGGTTTTACAGACCCTCCCCTCCCACCACTCCCTTGGTGTCGAAGCTCCAGCTTTTTAAGGGAAAGAAAAGCAACGTGGCCCATTTTACTGCATTGCCCTACCCAGCCTATCCCTACCAGAATGTACAACGCAGCAAGCTTTTATCCTTAGGGCTTCTATAGACAAATATTTCAAATATATTATTTTTTTACTTTTGGCTGTTATTAGCGCTTGAGCTCAGTTATGACTATGATCAAATGGCCACCGAATAGGGTAATGGGTGATGATAGGAGCACATCCAGAAATAAGCTTTAGGAGGGATTACATACAAGATATAGGTGTGTTTTACAAATTCAAAAATAAGGCATAACGAGCAAACCATTTGAACTACAACGACGGGCAAATTTGCCTATTATATGAAGTTAAACTTCAATCTGATGTGAAATTGCCTGAATTTTATGACATAATAGGTATATCGAGAATATCGTGTTCTATGTTCTCATGTTTATAGTATAATTTTTTCCGCAGTCCCTGAACCTTTTCCCTAAATTTCGCACTTTGTTTTCTTGCTTTGGAACTTATGTTGTGAAGGACGCAATTGTGATGCAACATAATCCATCTTAAAATCTAGGGTTTTTCTTTTTCAATATTGTTTGTTTCGTAATGAAGGTGGGTTGTGTGTCCCATCCCCCCCACCCTAAGTACACCAAGCCAAGTCGTATGGCGATCAAAGTCGGCCAATATAACAAAGTATGCTACACCTCACGGCTACTTGCTCATGATTCAGATGAACTGCCAGTTAGGCCAACAGCGAAGTTTGCTATTCCAGACGCATTGGGTACGGCTGCTCTTTCTCATGGCTGCTCTCTACTCTAATAACTGAGTGAACAAGTAACCGAGTGTTTTTACTCGGTCAATAGATTCACTCGGCTACGCGTCAACTTCCACTAGATTACAACAGTATAATCTCACGGACAACAGAGCTGTATTTTTTTTCAATACGGGTAAGTTTGCCTTCAAATTTCATCAGCCGTCTACATGGCTTTCGACTCGGCTAAAATTCACGGCCACCTTAGCCATGAAACGGCGTTTACCGAGTTCGAAGGCAGTTTTTTTTTCTCAGTGTAGGAGTATGAAAACGACGATTTTCAGTTTCTGAAGGCAATTTCGTGGCTCAAACCACGAAAAAGCGCTAATCCATAGCTAAAAGTGAAACAAATTTCGCTAAATTCACAGAAAATTAAGAAAAGTTGCTAGTTCATGGATGAAATTGAAAAAAATCACTAATTAGCGGCGGAAATCAGGAAAAACACGAATTCACGGCAAAATTAAGATAAATCGATAATTCACGGCAAAATTAAGATAAATACGTAATTCACGGCAAAAATGATGCCGGCTGAAGTGGAGAAAAATTGATAATTAATGGAGAAAATTTAAAAAGAACGCTGGAGTAGGCAAGGAAAACACTAATCCGCGGATTAAATGGAGAAAACGTAAATTCGCAGTTTCCGATGGTAACTTCGTGCCCAAAAGTGAAAAAAAAAAAAAAAAAAGAAAAAGAAAAAATCGCTACCGAATTCAGAAAAAGCGTTAGGTAAAATTCGCGGCGAAAATTGGCGGAACTCTAAATCGTCGATGAAACGTGGAAACATCCTTAATCAGCGGCTAAAATGAGGAAAAACGCTAGTTTGCGGCTAAAATCAGGCTAATTGGTCGTAGAGTCTCGTTTGACAAAATTCGGTAATGATCAGAAAATTGGGAAATCATGAAAAAACGCGAATTCACTACAAAATTCAGATAAACTGATAATTCGCGACTGAAATGGTGAAAAATCGCTAAACTGGCAACAAATCACTAATTCGCGGTTAAAATGATGAAAACCCCAACGGCGGCCTCGAATTTACATTCTTGGCTGAACGTGAACAAAATCGCTAATCCACGGCTACATATCGGTTAATTCACTGCGAAAATTGGGGAACGAAATTCTCATAGATCATCGAAAGAAAACCCGCTAATTTACTGCTGAAATGGATATAAATAACTAATTTGCGGCTAAAATGGATACAAATCGCTAATGCGTGGCTAAAATGAATTGAGAAGAATTGGTGAAGTGTGGGGGGGGGGGGGACGATAATTCGCTGCTCCTCAAGGCAACTCCACGGAGGCATTGGTGCGCAAGATTCACCCGGAGGCGCCAGATGTCTAAGGTCGGCACTGCAATGAGCTGCCCCAGGGCGCATTTTTTGTGCAAATGGAAAACGTTGTTATTCTGTGGTTAATTTAATTTTGTTGAAGTTATTGAACAGGTGTCAAGTGATGCGTTTTAGTCAGAGTGTCATGGCCTTTTGCTCGATTTGGTCGTTGTGGGGGGGGGGGGGGTTGAGAGGATGAGTGGGCCCGCCTGAGTTCTTACACAACCTCAGGTTTATGGCCCACGACCAAAACAGGTTGGCCGGCCCTGCCCTAAGAAACTGTGGGTTGGCGTTTTTTCTCAATTTCGCGGCCGTGAATTAGCACTTTTCGTCAATTCTATTCGTGAATTAAGGCACATGTAAATTGTGTATAGTTTCTTTTGATCCTGATGAATTTCTTTTTGCTTCCTGTATGAATTAATAAATAATTAAAATAAATTAACGTTTATCTCCGTTTTACCAGCTGATTAGTGCTTTTCCTCAATTTTACAGGAGAACTAGCGCTTTTTCTCATTTGTTGCCACATATTAGCCCAATTTTCCTCATATGAGCTGCGAAGTTGCCTCGAGAATTGACTGAAAAAAAGATGACGTCACATCATTCTTGATTCTAATAAACAAATCTCAGCTTGTATAGTTCAAGGAATTGTAGTATAATCACTTGAAGAAAATTGTTGGCTTTGTTTTAGAACTGCCTACAGCGACGTCACACTTTTTTAATCAATTCGTGAATTGGTAATTTCTCAAATTCAGCCGTGAATTAGCGCGTGATTTTTATAGGCGAAAATTGAGGCGCTTTATCTCAATTTTAGACACGAAAGAACGTTTTTTCTCAATTTAAGTAGCGAATTAGCGCTGTTTCAAAATTTCATCCGTGAATCCGCGCTTTTGCACAATTTTAGCTGTGAGTGAGCCCTTTCTTTGTCAATTGTAGCTTCGAATTACCGTTTTTCTTCATTTCACCCTTGAATTAGCCGGTTTTCTCAATTCGAACCGTGAAGTATATCGTTTTATATCTCAATTGTACCTGCAAATAAGTACTCTTTCCCAATTTTATCCGCGAACTAGCGATTTGTCTTAATTTCAAGCGCGAAACAGCGCTGTTTCTTAACTCCGACCGCGAACCCGCGCTTTTTCACAATTTTAGTTCTTGAAAATGAGCGTTTTTTCTCAATTTCAGCCACGAATTGGCGTTTTTTTTTTTGTTTTCTTTACATTTTAGCAGCGAGTTAGCGTTTTTTTACCATCATGATAACCTAAAAAATCCCATTTTTTTATTTTCAAGCTCTTCATAGCCCCCATCCGTACAGAGGCCCGGGGTGGTCCACCCTCTCGCCTTAATACTATAATTATGCCCTTGGCAGTTACAATTCGCGAATATTTCGGCGGGATTTGATGTTTGAAACTGTTTTTTAATTGGGAGTCTTGGATTTTACCGCGAATGACAAAAATGGTTTGGATGTTGTGCTCTCCTCACACGATTTTCGCTTGTCCGCTCTTCTTTTACGGCTTTTTTCTTGCATGGAATCGTGGAAGTAAAAACACCCCATTTTTGTGCAAATTACAGAAGACATTTTATTTTTAAAACAAAAAAAAAACGCCCTAAGGCAGTTTCACAAGTCTGTCATTGGCATCTTTCTATTGAAATACGAAATTAAAAATCGCGCTCTTGACGATGGAGTTGAGGAAAGCTCCATGGGACTGATGGAAGAAGGGTGTTGGATGGAGGAGGGAGTTAATATTGGAACAAATTAAAAATCGACCCTCTTTTTCTTTATTTAGTTCGTGCTTCGAATCTAACCGAAACCCTTTTTCATTCACCCCCCCCCCCCGTCACTAGCTCATCCTACCATTAATTGGGAAGCCCATAATAATCAAGAAAACGTTTCGTGTGAACGATTGATATTTTTTTTATTTTTTCATTAACGCGTCCACTTCTTATTTCACATTAACTCCAAAATATAATATGACGCATAGAATGAATGAAATTTATTGTCTTATAATTTTGGTCAGGTTGGGCTGCCAAATAAGTGGAACGTGAGTTATAAAAGGTTTATTTTCTTGAAGAGGTGAGGACGTTTCCTTTAAAATTCCATTCAGCTTCTCCAAACTCACCCTCTTCCTAATGGATACACCTGACTTTCTGCAGTTCTTCTTGACTCTCCCCTTCTTTTCGACTTATAGCTACGATCTCGTCTCAAGCGCCTAGTTCTCTTTAAACGCAAATTGTCCGCGAGATTATATATTGTATCCAACTTATTTAAGTACCTACTTTTATAAAGTGAATAAGGCCCTCCACACACGGATCACTTCTCGAGTTATGGCATAATTTGTAGGGAATTTGCAAAGTTTTTTCTCTCTGATATCAGTTTTTCAAAGTACATTTCTTTTACGTCAATAGACGTTGTGCCTGGCAGAGCGCAGGCCTGAGTTTCTGGTTATATTGGCTTAAGGTTACACGGGTCGTTTCCCATATCAATCTGAATCCTCTTTCTCTACCCCTATTAAGTGCTATAATTTTTGTACATTTAACGCGATTTGTAGCCCGAAAATGGTGAGGCACCGTTTCGGGGTTTGTAACAGTGACGAGCGTCTCGGCCGCCCCGGTTATAACCCTGAAGTTGAGAAAAAAGAGGCTAATTCCCAGTTTCCATACGTCCTTAGGCGGCTAACATTGAGAATGCACGCTAATTTGCTGTTTTGGGGCAATCACGCGGCTAAAAGTTCTAAAAAACGCTAATATTCTTGGCTGAAATTCCGAAAAAGCTCTCATTCGTGGCTGAAATTGAGATAATGCGTCAATTCGTGTGTAGTTCTTCGGGAAAATTCGCGAATAAAATTAAGATAAGCGCTAATTTCCCGAAGTTGGTCATTTGGACAAGCAAAGGATGATGCAAGACCTCGTTGAGATTTCCGCCCTGGGCCCCGATAGGTGTTGGTCCACTACCGATCCCGCTATTGCTCAATTTTGCTAGAAGGATGTGACACAGCGCGTTAGCGTTCAATAAATCGCCCATCGGCCGAGGAATCCGCTTAGTACTGGCACAAAGTGGGCAACTCGATCAAAGTGTGTCCAATTAAAAAAAAAAAATCGCCCTCTCTCGTGATTCGATTTGTCTTGCCCCCTCCTCCACCACTAACAATTTCTCAAATTTTACCGCCCAGGGCTAGGGTTGCCAGATGACCGGTTTTGGAAGTCCGAGGCCGGACCCTCGACCGGCCTTAAGTAAAGCCGGTTTTCGGATTTGCTCATTTTGTAATAATTTTGACTTATTATTTCTCAAAAATAATTCTTTGTAATCGTATCGCAAAAAATTGTTTTGGCCCCCCCTCAAAATTTGTAGTTTTACGTTTCAAAGAGTCCAAATCTGAAATAAAATAAAAAATGCCCGTCCGCCGTCCGGGACATATCTTGCCCTAGGATTGCTCTTAAAAAACTCGTTCTTTCGCACATAGACTCTATTTGGGGTCTAGTTGGTCCAAACATCTGATCAGTTTGATCAAATAACTCCCTGGGGTTTTATGGGCCAAAATCGGGTCCAAAATGGGGATTTTCAAAGGATTTGGGATCATAGGGGTGTGGGATGTCGATTTTCATGTAATTTCAAGCCTGATTTGACTACATCCATGTATAATAAACCCATAAACAGTCGAAATAATAAGGCATTGTTCGATAATTCGCAGCGTTTTTTCTTAATTTTTCCTCATTAAACTATTCGTAAGGGAACTTAGCGACAAGATTTTATTTCTTAAAAACCCGCGCGTGGGAGTGGCCTGGGTTCAATTTAAAGCGGGTCACCCGGTATATATTTATATAATACATGACTTGTACACAGAGTGTCCAATAACGAGATGCTCAGAGAAAAACCTGAGTTTCGGGCCATCATTTGGGACCAAAATGCATAAGTAAAGCCACATTTTTAAAAATTCCTTTTAGTTTTCTCAGAATCGTCCATTGTACGTTATTTTGGCTTGTTGCTTCTTTTTTTCTCGGCAGGAGTAACGCCATCCGCTAGAGGGGTGGCTCGATAGCGGAAGAATATTTCTCTAACTTTATGTTTGATCGGCATGGATTCTTGGTTCATAGCGGATAACCGATGTTTTAGCGTTTGTACGTTCCTCTCAGCTAGACCGTTTGATGCGCAGTGGCCTGGAGCGATCAATTTTTGAAAAATTCCGGAAAGTGTGCAGAATGAGTGGAACGATTTGCTCGTAAAAATCGGAGCATTGTCAGAAACTATCACGTCTGGAAAACCATATCGTGAAAATATGTCCTGGAGCATCTCAATAGTTGAAGAAGAAGTGAGAGCTGAGGCAGAAATCGCTACTTCTACCCATTTTGATTTGGCGTCGACCACCAATAAGAAATAATGCCCTTGAAGTGGACCGGCGTAGTCGATGTGGACACGTTACCAGTTGGAATCTGGTTCTTCCCACGGATGAAGTGGAGCTTTCGGAGGACTATGCTTGGTTGACACGCATTGCTCGCAACTTCGTGTCAATCTTTCTACGTCTTTATCGATTGCTTTCCAATATACGTGGCGGCGGGCTAATTGTTTCATTTTTGTAGCGCCTAGATGCGTTCTATGCAGTTCGGCAAGGACAAGTGGTTGAAGAGTCTTTGGGACGATCACTCGAGGGTCATTGTCAGGTCGCTGTCGGGATTTTGTGTGCTTCGAAGATTTTGAAGAACTATTTTTAGTTCTGCGTCCTTATTGGTTTCTTCTCGAAGGGTGTTGTAGGTCAGGTGAGGTGTGGATATGGCTGAAATTAATGCGACGCACAGTTGATGAACTTCTTCATTGATAAAAGAGTCGGCGAGTTTGTTTGAATTCACTGGAGCTCTGGAGAGGCAATCAGCGTTGCCATTTTCTGTCCCTTTTTTGAAGACCACTTCATAGTTGAAGCCCGACAAGAACGCAGCGTATCTTTGAAGACGAGCCGAGCTCATTTGAGGGATTTTTGAAGTCTGGTGAAAAATACGCTCCAAAGGTCGATTGTCGGCGATCAATTTAAAAGGGCGAGCGAACAGGTACTGGTAGAGCGGAAGATAGGGATCTCGATGCGAAGGCGATAGGTCTTTCTTGACCATCGACTATAAGTGACAAAATTCCTGCGATCCCGTGAGGACTTGCGTCGCATGCGAGTTGGACTGGTAGATTTGGATTGTAGGGCATTAGGACTCGATCGCTTACAATTTCTTCTTTTAATTTGATAAAAGATTTTTCCACTTCGGCTGTCCATTTGAATTGAACGTTCTTTTTGATCAGAGTTCGTAGTGGTGCAGTGAGGGTCGAGAGGCGAGGAATGAATCTAGCGTAATATGTTATCATTCCAATAAATCTTTCGACGTCATCGGCTGATTTTGGTCGAGGCATGTTTTGTATGGCGCGGATTTTGTCCGGGCTCTTTGAAACTTTATTCAACTCAACGACGTAGCCTAAATATAGGATACGCTCTTTTAAAAACGTACATTTCTTCAGATTTAAGTGAAGATCGTATTTTCGAAGCTGTTTCAGGCACTCGATCACATTATTGTAGCACTCCTCAAGGGTAGAGCCGTGAACAGCGATGTCATCGAAGTAATATTCCGTTTTGGGAACGTCTTTCAAGATTTGATCGATAATTCGGTTGAATTCAGCAGGAGCTGTTTTGATGCCAAAACTTAAACGGTGCATTTTATAGATGCCTCGATGTGTCGTAATAGTTTGAATTTCACTTGACTGGTCATCAACTTTGAGGTGTAGATACGCCTTGTAAATGTGTTGACGGGTCAGTTTTGCAGTTACGAGAGTGATGATTGTCTTTTCCACAGTGGAGGCACAGTCCATCGACTCCTAGTTCTTGATAATTCACGCGAGGCCTTGATTTGGACTGGTTTCGCTGGTTATGTCGATTTCTATTGTGGAACGATTTTCTTGATTTTCATAGATTTGTATGGAAAGAGCCGGGAGTTGATGGTCGACTAATGCGGTTGATTTCAAGGTGAGAGGAAACAGCCGGTAACGTGGTAGCGAGGGCGTTCGAATCGATTTTTTATGCTTCGAGGGCAATGGCTTTTGCTACTATGGCCTTGGATTCACAATCCGAGGTGGAAGTTACTTCGAGTAATTTTTCCCGAATTGAGTTATCCCGAAGGTCACGAATAAATTGCGCACGCAGAAAAATATCTGCGATCGAGACTTTGCAATCGCACGGGGAATTAAAGTCGCAATCACCCAGTTTGCTTCGTAGAGTAGCCACAAATTTGGAAATTGATTGATTTTCCGTTTGATATACAGAAAGGAACTGGTGTTGGGCTACGAGAACGTTCTTTTTCGGGGCAAGATTACTGTTTAGTAGTTCCATGAGCTCGTCGTATGTTTTGTCAGTTGGACTTTCAGGAGCGGCGAGTGAAGCGATCATGTTGAAATTCTCAGGACCGATGGAGTTTAGTAGTAAACGGGCACAGTAGGGCTTGTTCGAGAGAACGTTTTTCATCTCGAGGTAGTTTTCGAAGCGTTTTGTGTAATTTATGAACGATTCTTTTCTGGGATCGAAAGTGTCGAAGTTTGGTAGAAAAACGGTTGACGAAGTCGAGGGCGCTTCGCGGATTGGTGTCAAGGCCGCGGCTGGTTGTAGTCGATTAATGAGTGCATCGAACACATTTGATTGCAGAGTCATAAACTCGGCGAATTGATCCGGATTCATATTTTTTTAATCCTCGTCGTCAATTTGTGGTGAGTCGAGATTTGAAATAAGCCGAGAAATTAAAGTAAATTGAACCGTTGTATTTTAATAGACTTCGATAAAAATTGATTGAAAAAACAATATGTTAAAACAATGTGGAGAGGATAATTACGAGGGATGAAGACGCAACACTGTATACGTATATGTATGTGCATGTATAGGCCGGTTTTCGAACTTTTCAAATCTGGCAACCCTGCCCAAGGCTATAGCCCCGGTAGTCCCCCCCCCCCACATGATCCGGCCCTCACACTCTACAGCCTTAATAGCAAAGATCTTACGGACAGGGCCTACGAATGGTCAAGTTTAGATTGGTAGTACGTGAGAACTGAAAATTGGTTCACTAACCCGAACTCGTATCATTCCCTAATTTTTCGATGAGAACCTCACATTTCACTAATGTGGTCAGCCACAATGCGGTCCGAAAATTTAGTCGGAATGCAGGGAAATTGTCCCCAACCCATAATAGGGAACACATCGAAATCTGTGGGTGGAGGACGATGCAGCTGCGTTGAAATCCCCTTTTTCTCGAGAGCGATACATTTTCTTGGAGCCACCTTCCGCCGTCGACCGTCATATCCACCGGTAAATTAGATTCGAGAACATTTTTCGCCGTGCTAACCAAGTACTCTTTCGATTTTGACTGTAATTTCACCCTTTTGCACTTCAAAAACCTGACGAGATCCTCCACCGTAGCGACGTCAGGACTCCCTGACAAGACTGCACCCGGTATATACATCTTCCGGGTTCAATTTCACTTCTTTTATTGGTCTTGTGGCACTCATGAGCTGCAAGATAAAAATAGGTAATTAGTGCCTTGCAAGAATTTGTGTTAATAAAATCAATTGTGAAGCTGTGTAGCCCGGTGAAGCATTTACTTTTTATGTAGAGTTTTCGTGCCAACTTGACCGTTCTAAAGAGCTACTCCTCAGCAGCAATAAATAAACAATCAGTCTTTGATAAATAGTGAGCCGTAACGAGCTTACTTACTTTAAAAAACTAATTATCATTAGGTGAGGGATACTGAAATTGAGAAGATTAGGGAAACGACGTTTGTAAACTTCCTCATTGGAAACCGTCATGAAACCCTGATTGCGCATCTGCCGCACATCGTTTATTGTAGTCCGGGAGCCCACCGTATGAAAAATCCGGGTCATATCATCGTGTCTGGCACCTGCGCAGGACGTTTTTTATGGTCTAGTGTAGGAGATGACACGTCATGAGATCGCCAGACATTTTCCGTGGGTTGGGGGCTCACAACGGAGTTATTAGCTGTTGGCAAACACACCTTTGGGCCGATTGAAAACGGCTGGCAAAGTGTAAAAAATTTGTTCATCGCAAACAATGAACTAGCAAACCACCATTGCCTTCCAATTTCGAATGAAGGCCTGGCTGCTTAGTTAAGTCTCGAAATTTCACATTTTTTAAAGTTCGCTCATGCCGCTATCCACCATGAAATTGGATGGCGTTGTTGTTTTCCTTACATAATAAGCAAGACGAGCACTTCAATTCCCCATCGAGTTCGACCCGTGTGTGAAAGGCCTAAGTGTAATTGCATTGAGGATAATGAGAAAGATTCGTGAAATAGTAAGGCGTAGTAACATTTTTCATGCGTTAACCCAATTCTAAAAAATGACAAATAACAGACTCTACAAGTTGAAATATTTATTTGTAAATTTATAAAGCGATTCAAAATTTCGCATACGCCGTGATACGTCACAAGCTGGACTGAATTGACAATTTCCTGGTCGCGATTAACTGGTTTATCGGATAATGGCTTTCCAGCCAGTGTTGTGGCAAATCCATACAGATTTTCCAATTTTAATCCCCGCACATTACTCACCATGAAATTTGAATTTCAACCAAAATGTCTGTCTCCAGCGCCCATTCCATGAATTAAACCCGTATTCTTGGCCCGTATAAAATAAAATATAGAAGCCAACGGGCAACGGAAGTATGCGCGGACCCCTAGTTCACGCTACGCTGAATTCATTATTCTAAGTTGAAATAGGGGAAGAGGAAGAGGAAACAGAAAAAAAAGGAGGGAGAAAAAAAAAAAAAAACTATGGCGACCTTCGTATACCCTTCAAGCCTTTTAAAGTGTTTTTTTCCTCCCTCGATTACTATCGTCTCCGCCCTCCTACCCTTTTCTTTTCACTCTTTTTCCCTTTTTTTTTTTTTTTTTTTTTCTTAACCAATGAATTCCCTAGTTTTCAACCGGATGGAATTCTTCCACCATCACTCTTTTCTATTATTGGTTGAAGTTTAACGTAAAAGAAGAAAACAAGTTTACAAAAATAACACAGCATTGTTAATTTAATTAAAAAAAAGAAGAAAAAATAGAAAAAATAATCTTGAAGAGAGAACGAATTCCAATTTAGATAAGAATTTTACTTAAGCATTTTCTTTCTAAGAATATCATACAATTGATGAGAAGAGGGTGAGGGCAGATCTCGAAAGGTGGATGGTTAGAGCTTCAAACTGGTAAAAGAGGGATTTAGATTAGACGATGGCCAAGAAGGAGGCGGGTGGAAAAACTTGAGAAAAGAAGAGAAGATTGTTTTTTTGAGAAAGTACAAGAGAGTGAGAGATAAAAAAAAAGAAAGGTCGAATGGATAGAGACTGAAGGGTGAGTAAAATAAGGGGATGAACCCTTAAGGTGGCCGCTTTTGTTTTAATAGGCGAGGGGCAGTTTTTGCCTTTCTTATAGTTATAAAGACGACTGCTGTACTTAGAGAAGTGGAGAGCAACTTCTTTTTCGTGCAGTCTTTATTCCCTCGAAAAGATAAGAAAAGTGCTATACCACGGGAAAAACACGGGAAAGGAGGAACATTCACTTCTGAGGGGGAACAGTCGACAAGGCAAGGGGTGATGGTGGGGTGAAGAGAAACTCTTCTCGTGTTAAGATAAAAGCTTAATGAAATTCTTCTTTATTTGGAGCAAGGCGGAAATTGTCAATGCCCCACGGCAGATTTTCAGAAACAGCGCTACCCTTAATACACCCCCTCCACATTGGACAACTTAGCATAAGAAAAAAATTGCGAGAGTAGGAATACTGCATTTCTATTCCTTCATTATCGTTTGATACAGATAACTTTTTCTATTTTTCCTCTCTTTGTGCGTACTTTGTTGTGGCATTTCCCAGCAGTAATCTATTGTACATAATAACTTCTTCCAAGCGTGGACGAAAATGTCCAAAATTTAAAATTAGAGAAACCACGCCCACGTTTCTTGGGGGGGGGCGTTTTTTTTCTCGAAATGCCAGCATTTGAGTTGCTTTGGCTCGTTTTTGGCGTTTTTTGGCCAAGAGGGGCACATCACATCACTGGGTTGGCTCGCCTGTGGCTGTCGGGGGGCAAACGTTCGACTTATAACCAGCGTGAAGTCAACAATTAGTGGTTTCTGGAGGCACCTTAGTGGCTGCTGGAATTACGAAAAAAAAAAAAAAACAAACAAAAAACGTTAATTCGACGTTTCTGCAGGCAAATTCATGGAAAAAAGTGAGAAAAAGTGGAAATTAAGTGAAAAAAAATCACTGAAATTGAGAAAAATATATCATTCGAAAATAAAACTAGGAAATCGCGAATTCGCTTTGTGTCTTTTGCTTGAGACGCAGCAAAGTCCGCCGCCAGCTACCCTTTAAGTCTCCAAAAAATCCGCGTGTTTCTCGTGGTCGCAGTGTTTCCGCCAAACTATACCTCTTTCCTGTACTTCGGATGGTTCGATTGCTTGAGATAAATAATTTCTGCCGCCACCTCAAGATATCAAAAACCTTCGCCGATACAAGATGAGAACCCCTTCAAAGCCTGAAAGAAAATCCGTGTCGATTTTCAAATTCACCGCGCCTGCGAAAAAGCTGTAGATACGCGTTTTTCGTCAAATTATAAAATTTCGTCAACTTTTGACAAATTCGCCCAGTCGATTCATATTTTGGAGCCTGACTCAGCTTATGAGACTCACCCGACCAGTGCAGCCTAACACATGCCTATAATTGACCAACGCAACCGGTTTCCCTCATAGCACCATCGGACCATCACTGACGTTGCCTGACTGGGAAAAAGACCAGGCCGAACAGACTGAAAAAAACCGTTAATAACTAGCAAACATCGGAAAATCACAATTTCGCGGATACAATTGAGAAAAATGCCAATTCGCGGCCAAAATTTAATAAAAAACAGATTCTCAGGCATTGAAAGGTGAAAAACGCTAATAACCGGCTAACAATAAAAAATCGCAATTTCACGGCTAAAATTGATAAAAATGCCAAATCGCGGCTAAAATTGAATAAAGTGTGAATTCTCTGCTAGAAATGTTAAAAACTCTTATAACCAGCTAACATCGAAAAACAGCAAATTTCACAGCTAAAATTGAGAAAATGCCAATTTTGCGGCTAAAATTGAATCAAAAGTTCATTCTCAAGCATAGAAATGTGAAAACGCTAATAACCGTCCAACAATGAAAAATCGCAATTTCAGGGATATAAAATTGAGAAAAATGCCAATTCGCGGCGAAAATTGATTAAAATGTGAATTCTCTGGTATGAATGTTAAAAACACTAATAACCGTAATATTGAAAAATTGAGAAAAATGCCAATTCGCGGCTAAAATTTAATAAAAAGTGAACTCTCATGCATAGAAATGATAAAACGCTAATAACCAGCTGACAATGAAAAATCGCAATTCAACGGCTATAAAATTGATAAAAATGCCAATTCGCGGCTAAAAATAAATAAATAGTAAATTCTCAGGCATAGAAATGTGAAAAACGCTAATAACAGGATGAAAAATCACAATTTCACGGCTAAAATGGATAAAAATGCCAATTCGCGAGTAAAATTGAATGAAATGTGTATTCTCTAGTAGATATGTTAAAACGCTAATAACCGGTTAGCATTGAAAAATCGAAATTTGACGGCCAAAATTGAGAGAAATGCCAATTCGCGGCTAAAATGGAATGAAAAGTTAATTCTCAGGTAGTGATTTCAAAAACGCTAATAACCAGCTAACATCGAAAATCGCAATTTCGCGGCCAAAATTGAGAGAAATGCCAGTTCGCGGTTAAAATTGAATAAAAAGTTAATTCTCAGGCATGAAATTCAGGCTAATAACCGAATGAGAAATCACATTTTCACGTCTAAATTTGAGAAAAATGCTAGTTCACGGCAAGATTGAATAAAAAGTTAATTCTCAGGCATAGAAATGATAAAACGCTAATAACCAGCTGGCAATGAAAAATCGCAATTTAACGGCTATAAAATTGATAAAAATGCAAATTCGCGGCTAAAAATGAATAAAAAGTAAATTCTCAGGCATAGAAATGTGAAAAACGCTAATGAACGGATGAAAAATCACAATTTCACGGTAAAATGGATAAAAATGCCAATTCGCGGGTAGAATTGAATAAAATGTGTAACTCTCTGGTAGATATGTTAAAAACGCTAATAACCGGCTAACATCGAAAAATTGCAAATTTCACGGCTAAAATTGAGAAAAATGCCAATTCGCGGCTAAAATTGAATCAAAAGTTGATTCTCAGGCATAGAAATGTGAAAAACGCTAATAACCGTCTAGCAATGAAAAATCGTAATTTCAGGGATATAAAATTGAGAAAAATGCCAATTCGCGGCTAAAATTGAATAAAATGTGAATTCTCTGGTAGGAATGTTGAAAACGCTAATAACCGTATAACATTGAAAAATGCTAGTTCACGGCAAGATTGAATAAAAAGTTAATTCTCAGGCATAGAAATGATAAAACGCTAATAACAAGCTGACAGTGAAAAATCGCAATTTAACGGCTATAAAATTGATAAAAATGCCAATTCGCGGCTAAAATGAATAATAAGTAAATTCTCAGGCATACAAATGTGAAAAACGCTAATAACCGGATGAAAAATCGCAATTTCACGGTAAAATGGATAAAAATGCCAATTCGCGGGTAAAATTGAATGAAATGTGTATTTCTGGAAATGAAATGTTAAAAACGCTAATAACCGCTAACATTGAAAAATCGCAATTTCACGGCTAAAATTGAGAAAAATGCCAATTCGCGGCTAAAATTGAATGAAAAGTTAATTCTCAGGCATAGAAATGTGAAAAACGCTAATAACCGTATAACATTGAAAAATCGCAATTTCACGGCTAAAATTGAGAAAAATGCCAATTCGCGGCTAAAATTGAATAAAATGTGAATAATGTTAAAAACGCTAATAACCGGCTAGCATTGAAAAATCGCAATTTCGCGGCCAAAATTGAGAGAAATGCTAACTCGCGGTAAAAATTGAATAAAAAGTTAATTCTCAGGCATGAAATTCAGGCTAATAACCGGATGAGAAATCACAATTTCACGTCTAAAATTGAGAAAAATTGTAGTTCGCGGCAAAATTGAATAAAATGTGAATTCTCTGGTAGAGATGTTTAAAACGCTAATAACCGGCTAACATTGAAACATCGCGATTTCATGGCTAAAATTGAGAAAAATGCCAATTCTCAGGTAGAAATGTATAAAACGCTAAATCGAGGCTAAAATTGAGAAAAATTGCTGATTAACAGATAACTATTAAAAAAAGAAAGAACTGCTACGCAAAGAAAGTGTAAAATTCGCGGCTAAAATTGAGAAAAACGCTAATTAATGGCTAAAATTGAGAGAAATCGCTATTTGGTGGATATATTAACAAAAGACGCTGATTCGCGAATTAAGTGTATAAAAACGTCAATAAGCGGCTAAAATCGGAGAAAAAAAATCACGAATTCACGGATGAAACTGAGAAAAAGCGCAATCTAATTCGAGGCTAACATGAAAAAAACAAAAAAAAAACAGTTAATTCGATGCTAAAATGCGAGACTAAGTGCTAATCGGCTGCTCAAGCAAAGAAAAACGATAATTTGCAGCCAGACAATTGAGAAAAAGCGATAAAGCGCTCAGCTAATATTGAAAAAGAGGTTTTAAAGCCTCGATTCGGCTTCGCGGCTGCTAATATTGAAAACAAGCGATTATTTTCCGCTAAAATCGAGATAAATACACCAATTCTGGCAGGGTATATCCGATACAAACCACGCTGCTATTAAAGACACATGCGCTGACCCCGAGAAAATTGCGCTCGTATACTTTTTATACACTTCATTCGCGAATCAGCGTCTTTTGTTAATATATCCACCAAATAGCGATTTCTCTCAATTTAAGCCATTAATTAGCGTTTTTCTCAATTTTAGTCGCGAATTTTAAACTTTCTTTTTTTAAAAGTTATCTGTTAATCAGCAATTTTTCTCAATTTTAGCCTCGATTTAACGTTTTATACATTTTTACCTGACAATTGGAATTTTTCTCAATTTTAGCCGTGAAATTGCGATTATTCAATGTCACCCAGTTATGAGCGTTTTCAACATCTTTACCAGAGAATTCACATTTTATTCAATTTTGCCGCGAATTAGCATTTTTCTCAATTTTAGACGTGAAATTGTGATTTCTCCTCCGGTTATTAGCCTGAATTTCATGCCTGAGAATTAACTTTTTATTCCATTATAACCGCGAATTGGCATTTCTTTCGATTTTTCAATGCTAGCCGGTTATTAGCGTTTTTAACATATCTACCAGAGAATACTCATTTTATTCAACTTTACCCACGAATTGGCATTTTTATTCATTTTAGCCGTGAAATTGCGATTTTTCATCCGGTTATTAGCGTTTTTCACATTTCTATGCCTGAGAATCAACTTTTGATTCAATTTTAGCCGCGAATTGGAATTTTTCTCAATTTTAGCCGTGAAATTTGCTATTTTTCGATGTTAGCCGGTTATTAGCGTTTTTAACATTTCTACCAGAGAATACACATTGTATTCAATTTCACCCGCGAATTGACATTTTTATCCATTTTAGCCGTGAAATTGCGATTTTTCATCCGGTTATTAGCGTTTTTCACATTTCTATGCCAGAGAATTCACACTTTATTCAATTTTAGCCTCGAATTGGCATTTTTATCAATTTTAGCCGTGAAATTGCGATTTTTCATTCTTAGCCGGTTATTAGCGTTTTTCACCAGCCAAAATCACGAATTTTGTTTTATCACCAATTTCGGTTGTTGACTTAACCGAACCCACATGAAACATATTTTTAGAAAGAGGCAAAAGCCACGAAATTCGGTTTTTCGTCATGCGAAATTCCCTCATAATCCGGGTTTAAAGGAGCGAAGTCCACGAAATTTGGTGAAATTGGTTACTTAACCAGTAAATCGGCAAAATTGGTGCGAAAAAAACAAAAATGAGTGGAATTTTGTTTTTAAGGTGTCAAATTTCAAACGTTTGTTCATGGATGAATGAAAGTCTCCAGCCAAAATTACAAAACTTTTTTTTTCTTCGTTCGTTTGTTGCGAAATTAGTTCTTTAACAATCCAAACCTGCGAAACTGATTATCTAAAGAGCAAAAGCCTAAAGACATTTGGCAATTGAATAGGGAAATCCCCTAAAATTGGTGTTGAATGAGTCGAGTCGACTAAATTGGGTTCTGAAATAGTGAAAGTTCTAAAAATTGGTTTTTGAAAGAGTAAAAGGCACGGAACTTACACAATATATATAAGTTATTATCAATTTTTCCCCTCTTTGCTGCTTTGCTGGTTCTTTCAAAAAGCAAATTCGTAAATTTTGCTCGATCAAACACACAATTTTGTCATTTTGGCTCGCACAAACCCCAAATTTCTCAAAGTTTTGTGGACTTTCGCTCTTTCAAAACCTAATTCGCCAATTTGACTCATTCAAAAACCATAATTTAATAGTTCTGGGCTCTTTAAAACCTCGTTAAGTTAACCTAATTGTTAACTTGTATTTAGGCGTCCTACTTTTGTCTTTGTGTACTACTTTCCGTCGAAAGCGTCCTACTATTGTCCTACACTTTTCAAAGCAGGCGTCCTCGGAAACCAGTAGATGTAAAAGGGGCGTTTCTACCCGGTTGGGTAGAAATAAAATAAGGAGATCATTTGAGGGAGTCTTCAGTTAGCATTTTTGAGCGAATAGCAAGCGCAGTGAACCCTTTATTCTAATGAAACAAAAAAGTGGCCCAAAAAAAATGTGGAATCATCCTTAACCGTCTTATGATAAAGGGGGGGGGGGTGAGGGTCACCCGGCCCATGCATGGCCATCCCAGAATTTTGGTCACGGCGTGCCCATGTATAAAGTAGAGAAAAAGAAGAAATAAATCGCTCAGCAGGCTCATGCAGCCAATTTAAAAAAAAAAAAACACCAATTCATGGTTTCCCACGACTAAAATTGAGAAAAAGCCTTAACGTGCATGCGATAAATGAGAAAAAAAAATCGCTAATTAAGCTCAAATAGCTAAGAAAATTGAACAAAAACGCTAATTCGCAGCTAAAAAGGAGAAAGGCTAAAATGTTGCCAAAAATCAGTCATTCGCAACTAAAATAGGGGGGGGGGAACGCCAATTCACGGATCATTTAAACAAAAAAAAAAGATAATTCCCGGCTAAAATTACTACAAAACGCTCCCTCTCGCAAATTAAGTGAAGAAAAACGCTAATTCACATATGGAGAAGAGAGAATGCGCGAATTCGTGGCTGAAATTGAGAAATTATTCGCGACTCAAACTTTGAGAACTCACTTTATTTCCCAGTGAAAATTGTGATAAAGCTCTCATTCGCAGCTAAAATAGAGAGAGAGAGAGCGTAATTCGTGGCTAAAGTTGACAAAAGACACTCATTCTCAGCTTAGAATGGTGAATAACGTTAATTTTCGTAACAGTACAACCAAAAATCCTTTAATTGGCGGTTAAAATAGAGTGGAATCTGTAATTCGCGGCTAAAATTATATAAGCTTTAATTCTTGGCAACAATTGACGAAAAGCCTTGATCCGCGACAAAAATTAGAAGAAAAGAAAAAAAAGGCTAATTGAATAGGTGGCAAAAAACTGCAATAAACCACTAATTCATCCTAAAATTGAGAAATCGCTAATTCGTGGTTCTGACAGACAAGCTCGTGGCTAAAATTGTATAACCTCCTCGATCACGGACCACTCATCTCTTTAGCCATTGAGACTTTAGAGCAGCGGTTCTCAACCTTTTCACGGTTACGCCCCCCTTGGAAAACGAAAATTTGTTGCCCCACCCCCTAATTGCATCGTATTGTTGTTTTTTTTTTTTTTCAAAACAGACATGTTGAGGACTCGAAACCAGGAAAAGCTTCGATTTTGGTCAAACTACGAAGGGACGCACTTGTTTTTGCCCACTTGCACACTTTTCAGAGCGTATAAATAAGGCAGTGGTATCGTCGGAAACTCGTCAGTGCAATGAAGAGCCTCCACGCCGGGCGGACACGGTTGACCGCCTTTGGAGTCGAGAAAAGGGCGATGACAGCTCCCTTTTGGTGCATTTTGACAGGAGCCTAACTACCAGGGCCGTGGAGAGAATATTCGAGGCCAGGGACGAAATTGAATGAGGCCCTTTCAACTGGGTGAGTAACAGACCCAGTGCCACCCTCGCTTATTTCTGGAAAGGCCTACATAAAACCACAGTAAAAGCTCCAATCGCAGCCCAACTCTCCAACACAGTACAATGACCCAATAAGGCCCAACAAAAAGCCATGGTTCAATCTCAGTGGAGCTGTAATAACAGTAGAACCTCCAAAGACAGCAATGTCTCAAGAACAATGAAGGCCCAGCCACTGCTAAGGTCCAACCACTGCAAAGGTCTAACCACAGCAAAGAGCAAACCACAGCAAAGGTCTCAACCAGAGCAAAGGTCCAACCACAGCAAAGGAAAACCGGGCCCGGGGATGAAGGACCCATCCCCCCCCCCCCCTCACGACAGGCCTGCCGATTGCATTTCTCAATTATTGAGTACGGGCAGGGGGACTCAGGCAACGTAAAGAAACAAAAATGTGACGTTTCTGTAGTTTCTTATATATACATAATTATGTTAAGGTCTCAACGCTAGGTCATGGGTTCATCGCTTACGCCCGAGTGTGGCAGCTGTTACACCTTGGACATAGTTTCGGCACTACTCAACCACAGCAGAGCTCTCAACCGTAGGAAAGGTCCAAACACTGTAAATATCCAATCAACAGCTAAGCTTCAAACCCAGTAAAAACTCAAAACACAAGGAAGACCCAACCACAGTTTGCAGCTCGCCAACCACAGTAAAGCTTTCCCTTTATCTCTTTTATTCCTTTTCTTGATTTTTTTTTAAATCCGCACGCCCCCAAGGAAAACCAGGCCCGGTGATGAAGGAACCGCAGTGTTCCCCCTTCTCACAACCCAGGCCTGCCGATTGCATCTCTCAATTTAGTATGGTCTGAAGGGCTCACGGACAGCTTACAGAAACAAAAATGTGACGTTCCTGAAGTTTCCGATGTATTTTTATGGTGGGTCTTAACCTTAAGGAGACGGGAAATCTCGTCAAGTTGATAATCACTGCTCTAGGGGTTCTTCAATGTGTAAGGTAACTAAATAAGAATACGTATAGATATTTCTCTGTGTATTCAACTCGTGAAAGAGTCGTACTAGGGGAGGTTGTTAAAAATGTAGAATAGATCGGGTTCATACACCCCTTCCAGCGCACGATGCTAAAAAGCTAATAGGAGAATAGGAAGCTCCATCTCTTTTCACCCTTCTATCCACCCATCATAGATCTTTTGTAGTAATATTTCGAATGCACTTGGATCTCCCTACCCACCCTTTATATCCCCCCGCAAACCCTACTCAATCACCACCCCCTCCCTCTCCACAGAAATCATTTATCTCACTCTATGGCACCATACTCTTTATGAGCACTCTCGTTAGAATGGTTGAGGCGGGGGAAGGGGGGTGCCTTCGGTATAACGCTGAATAGTTATGCAGTCTGCCATTTTGTTAGCGTTTTCAACGAATGTACAGACTCTTTGAACCAATAAACCCAGTTTCCCAGCTTTTCGAGTTGAAATTTTAGCGAGGCTATAGTGAAATTTCTCAGTTGTTTCTGTCGTTTCACTCCATATGAACACAGTGTGTGCGGTGATGAATTTGTATGTCTACTCCTTTTAAACTGGACACGAATCGGTGAAAGATTACCAAAACCTTGGGAATGAACAGAACAAATAATGCCGGATTCTACGGTATCAAAACATGTCACAAATTAGGGTTTTTATGGGTATAGTATGATGGGTGATTTGCGTCAACAAATAGGAAAAAACGGTTGTCTTTAAAAAGGAAAATACGCTTAAAAGCGGCTAGTGGCTACTGCGAAGTTTTCAACCCTGTAAAAGGGCAAGTGCGTGATAAATGAAAAAAGGGTTGAAATAAGGCCGATAAGAAATGAAGGGAAAGGAGAGAAAAGTGAGAGCTTTAATTATTGTCTATTCTCTCTTTTCTTTATTTTTCCATCTCTGTTCTTTCAAGCTGCGGGTTATTAAGAATTACCCAGCGTCTCTCCTTATACTTCCCGCACCACACCACACCCTCTAGTCCTGGGAGCTTCATAATGAAGAGAAAAGGCTCTTGATTACTGCTTTTTTTTTTTTTTTTTTTATTCAGCGTTCGCCAAAAAAAAACACTGCCAAGTTAAAGTTTCTAAATGGGTGGTTTTGGCTCCCAATTCAAAACAAATTATCCCCCACCCCAACCCGCAGAGTCATTCTGATACGTATCGACGTCCACCCTTTTCCATTCCACGTGTGCGGTATAAAATAATTCGCGTCGATTGTACGTGCATGAAATCAATACAAAGGTTTGTGCTGTGTGCCACTTTTTTTTGTCCCCTTCGCGTTATTTGACTATTTTGTAAGGGGAAAAAGGAATTTGTGTGGTGAGAGGGGGGGGGGAAAGGGTACTGGCCCCATAGTGTACGTTGAGGTCTCGAATAAACATTTGCGTCAAATTGATCCTTTGCGACTATTTAATATTAATGATAGTACAATGGTGGAAAAACGTTCTATACGCAAGATAAAATAAAAAACAAACCACTAATCCTTGGACTTCACCCAAAAAGTCTTTTTTCGGGTTGATTCCTTCTTAAAGAGGGGTGTTTTGCGACGATCGGCCTCGCTCAAAAATAACCATCACAAAACAAAAGATCATCATTAATCCAACGCTAAGTGAATGAATAAATAAATGTTGCACCCTGGTTCGTATATACACATTATTTTATTTAACCCGCTTGAGGGGAGGGAATAGAGATAAAAAGTGCCTTTCAAAAAATTAATAAAACCCAACTAACAAGCGAGTATAATTTTTAAATGAACGAAGAATAGTCCGAAATTAGTATATATTTTGTACAGGGGATGCGGGTCCTCTTCTTTTTCAAATGATCGATGTAATTGGAGGAAATGTCACCGTTTGGTTGGTGTTGAGGAGGAGGGGGAAGCGAGAAGGAAAAATAGCGGAAGGAAAAGGGTTGGACACAATAAACAAAACGTAACGAATTTAATTATTAAAAGTAAAAAGGGGAAAAAAGTATCAGTGTCAGTTTGGTTGCGATGAGGGTGTTGGTGGTGGTGGTGGGGGGGGGGGGTTTGATAAAAAGATGGGCTTTCGGGATGAAAGGAGTTGTGGAGGAGAAGGGACCCCCCCCTCCTCCTCTACAAACTAACGACGAATAAAAACACAAATGGTTCTTGAGAAGATGGCGTGAGATTGTTACTTAAGGAAGGGGGAAATGAAAAATTATTTTGAAAAAAAAAAAAAAAGGCAGCACTTGGGCCGTAAGGATTTCATTAAAAGAAACTCTGTAATCAAAGTTACTCCTACAGTAAGGCCTTATTAATTTAAAAACAATAATAAAAGAATAATTGAAGATCCCAAGTTTCAAGTATGCTTCTTTTCATTATACCTCTCCCCTGCCACCATTTTTAATTGCTACACTACTCGAAGTAAAATCTAAAAAAAAAAAAAAATTGTTCAGTAAGACTTGATTTCTGAATAATAAATGGTCCTTATATTTCGTTCCAATTTTAAAAATAAATTTATGGGTAGGTAACAATCAAAAGGAGGTGGTTTTCCATTTATTCAAAAGGGGGCAATTTCTTATTTAAGCGTGATTTGCGTGCATTGAACGAAAGACAAAAGAAGTTTCTCTCTTATTTTCTTCCCCTAAAAAACTTGGCAGCTAGGTGAGGGGGGGAGGAGAGGCAAGAAAAAAGCGTAAGAAAAAGACAAAGTTTTGTCAGTTTGACACTTCTATTAGGTTTCGTAGTTACAGAAAAAAAGAGGAAGAAAAATATCACCGTCCCTCGTTTTTTTTTACTTCTCTCTCAGTATTTTCCATTAAAAAGTTTCTTTGGGGGGGGGGGCTTTATTTTGTTTAATAGCTATTAATTATTTCTAGTTTCTCGAGAAGAGGGTAAATTATCCAAAAATAGTGGCTCTCCCTAATAGATTCCCTTCGCACAGCTTAAAATTAATGGTTTTCAGATATACCGCGGGACTTCCATGATACAAGGTTTCAGGGAAACGTTAGACCAGTGGCGTAGGTAGGAATTTGTCCTAGGGGGGGGGGGATCAGATTGAAATCTCGTAAAGGTGAGGGAAGGGGGGTGATTTCACATTTAAGTCATCATTCCACCCAGCCAGCACAGTCTTGAATCTGGACATCTTGTTGGCCTCATCATAGCCTCAATCTCTCAGTTAGGGGCAATTTTTGGACTCAAACCGCAAATTAGCGCTTTTATAGCCGCGAGTGCACATCGTTCTTCTCGATTTCAGCCGCAGATTAGCGGTTTTTGCGGAATTTGCGCATTTCCTCAACTTTAGCAGCAAAGTATCGTTTTTATCCCGTGAGCGATGTTTCTTAAATATCTACGATCTATTTTAGTTGCATATTACCGATTTTTCAAATTTATTTACCAGGGCATTAGCACTTTTCTCAGTTTAAGCTCGAAATTAACGTTTTTCTTAAGTGTTTTCCACAATATTAGCCACAAAATAGGGGGGACTTCTCACGAATTAAGATTTTTTTGGTTCACCGAGCGATTTTTCTTAGTTTAATCGCAAAAAGTTGCCTTCAGAATCCACAAATTGGCGTATATTCAGTTTTTGGCGCAAATTAGAATTTTTATCAATTTCAACCACGAATTAGCGCTTTTTTAAAATTGTAGCGGTGACGTGTCGTAGCGTTTCAAACCTGTGAATTCGCGAATTTTTTCAATTTCATTCACAAATTGGCGTTTGGCGCAATTTTAGCTGTAGATTGGCGATTTTTTCCATTTTTAGCCGCACATTAGCAATTTTCTCAATTTTCAGGCTTAAAATTAACCTTTCTCTTAATTTTGACCAGGCTGATTATTTTATTTTCTAAATATAACCCACAAATGAGCGGTTTTTCACATTTTACCACCGCATTAGCAAAACTGTATAACTTTTATAGGTATAGATTATTGCTTCTTTTCAGTTCTAGCCGTGAATTAGCGTATTTTTTAACATTATACTATAGCCATGCATGAATTTGCCATTTTTTTTTATTTTAGCCACAAAAATGCCTTCAGAAGGTGCGAATTAAAATTAAAAATGCATTTTTTTTTTCAAACTTTTTTTAAATCAAAAAAATTACATCTATCCATCCGTTTCGGTCAAAATCTCATCATTTTCGAATTTTAATTCGAGAATTAGTGATTCGTCTCAATTTTAGCAGCGAATTTTCGCTTTTTCTAAATTTTAGCAGCGTGGTAGCGTTCCCAACCCGTGCACTACCTACCGAGTTTTGTCAATGTTTGCCAAGAATTGGCGTTTGACTCAATTTAAGCTGCAAATTAGCATTTTTCCCCCATTTTTAACTGAGAATTAGCACTTTTCCCCAATTTGAACTAAAAATTAACGTTTTTCATAATTTTAGCTCCGCTAAAAGGTGATTTTTTTCAATTTTAGCCGCGAATTAATGTTTTTCCACAACTTTATATCTGCAAATTGCAAATTAGCGATTTTTCCCCATTTCAGCTGTGAAATAGCGTTTTGTGCTAATTTTGCGGCTATTCAGCATCCGATTCCCTTTTTCATACGCGAATGGGCGATTTTACGCCCATTCAGTTGTGAATTTGCCTTTTTTTTTTTTTTTTTTTTTTTTTGGGGGGGGGGTGCCTTCCCGGCCAAGCCGAGCCCGGCGACGCCAAGGCCACCAATTGGGCCCCTACGTCATACCCAACGGGTCCCGGACTCGGAGGGGCTAGCACGGCTCCTCAAATCTCCTCACCCTCCCCAGAAAATCCAGTACTCGGACCCCTTGAGCCCTGGAAAATTCTAGGTCGGTCAACCTGTCCCTCCCAAATATAGCAAACCTCGCTGCCGCAAACCCCTCACACTCTCTCACTAAGTGACCCGTTGTCTCCTCCTCCACTCCACACCTCTCACATGTAGGGTCCCCTATTAGCCCCATCACGTGCTAGTGTCTCTGAACTGCAAAGTGCCCTGTAACTGGAACTGTGCTATCCCCACCGCCGGTTCTGGGCCGACATATTCTGTCATGGCCCCCATCTTAGCCAGCTTGTCTGCTCTCTCATTCCCCGGGATGCCAGCATGACCTGGTACCCACCCTAATGTAACCGTGTTACCCTCCGTCAGCAGTGCCGATATACTGGCTCTACAGCACCCCACCGCCCCCGACTTGACCACCGGCCTGGAAATGGCCCCGAGAGCGGCTCGGCTGTCCGAGTATATCGTTATTCGCTTATTTGTCACGCCTTTCCGTCTCAGTTCGATTGCACAAGCCTCTATGGCCGCAACCTCCGCCTGGAACACCGTCGCGTATTTCCCCAACGTCAGGCTCTCTTCCACCCCCATTCCGGGGATGTATATGCCTGACCCCGCCTTCCCTTTCCCGGTTCCAATTTTTGAACCGTCCGTAAAACACTTAATCTCTTCTGTATCACCCCCTTGCCCGGCTTCCCGGGATAGTTTGACCACGATCGTCTTTACAAAGTCTCCTTGTTTAACCATTTGATCCGATTTCATGCCCGTGGACGGTGCCACTCTGCGCATGTGTTCTCGTATCCCCCCGTTTCCTACCTCCCCTGACATGCAGTCCAATCTGTATGCCGTTTCCATAGCCCGTGCCTGCAGTTCAAGGCTTAAGGGTTTTAGCCCTAGCATTACCTCCATCGGTCTTGTTGGTGTCGTTCTGAACTCCCCCAGGGTCGCCAGACAGGCCAGCCTTTGCACTCTGTCTAATTTAGCTGCGTTTCCCTTTTTGTTCGCCGCCCTCCACCAAACCATGGCCCCGTAGAGGATCCTTGGTCGGATAATCCCCGTGTACAACCATAGGGTCATTTTGGGGTTCAGGCCCCATGTTTTCCCCACTACCCTTCTAACCTGACAAAAGGTGCCCATCGCCTTCTGATAAGTTTCCCTTATGTGCTTTTCCCAGCTCAGTCGATGATCTAGCCACACCCCTAAATACTTAACTTCCGTTGTTAACTCCACCTCCTTGCCCCTAATCTGTAGAGTCTGAAGCCCCTGCCTGTTCCTCTTGTGTGTGAACAGACACAGCTTCACCTTGCTCGGGTTAATGGTTAACCCTCTTGGCTCGCACCATTCCTCCACTATACTAATCGCCTGCCTCATAAGTTCAAAAAGTGTCGACAATACCTTTCCTCTAACCACGATGGCTCCATCATCCGCAAAAAACTGCATATAGAAGCCATTTTCCTCCATTAATCTAATTAGTTCATCTACCACTATTATCCATAAGAGGGGCGAGAGGCTAGACCCCTGCGGAGTTCCTCTCTTTGCCCTCTTTCTACCGTTTCTCCCCCTAACTCTGCCCTAATCCACCTATGCCTCAGAGCATGACTAATCCATCTAACCACCATCGGGTTCACCCGAAAGGTTTTCAAAGCCTCCACTATACACTGAAAAGTGACCTGGTTGAATGCTCCCTCTATGTCCAGGAACAAAACCAATGCGTATTCTTTTTGGGGTATGGTATCCTCCAGCTTCCCTACCAGCTCTTGCAACGCCGACTCTGTCGATTTCCCCGCTATATAAGCATGCTGCCTCGGATGATATGGTCTGCTTTTACCTATGCCCTCCCGGATATACCCGTCTAGCGTCTTCTCCATCAACCTCATCATTACCGAACTTGAACTTATGGGCCTAAAGTTTCCGGTCCTATCATGGTTCCCTCCACCTTTAGGTATGAACGATACTCTCACCCTTTTCCATGGCGTTGGTACTTGTCCCGTCGCCAGAGATGTGACGAAGAGTCTCCTTATCCTTTCCTGCGCTCGTCCTCCGGCCCTCTGCAACATGCATGGGTATACCCCGTCGATTCCCGGTGCTTTATATTGGCCCATCGACTTTAGGGCCCATCTGAAGCGCTCTCTATTAATAATAGCGTCGCTCTCTTTCATCGCTCCTTCATGTTCCGCTATATGCTGGCTGGGCACAACCTCCTCCTTCTCACAACCTGGAAAATGCGCGCTTAATAACGACTCCAAAATTTCCCTACTTTCTACCACTACTTCACCTGACGGCTCAATAATTGTGCCCAGAAGTTGCCGGCTATCCTCCTTTACTATGCGGTTAAGTCTCGCCACCTTCCGCGTGCTCTCTACCTCTTCGCAAAAGCTCCTCCACGACTTTCTCTTCTCTCTCCGAATCGCACTTTTGTATTCTTTCCGCGCCCGGTGATACGCCTCCCATTCCTCCTCCCCATCCGTTCTCTTAGCCGCGCTCAACGACGAGTTCATCCTCCGCTTCTTTTCTTTCAGGTGGACATTCCACCACACCGCTCCCCTTTCTTTGACCCTTCTCTCGGGACAAGCCGCCTGAAAAGCCAAAGTTATAATTTCTCTTATCTCTTTCTCCTCTTCATCTAAAGTGTTTCTGGATACTTCTCCCGTTGCTTCTCCTACCGTCCTCTCGAATTTCTCCCAGTCCGTCCGTCTCGGATTCCTCCCAGGGGGTTTCTTAACTCCTTTGGCTCCTAAACTAAACATAATAGGCCTGTGATCAGAAGTTATTAATCTGTCACAGACCCGCCAATTAGTAATCCATCTACCCGTCGGCCCTAAGCTTAGAGTAACATCCAGGACCTCCGTCCTATTGCGCACCACAAAAGTTGGCTCACTCCCGACATTCTCAATAGTTAATCCTAATCTTACTTATTAGGATCTTATTTGAGGAACCCCACACTTCATGGTGGGCGTTTACGTCCGCTCCCACCACTAACAGGCTCCCGGTGTCGCTACAATAATCTCTTAGGCGTTCCAGGCACTCCGGGACCACATCACTGTCCGCTGCCCGGTACCACGAGACAACCACTATTTTCTTTCGTCCTACGCCCGGTATCTCTCCTTGGACGGCAACCGCCACAAAGTCCCTCGTCTCGTACGCCCGCAGTGGCACCGGTTGTAAATCCGCTGCTACGACTACATATGCTCTAGGCACTCCATTAACTCCTGTATAAAAAGACACATAATATTGATTATTCCATCCCCTAATCTTAGACTTATATACATACGGTTCCTGAAACAGTCCCACGTCGAACTCCTTTTTACCCAGCAATACGGCTACATCAGCTGCCGCCGTTTTACTACGCTGTAGGAACCTCACTTACCTCCCCCCCCCCCTTTTTTTGGGGGACCGGAGCAAATCTTCCTCCACCTCCTCCAAAGTTCTACCAAACGGTGGACGCCGGGTTGTTGTAGTTGTCGTGACGACCAACCCACTCCCCCCCGGCTGTTGTCTCTGAGCCGCTATTTCCTCCTCTACCTCCATCGCGGTTTCCTCCTCGTCGGTTTCATCCCCTAGCCACGGGTTTTTAAGTACTCAGAACTTGACCCGGGTCAGTTCCACTCCCAAGTAGCCTACCCTTTTCACCTCTTCCGCGTCTTCTTTCGGGACCTCGATTGTTACCACCGTTTTCAACCCCACCTGATCGGTCTCAAAACTAACAATGCTCCACTTATCGAATTGAAACGTGAGATCTGGGTTAACTACTGCCATGCATGGCAGGAGTTCATCCTGTCTCAATCCGAAACCGGTAAGGACTCCCCGGATTCACTTCGGAATCGGCAGTTCCGAGAGCCGGTAAATCGCCCATCCATGTACCCCCACCCCGTCCCTTAGCGTACTTATTAGCAAATCCGCATATTCTTTACTCCCACACGTCATAACGTACAATTTACTCTCCTGTACAAGCCCGGAGTTTACAAATCGGATCTTTCCCCGGAGGGGTAGGGTGCGAGGTGGACCGAAATCTCTTCTGGTTTTCGTTCCGTTTCTCCTCCCGTAATCTATACGCTTGTTCGCGCTCGTATTGTTCGCGTTGTTGTTCGAACCTCCCCTTAAAACCCGTGAGGGGCTGTCTTGCCCTCGCCTCAGCTACCTTACGGGCTCTATTCTCGCGCCTACTTTTCTCCCTGGCTTTCTTACCCTCCCGACGGGTCCGAATGAAGCCCTCCGAATCTTCCGCCTCAGAGTTTGACTGGGCCGCTGTTCGCGTCCCTGTCGGTCTCAAATTTCCGTCAACCACCATATTGCTTTTCTGGATGGGTATTCCGCCCTGGTTTGCTTGGGCCGACGAGTCGTCCCTTGCTGCTTCAGAGACGGTAGACCCGTCCCTGGAGATTCTCAGCTTTTCAGCCGAGTTGATTAGCTCTTGGTTATCGCCCATAGTGAGCGATAACGCGGCCCTCGTGGCCTCCGACCGATGAACCGAAAATTTTCCCACTACCAACGATCCAACGCACTTGATTCAGCACTCAAAATGTTCGTTGTTTCCTTCTTTCTCACCTCCGCACCTCAAAACACGTCTAAAATGCGTTAAAAAGACAAAAAACTCGTTAAATCCGAGAGCCCCTGATAGTGAAAACGTTATCAGGTTACCGTAACCTTCCGAGTCCGAATTTGCCATTTTAGTCCAACTTTAACCTGAAAGTGTCTTTTATTTGTCAATATTGTAGCGTGTTTTCTCAACTTAAACCGCGGGGTTTGACCAAATACAACACTTTTGCGTTGATTTCCACAATTTATTCCTAGAATGGCCTCCAATGTACCGCGAATCAGCGATTTTTTTTATAGATTGATATAATGAATAAATCTGTCGCCGGCATTTTAATTAGTAAATTAATTAAACTGATATTATCCGGACGACGATGGAAGGGCATAGCCCAACACGATTCGAGTTTCGAGAAAAAATGGCTCTCCGGCGGGATTTGAACCCGCAACCTCTGGATTACCAGTCCAGCACGCTGCCATTTGCGCCACGGAGGCGCCTATGGGAGTCGTACTCCGAGGGATAAGCTAAGCCGAACCCCACCTAGGTCCATTGTTTCTCGAAACTCTAGGCGCTTCTCCTGATCGGTAAACCACGCCGAATTTAATCTTATCTAGATGTTGTTAGATTGGGCTATGCCCTTCCATCGTCGTCCGGATAATATCAGTTTAATTAATTTACTAATTAAAATGCCGGCGACAGATTTATTCATTATATCAATCTAACAACATCTAGATAAGATTAAATTCGGCGTGGTTTACCGATCAGGAGAAGCGCCTAGAGTTTCGAGAAACAATGGACCTAGGTGGGGTTCGGCTTAGCTTATCCCTCGGAGTACGACTCCCATAGGCGCCTCCGTGGCGCAAATGGCAGCGTGCTGGACTGGTAATCCAGAGGTTGCGGGTTCAAATCCCGCCGGAGAGCCATTTTTTCTCGAAACTCGAATCGTGTTGGGCTATGCCCTTCCATCGTCGTCCGGATAATATCAGTTTAATTAATTTACTGATTTTTTTATTTTTTATTTTAGCCTGGAAGTTGCATCGGGGGACCACGAATCAGTGCTTTTTAGCAGCTACAGCCACGAATATTAACCGATTTTTGTCTGATAGAGGGTCTGGGGCGAACCCCCCCCCCCCTGTAACCTCGGTACACTACTGCGTTGGGTCTTAAGTCCAAGGAAAAAGCTGGACGTACTGACGTACTTCGGACCTTTTCGGGCTCGTATTGTTCGCGTTGTTGTTCGAACCTCCCCTTAAAACCCGTGAGGGGCTGTCTTGCCCTCGCCTCAGCTACCTTACGGGCTCTATTCTCGCGCCTACTTTTCTCCCTGGCTTTCTTACCCTCCCGACGGGTCCGAATGAAGCCCTCCGAATCTTCCGCCTCAGAGTTTGACTGGGCCGCTGTTCGCGTCCCTGTCGGTCTCAAATTTCCGTCAACCACCATATTGCTTTTCTGGATGGGTATTCCGCCCTGGTTTGCTTGGGCCGACGAGTCGTCCCTTGCTGCTTCAGAGACGGTAGACCCGTCCCTGGAGATTCTCAGCTTTTCAGCCGAGTTGATTAGCTCTTGGTTATCGCCCATAGTGAGCGATAACGCGGCCCTCGTGGCCTCCGACCGATGAACCGAACATTTTCCCACTACCAACGATCCAACGCACTTGATTCAGCACTCAAAATGTTCGTTGTTTCCTTCTTTCTCACCTCCGCACCTCAAAACACGTCTAAAATGCGTTAAAAAGACAAAAAACTCGTTAAATCCGAGAGCCCCTGATAGTGAAAACGTTATCAGGTTACCGTAACCTTCCGAGTCCGAATTTGCCATTTTAGTCCAACTTTAACCTGAAAGTGTCTTTTATTTGTCAATATTGTAGCGTGTTTTCTCAACTTAAACCGCGGGGTTTGACCAAATACAACACTTTTGCGTTGATTTCCACAATTTATTCCTAGAATGGCCTCCAATGTACCGCGAATCAGCGATTTTTTTATAGATTGATATAATGAATAAATCTGTCGCCGGCATTTTAATTAGTAAATTAATTAAACTGATATTATCCGGACGACGATGGAAGGGCATAGCCCAACACGATTCGAGTTTCGAGAAAAAATGGCTCTCCGGCGGGATTTGAACCCGCAACCTCTGGATTACCAGTCCAGCACGCTGCCATTTGCGCCACGGAGGCGCCTATGGGAGTCGTACTCCGAGGGATAAGCTAAGCCGAACCCCACCTAGGTCCATTGTTTCTCGAAACTCTAGGCGCTTCTCCTGATCGGTAAACCACGCCGAATTTAATCTTATCTAGATGTTGTTAGATTGGGCTATGCCCTTCCATCGTCGTCCGGATAATATCAGTTTAATTAATTTACTAATTAAAATGCCGGCGACAGATTTATTCATTATATCAATCTAACAACATCTAGATAAGATTAAATTCGGCGTGGTTTACCGATCAGGAGAAGCGCCTAGAGTTTCGAGAAACAATGGACCTAGGTGGGGTTCGGCTTAGCTTATCCCTCGGAGTACGACTCCCATAGGCGCCTCCGTGGCGCAAATGGCAGCGTGCTGGACTGGTAATCCAGAGGTTGCGGGTTCAAATCCCGCCGGAGAGCCATTTTTTCTCGAAACTCGAATCGTGTTGGGCTATGCCCTTCCATCGTCGTCCGGATAATATCAGTTTAATTAATTTACTGATTTTTTTTATTTTTTATTTTAGCCTTGAAGTTGCATCGGGGGACCACGAATCTGTGCTTTTTAGCAGCTACAGCCACGAATATTAACCGATTTTTGTCTGATAGAGGGTCTGGGGCGAACCCCCCCCCCCCCTGTAACCTCGGTACACTACTGCGTTGGGTCTGAAGTCCAAAGAAAAAGCTGGACGTACTGACGTACTTCGGACCTTTTCGGGCTGCTTTTAGTCCAGAAAATCTGTTAAACCTATAACTTCAACGTTAAAAGCTCATTTTTGGCGATTTTATGTGGCTCTTCGTTTTGGTACTAGTGCCCCCTTCGTTCGTATACTTGTAGCTCTGGAGGGGGGGGAGATCTATCCTTCATATCTCGGCCCCGTACCTACGCCCCTGCGTTAGACAATCAGATTTGGTAGATACGGAGGCATTAGAAGAGATATGTTTTAATAGATGACAGAATGGGGAAAGTGTAAACGTGGGATAAGAAGGTTGTGAGGGGGTGGGGGTTGAGCCAGCGCGGGCACTGAATCACTATAAAAGGTGATCATAGGTGTTTAAACGGATTCAAATGGGCGTTGGATAGAGTAGAGTCGAAAATGATGAGTGGGGGGGGGGAGGAGAGAACTATCCAAATAGTTTAGTCGCTATAAATCGGGGATGCAGCCGTGGAGCAAACACGCACACCCCAGGTGGGAGGGGGGTTGGGGGAATGCTGCTATCTCTTATAAAAGCAGGACGACGGACAATGGACGAACAACCCGAGGGAAGCTTGTCCATCTGTTTAGAGAGAGTTTAAAGGAAAGGAGTATGAGGGGGGGGGACAAATGCTAAGACAATAGTCGCTTTTGTAAAGAGGCTGAGCGAGAGGGCACAGAGAGCAAAAGCAGATGTCCCTCTATCACCTGACCTATGAACGTGACCCTTTTTGACCCTTCACCCCTTCTGATTTTTTTTTTTTTTTTTTTTTTTCAATGCTCGGCCTCTTGAATAAATGGGGCAACGAGCTTCAAGGTGATCCTAAAAGGGGAGTATACACACCACCTGAGCATTAAACCCGGTGCTTCCGATGCATCTGTTTTAAGAATGAAATAACCTCTTATTAATTTTAACAATAATTATTATCAATACCATTGTGTGATCATTATCCAGCATTCGAACACTTGAAGTGGGAGTGATATGCACGACTCTTACTCGTGATTAATAATTAATAAAAGGGGCGTCCGTTACGGTAGGCAGAGGTAAACTGTATAGATAGGGAGGAAGGCATGGTCACTATAATTCCATCATACCTATACATAACTTGCATCGCGATTTCCACAGAGTACGTATACAAGCAAGGTCGTCCTCTTTCACTCTCAACATTTACTATACTGACAAAGAGGTAGGAACGTGGGGGGGGGGAGACTATTTGAGACGTTATCTCTGAATAAACTGAACTTTTGAAAAAAAATATTCCCTTCCCTTTCAACCCCAGTGTGTTCTTGGAGTGACTCTCTATAGGCGTTGACAAACGATGCGTGGAATTCACGCAAGTTTCAACACTGATGGGAGCTCATGCGACCTTTTAGGTCTCGTGTACAAATGAGTTTTTTGAAGAGATTGCTATAAAAATAAACACACCTTGAGTTTAATATCTGTGATTTTTCTTTTTCGTTCATCTTTTCCAACCTGAAAATTCAAAAAAAAACAAAAAAAAAACACGGAATTATTAAATGAACGGTAGAGCGCTATCGAGCAGTTCTGCTTATTTATTTACGTCAAGTTCATCAACAAAGTTTTCAAGTTACTTCGAATAAAGTAAAAACGAGTTTTTTTTAAATTCTGAAAAGCACGAAAAAGAGTTTCGATTGAAGAGGAAAAGTATTATATCAGTTAAGAAAAAAAAGAGAGAGAGATTCTGTTAAGTGCTAGGGCTTAGGAAGAAGTGAGAGAATCCCCTCCAAGTGTTTTTCAGGGATGGTTTTTCCCGCATAAATTATAACTGTCAAGAAAAATACAGAGCTGCGGGTTTCGAGGTTGGGTAAACTTAGTAAAACCACCATAAAATATCACTCCTTTTATACAAAACTTATCAAATAAAACTTTACAATGCGGATGGACGTCGTGCAGAGCTATCTCTGGACGTCTAATTTTATTTTTTGGGGAAGTGTGAGAGGGGCGGAAAAAAAAAAGCTTCTTTAGAAAAGATGGTTTGGCTTTTGTAACTTTTATTACACCCGGAGAGAGGGAAAGAATGAAAAACGAGGGATATTTTTCCTTTTTATCCTCAACCCCCTCCCCCCTCATCACCATCCTTCGTTAAATTGCTACAATGAAAATTATCCAAGACAAAAACTGCGATGGCACTCGAAAGGGGGTTGGACCGAATTTTTGTTGTAACTACCCGACTCGCTTATCTAGTTGAAACAAAAAGCACAATCTTCTTTTAATTTTAGTGGAAGAGGGGCGTATGTTTACGCGGGTGGGGGTCTGGTAACGCCGTGAATGCTTAGCGTCCAAGCCTTGGTATACACGTTTTTCCCCGAAATTGAGAAAACAACAATCACTGTACGTCGTGTTCGATTAACTTTATTTCCCTAGAAAATCGAAAACTCCTCCCATCATCCAAGGTGTTAACGGTGTATATTGATGGACGATGGGAGGGATGCTCTCCTATAGTTTACAATGGAGCGTACTAATTACTCCCAAACCCTTCGTTGCTATTGGAAAGACAATTGTACGCTTTGTGACAATCCCCCTTATTCCTTTCATTCAAACAACTCTCCAGCAACCTTTGTCAGACATCGCAACCGAAGGCAATCGTGCACCAATTCCCGCAGTGATCAGGACAGTGTCTAAACGAAACTTTTATTTTCTCCTTTTACATGAAAACCGTCAACATTGAATGTTTATTCCTTATTCTGCACGGACGAGTTGCTTTCCAGAGCCCCTCATTGTCAAGAGGAGACATCAAATTTCTATTTCACTCACTCCCTCACTCTCTCTCTCTTCTCGAAATTTTATTTTTCGCCCACTGACGCTCAACAATCAAGTGCAAAGCCCGCCTAATTAAAAATAAGGCTTCCTGCAAACAAACTGAAAGGGTTGAGAGGGTCTTTTCCCATCTTGCGGGGATTCATCACACAATTTAAAGACTAATCAATGATTAATAAATGAGTAATCTGGAGCTATTTCTGTGCTTAAGCTATACTGTTCTCTTTAAAACAACAGAAAACCCAATTATTGTTTACCCCCTCTTCTCCATCTTTTTTTCGAGAACCCCCCCCCCCTCCAACCACTAACACCATTTACCAACTCTCCTTAGCGATATCCTGGGCTACGAGAGTAACTTTTCAAACTGACGGAGCCGTTTCATTAATTTTTACACAATCAAATTTTATATTTCTGATCTGGGACAGAACCGGAGCAGATACATAATATTGTTTTTAAATTTTCACCTTGAAATTGTTGATATTATGATCTCCATTATTCCTGTTGAGATCATAGTACAGTCAAAAAATTTTTTAAAAAGCCTCCTAGCGGGCAAAACTCGTCCACTTCTGAAACTTGGCTCAAAAATCCCTTATTATAGTAGAATACGAGATCCGATGAGTCCCGAGTTGAGGGAGGGGGGGAACCATGATTGCGGAGTGGAGGAAAGTTTGGAAAATTCCTTAAATTTGAGTTTTTATGTCTGACTTGAATTTAAGGTGGTTTCCGACGTATTTGTTCACGCTGAGTCGAATGAGACCACAGCCAGGTCGCTAGCACCAATATTGTCCGAGTTATGATGCAATTTGTACTAAAAAACACAGGTTTTTCAGGTAAAATCGCGACAATTTTTAATTTGAAGGAAATTTCCGGTTTGGTCAGCGTTCATATAATTCCTTATGTAGTTTTCAATGCTGAATCGAATGAGACCAAAGCCAACCCGCTAGGATTGATACTTTTCGAGTTTTGGCCAAATTAGTATAAAAAAAAAAGGTTTTTATTTTTTCATTTTCAAACTATCCAAGTGGTGGTCCCAGTTTATGATCAGTGTGTGATTCTCTCAGCACTTATGCATTTTTTAGTGCTGAATCCAATGGGACCTGAGCCAAGTCGCTAGCACAAATAGTTCCTGAGTTATGGCCAATTTTGTACGAAAATACACGAGTTTTGAGCCTGAAATCACAAGTTTTGTCTTCTGGCACTTGAAAAGCCTTAGAAATTCTGGGATAAGGTCAACGAAACTCGGGCTGGACACGTATAACAGTAGGGTTTACCAATAAAATGCCCGCTACCTGCTCTTGCTTGGTGGTGCGGCTACCTGGTTAGATTAATAATGGGAAGAATGGTACAAAAGGCAAATTTGATTATGGAAAGCTCGTCAGAGATGCTTTTCTTGAATAATTTACAAAAAAAAATGGGCATTCGAAAGGGTTCCCTTTGGGAGCCTCACACCCTGGTCCTCATCCGGTCGCAGCCGTCCCGCCTCCCCCTACTATTCAGCTTGAAGGTAACCTCTAATTCAAAAGCTAGTTGTGTAATAAAGGATACTTTTGATATTCTTGTGGCATTACCGGAGGTGTGTTTTCAACAAACCGTGCCAGGGCTGCAACGCTCGCGTAGTACGGCTGCTAGCTGGCTCATGGCATAGCGTACGAGCCCGAAAACGAGGCTTTGGCGCCTGCCGGGTTTGAAACACTATGTAAGGCCGTTTTCACACTTGAGATTCTGGTATCCGATTCCTGTATCGAGGATACTTGAAATGCAATACAGCCAAGGCGCTTCTTCACACTTAGATTCCGGAATCGCATACATTTTGTATCCGATACTGGAATTAAGTGTGAATGAGCGCTTTTGCCGTATTGTATTTTTAGTATCCTCGATTCGGGAATCGGATACCGGAATCTCAAGTGTGAAAGCGCCTGGTACATTTTAGTTGTGCGGAAATGTGTATACAAAGGACATGAAACGTTATTTGTGGTGATCCAACCATTGGTGGGACCTAAGGATTACGCCTCGATGGTGTAATGGATACAATGCTCGCTTCGCAACCCAGCCTCGGACTGGACAGGGTTCGAATCCAGGCATAGCCCATTAGGCTAAAACGTTAACGGATACTCCTCGCCTCACCTGCGTGTATGAGAGTAAATTTTGGTTATAGGTTGAGTGGTAGTAATTCGCCTCAATTTGTTGAATTTACCGGCAAAGCTATTGATTGTAGGAAACCAAATTCGGCTGACACAGATGATTCAATGATTCTTATTGTTAGAATAGCACGCGAATCTTCTATCCGACTTTTCTTTCTCGCCATTGTATTGTTTCACATCGTGTGGATTGGTGTTCACTGTCAGAAAATAATGACTGATCGCGAGTCTCCTCCCCCCCAATGTTTTATTTGTGAACTTTCAGTGAGTAGTGACGATTGTGTTGTTCCAAGCGCTGCAGCTTTGGCAAAACTTAAGCAGTGCAGTGTTGACAGGAGAGATGGGAAACACTCACTTCTACGTGCTCATTCAAAATTGATTCTACACCGTACTTGTCGTCAATCATACACCAGGCCTTCTAACGTGAGAGCAGCAATTGAGTCGTGGAAAAAAAGAAGGACCACTGGGTTCACAAGCACAGGCAGAATCTCTCCTCTGAAGACAACTCGAAGCACAGGACCACCACCAACCCCATCCAACTCTTTCGATTTCAAAAATGTGTGTTTTTTTTGTGATGAAAGATTCTCTAAGAAGAAGAATACTTCCCCAAATTTACGTAAAGTGCTTTCTGGTGGTTTCAAAGATGAAATTATCAGAATTGGCTCAGCCAGGGACGACAAATGGGCACGAGAAGTTGTTGGAAGAATTTCACTCGCGAATTTGAGGACAGAAGAGGCGTCCTATCATCGCAAGTGTTTTTTGGCTTTTCGTAAGATACCCGTAGACATGGGTGCTCCTGCTCATCGCCCTGCGTCCTCAGATGTGTCCCTAGCTATGGATGTGGTTTACCAGTGCATTGAAGAAAACGATGATTGCCAGTTCGCTATTAGGGATCTGCAAGAAATGGTAGCTGAGGTGTGCTCGATCGAAATCAGCAAGCGTACTTTGAAAAGGAAACTGCTTGAACGGTACGGGGACCAAATATTGCTGGGATATGCAAACAGGAAAGTCTCCATTGTTTGTTTCCGCTCTCACGCTGGCCGAATAATCTCTGAGCAATGGTATCAAGATCAAATGAAGCTAGAGGACGAAGGAGAAAAAGAACGGCAGATTATGATCAAAGCGGCTCAGATCGTTAGGAAACACGTCGAAAATAGGAAGTATGATCACACCACCTATCCGAGCAGCTATGGTTTCTTTGATGACGTGCAAGAGATGATACCGCAACCCTTGCAGGTGTTTTTACAGCACGTCGCTGGGGAAAAAAACAAAGTTAACAAAAGAAAGAAATGCACGATGATTTCACATTGCATAATTTCTCTTATCAAACCAAATTCATTCATTTCTCCTCTTTTGTTAGGTATCGGATCATACATTCATCAAAATTTTGGATCAAAAACACTCATTGCACTGCTGTCAAACCTAGGTATTTGTGCTTCCTACCATGACGTAAAGACACTGGAGGCTTCACTCATCATGGGCCCCGCTCCAGTGATCAAAGAAGGGAGCTTCGAACAATTCGTGTTTGATAATTGTGACTTCAATGTTAACACCATCGATGGCAACGGAACATTCCATAACATGGCTGGGATAGCATGTGTCACTCCAGCTGACTCGATACTTAACAGAAAGGGCCGAATTGAAAAATCTCGTACAACATCTATTCCCCAGCAAAAGAAAGGGATGGTTCAGATACAGCCAGTTCCTTTCAAGCCTTTTGGTGGGCTTCAAGAGCTCGTAATAAACAATATTGATAATATTCTCGTTCCGTCCGATGGCTCTCCGTCCCCACACGATGTAACTTGGTTTATCGCTAAATTCTTGGGACTTGAAGGCGTTCCTGGATGGCAAGGATTTCTGGAACAAATAACAAGTACTGGTTACAGTGAAATATCCACCGTTCTCCCTATGCCTTTCATCATGGCGCCTCCCTCTGATCAAGCAACAGTGTACACTTCATTGCTCATGGCTGTAGAACACGGAGAAAAAATTGGTCTCCGCACGATTTTTGTCACGTTTGACCTGCCACTGTATATGAAGGCGCTAGAAATAACTTTATCGGCTCCTAAAGAATCACTGATGCAGAAGGTGGTGGTCAGAATAGGGGGATTTCATCTGCTGATGTCCTTTCTTGGAACCATTGGATACATCATGGGGGATTCTGGCCTCCGTGAATTATTTGAAATTGTATACGCTGAAAACACAGTCAAGCACATAATGTCTGGGCATGCGTATTCTCGCGCAGTCAGAGCTCATAATCTTGTGGCTACTGCTCTTTTTAATGTTGTCCTGAACGACGCAAAACTCTCTCCACACGAGCTTGATGCCGTTAAAAATGTTATGTCTGAGTTCCATATCATGCCACCTTCGAAAGAAGAAATTGATTCGGACCCTAAAATCGTTGCAATTCAGAGAAAAGTCGTAGACAAAATGAAAATAATTGAAAACAGGGGGCCGACAGCTAAACTTTGGGTGCAGTATCTCAATATGGTGATCCTGATCCGGCAGTTCATTGAAGCCGAACGGACTGGTCAGTGGGAAATGCACCTTAGTACTGTGCGACTCATGGTACCGTTCTTCATTGTGAGTGGCCACATACACTACGCGAAAGCTTGCCTTGTCTATCTGCAGCAGATGTTAACGCTACAAGAGCGTATGACACCAGACGACTACGCAAGATTCACGGGAGGATACTTCACTGTGAGGAGAAGCAACAAGTTTTGCAGTGGCACTTCAACGGACATGGTCATTGAGCAAACAGCGAATCGTGAATTCAAAGTTAAGGGAGGAATCGTTCAAAGAGGATTCACTGACGATGTAATAAGTGCGTACGTGCTAAGGAAGCCGGCAATGGCCATGATCACAGAAGCACTTGAAGACTTCTCAGGTAGAGCATTCGTAACATCGGAGCAACACATTGATGCCCGAGAAAGCAGGATCAAAAAAGACAAATATGATATAGATAAGCTTCAAGAACGCCTAGAATTAATCAATCCCTTTGTTATCCCCTCAGAAGTTGTCATCTCTCTCGGAACAGGCATCAAGGGTACTGACAAAATCAATTGTCACATGGCTAAGGAGATGGGCGAAAAGCTCATGATACAATACGTGGGCAAGAAGTTCGCAGACATAAAAATGAAGAAAGCAGACAAAGTTCTATCCCTCGCAGCCGTCAACTCGTTCATTAAAGTTAATGAAAAAATAATCAATATCGACCCATTGGTATTGTACCAGAGGATGCTTCTTTGGAGAAGTCCTGCTGATGATCTCAAAGAATATTTCAGATTTGAACTTTCCCCTTTTCCCATGTCATTATTTACAGTTTCCGGAATGAGAAAAAATGTCAAGTCACAGTTGTACGAGGAATTAATCACCGCCCCCGACAATGAATTGGAAAAAAGCTCCTGCTATGTTATTGATGGTGGGAATTTACTGCATTCTGTTCGATGGGATAAATCAAAATGTTCTACTTACAGTGACGTGTGCGACGTGTACGTTAATTTCTTGATAGAGAAGTACAAAGACAAAACGGTGGTGGTGGTGTTTGACGGCTATGACGATCCCAACAGTATTAAAGAAAGTGAACATAGGAGAAGGTACAAACATTTTGCTCCAGACTTTACCATCACAGCTACAACTCCTACATATGCCAACCAGGAGCAATTCTTGTCTAGCACAGTTAACAAGAAGCAGCTCATTGACTTACTTTCTCAGAAACTGTCAATTAACAACATAGAAGTCGTGAAATGTGAAGGTGATGCTGATCTCCCAATTGTCGAAGCTGCAATTGCTAAGTCTGGGAGATACATCACAACAATTGTATCACAAGACATCGATGTTTTGGTGATTGCAATCGCAAGGGTCTCCCCTACTTTTCCCGTGCTATTCCTAAAGCCAAGAAAATCTCGAACAGGAAGAAAGGTATTCAACACAAAAACTCTGCAAGAGCAGCATGAGCACCTAAAAGACTTTATTCTTCTTGCTCATGCATTTGGTGGGTGCGACACAACAAGTGCCATTCATGGCAAAGGGAAAAAGCAAGTTTTCATGCTTCTGCGAAGCATGCCGAATCTTGTCGAAGTATGGAAAGCATTCTCCAAACCAAAGGCCAAGCACGAGGAAATAGCGAGCGCGGGAGAACGCTTGTTCCTCAACCTTTATGGAGCAAAAGACGAGACTTCCCTTGATGCGTTGAGATTCGGTATGTTCGAGAAGAGTCTCAAGAAGACGATCGTCAAGCTCGAATCCCTTCCTCCCACTTCGGCGAGCGCGGCGCAGCACTCGTACCGCGTTTACCTGCAAGTTCAACAGTGGCGGGGTGAACAACTGCGACCGGAGGACTGGGGTTGGAGGCGCCAAGAAGGGACCCTCGTCCCAATCAGGACAACGCTGGACCCAGCCCCCGATGCTATTCTTCGAGAAATTTCATGCGCGTGCAGAAGGGGCTGTGCTACCCAGAAATGCGGTTGCGTGAGGACGGGCGTTAGCTGTTCCCCTCTGTGCAAGTTCTGTGAGGGGGTCACTTGCGACAACACAACCCGCCCAGAGCAAGAAACGGCACCGGTATATTCCAGTTCCAACTCCGAGGGGGAAGCCTCGGACGAGGAATGATGAAAATAACATCCTTCTCCCAATTTGTTAATTGTTCCAATAAAGCATCAATAACAAACTTTCCATAATCTAATTCTCTTATTGTACCATTCTTCCCATTATCAATCTAACCAGGTAACCGCACTACCAAGCAAGAGGAGGTAGGTGCCCAAAGGGAACCCTTTCGAATGCCCATTTTTTTGTAAATTGTTCGAGAAAAGCATCTCTGACGAGCTTTCCATAATCAAATTTGCCTTTTGTACCATTCTTCTCATTATTAATCTAACCAGGTAGCCGCACCACCAAGCAAGAGCAGGTAGCGGGCATTATATTGCTAAACCCTACTGTTATACGTGTCCAGCCCGAGTTTCGTTGACCTTATCCCAGAATTTCTAAGGCTTTTCAAGTGCCAGAAGACAAAACTTGTGATTTCAGGCTCAAAACTCGTGTCTTTTCGTACAAAATTGGCCATAACTCAGGAACTATTTGTGCTAGCGACTTGGCTCAGGTCCCATTGGATTCAGCACTAAAAAATGCATAAGTGCTGAGAGAATCACACACTGATCATAAACTGGGACCACCACTTGGATAGTTTGAAAATGAAAAAATAAAAACCTTTTTTTTTTATACTAATTTGGCCAAAACTCGAAAAGTATCAATCCTAGCGGGTTGGCTTTGGTCTCATTCGATTCAGCATTGAAAACTACACAAGGAATTATATGAACGCTGACCAAACCGGAAATTTCCTTCAAATTAAAAATTGTCGCGATTTTACCTGAAAAACCTGTGTTTTTTAGTACAAATTGCATCATAACTCGGACAATATTGGTGCTAGCGACCTGACTGTGGTCTCATTCGACTCAGCGTGAACAAATACGTCGGAAACCACCTTAAATTCAAGTCAGACATAAAAACTCAAATTTAAGGAATTTTCCAAACTTTCCTCCACTCCGCAATCATGGTTCCCCCCCTCCCACAACTCGGGACTCATCGGATCTCGTATTCTACTATAATAAGGGATTTTTGAGCCAAGTTTCAGAAGTGGACCTAGTTTTGCCCCCTAGAAATCATTTTTTGACTGTACTATCATACGATTATTGTTTTTTGGTTTTCCGTTTGAAAATAAAATCTTTAAAATAAAGATAGTTACAATTGGCCCCGCAAAGATTACGCGACCGCCCCTGGTGGCGCCTGAATGAACATTCGTAGAGTAGACAAACAAAATAGTTACTGGTTGCTGTTGTTACGGCATTGTTTATGGTTGTCTTCTGGTGGTTTTGTTTCAAGCAGTTTGAAGCTACACAAAACTTGTCTATTCTTTTTTTCTCGAAATTTATCGTTATGCTGTCTGTAATAGACGATTTCCGTGGAAAAAGCGAAGGTTTAGAACTGCAGGTTATGAGTTTATTTCTAGTTGCCTAGAGCCAAGGTCTATATATAAGAAGGTCTGATCATTTCAGATGAGGTGCGGGGGGATACTGTGGGCAGATGACTTCAATTTATATTTTATACCTCTGCTCCACTATACTTCATAACTCTAATATAATTGCTTGGTCGTGTTGCTTGCTAACTTGGCATGCATCAATACATATAATTCATAAAAATCATTTCCAACCGAATTAGAACATGTACCTCGATAAGTAAAACGATACGAACTCACTACAAATTTTCATTCATACTCTTTTACTAGTGGAATGTGATCAGGTCATAATATAATTTTTGCGAGTGTGTGTTACAAGATATTTTATGGATATCTTTGCGCTCGTATACTAATTCTTACTATGCATCATTCCCCTCACTCACTCATCCTCTGTCGGATTATCAGTTCAATTGGGTTCAAAACGTTTATCGCTTAGGTACGTATTTATCATAAGACCACAAGCACGCGGATTTCATGGAATTAGCGTTTTCGATGGAATAGGTGGAATTTGACTAAGCGTACGAAGTATATCCATGGCAGAAAATAGCAAAACTACGGAGCGTGCGGAATGATTCTTGCAATTTATGAATAACGAAATCAATTTACCACGCTCAACTGTCTTTGAACGTGCGTAATTTAAGCTCACTCCGTACAAGTATCAGATAAAAGAAGTACGAAGACCATCCTGTCAAGTTAAAATTTTTTTCATTTTATTTTGAATTTGTCTAGGATATTCGGGTTTCCTCTTCCTGCTGTTAACGTAATTTTGTTGAGCTCTTTTCATATTTAAAAACTTAATTCTTATAAAAATTCTTTGTTTGAAAAAAGACCGAATAATTTCCCTGTCCCGTTCAACAATTTTATCCCAAATTACAATATTTGTTAATTTTGACGTTACACGCTTAGATTTTGAAATAGAATTGTTCGCGTTGTAATTTAAGAAAACGTTATTCATTTTTTTGACGTCGAGGAGCCATTTTTCCGATGGCTCGGTAAGTCCACCATAAGACAGAAACCTCAACCAGGTCGGGGCCATACTGTAGCAATGGCTACTTTCGTCGTTCCTCGCATAACTCCCTAATTCCGGGTACTTCTTTTTAAATTTCTTAGCGATCCAGCCAGCTAAATAGCTGACGCCATCTTCCCCTGTCACTGTAGTTACGACACCATCCGTGGCCGAAGAAGACGGCAAAGAAACGCTTTCCATTTCCAAATCCGGCAAGTATTCTTCCTCCGAGTCTTTTGGGGCTTCAATTTCTTCTGGTTCAATCTGCAGAAAGTTTGTACAATACTATTTGTTCAATAAGACCTTGGATTTTGCCGATTTGAGCCCACACATATCTTAGATACCGGTACGACATAAGATGCATTAGTGTAGTTAGCAAATAGTACATAAGGGAAAGAAAGGGTCGTATTATTTCTGTGTAATATTGAACAACTACTTAGTATCGGTATTGGGAGTACGAGTAGGCTCTTTCGGTGTCACTAACCACAGCTTTACTCATTACGGAGGATGTAATGAATTCATCCCCTTCCTCGTTTGCTATTGAAGGAATTGAGTTTGTCTTATCTTGTATCACTCCTGGATTTTTCCCCAAAAGGATCATTCGAATTCTGTATAAAGCGTTTAGCGGCGTACGGTGATCATTTAATCCTCCTCGAGTACGAATTTGGGAGAAAAAGTTTTTCAATGAGTCCTGATTCAACCTGTGTGTCATTAAAAACTTCAACTCCGGATGATCCCGTTTCAAGCTGTCATAGAGGCCTATTAGCGATCGAGACGAGATAATTATCGCCTTTTGGAATATTTGAAGTGATGTTTTGTTCATGCATCGCATCGTCTCCATTGTCTCTATCACGTCACGAAGGCACGTCAACTGATCGGCAAGATGAATACCGAAAGCTCTTTTCGTTGCTATGCTTGCTATAGGAGAAAATGAGTTGATAATATCGAACCACTGGTTCATTTTCAAAATGAATTCCGCCGTGGCCGTTTTTTCGCTCTTGTCGCACTCCAAACTGTAAAATAACAAAATTTTTCCTACGTTATTTGAAATTAGCTCGGTTGCCAGCCTAACATTCTGTCGTTTTGTTTTTTCATAGTTCAAATGTGACTCTGTCAGCTTGAAACATGGTGAAATTTCTTGCGCAGTGGTTTCTTGTAGCTTAATCAAAGGCACCTTTGTCACAAGCGAGCCATCTTTCAATTTGAAGCCAGTATCCAACAGCCAATTTCTGGTCAACTTCTGAAGGTGGGGAGGATCCCCAAAGACGTATATCAATTTTCCTGGGCTTCTTGGATGCTGGAAACTTGTTTGGGTGGTCGTTACTCCCAATTCCCTCCAAACACCTAAATTTGATCCCCCACAGTCACTCACACATGCGCAAACGATGTAGTTTATTTTGTGTAATTCGCCGATGAGCTCGAACAGCAAATTTCTCGTCATTTTTTTGTCGAAATCTACATAAATTGGTTGTTTCCATTTTCCAACCAAGCCCCTTACCATGACAACTTGCATTTGGGAGTGTGGTCCCAAAACTTGGTCCTCTAGTCGATCATATTCGTAAACAGAACAAACTTTCATCTCGTCGTACTGTATAATAGTGAGTCTCTCCATTTCACTGAGCTCCGAGCCTTTGATCTCCATGAACTTCAAAACTTCTTTTAAAACATCCGTTCTCATCGTAATTTTGGACGACCATCGTTGAAGGGAACATAGTGCCGGGAGCGGAAAGTGTAGGGTCTCCCTTATAAATTTGTAGGCTCTAACACTGAAATATCTCAAAGCAAAAGCATTTGAAACGTCATCCGTTGACCAAACAACCTTCTTTTTCTTCCCAACGATTATGTCTAACTGTGAATTTGTAAATATATGGCCAAAAGTCCCGTATATTTCTGTCTTGGTGTCATCTCTCATACTTGAAATTTGCTTCTTGAGCTTCAAAACTTCACACTGAAGACGATTTATGGTTTCAAGGCTTTCCATTAGCTGTAGCTTCAAATATTCGTTTTCATATTGAAGGGAATGACAATGCGACATCAGGTCTTGATCGTCGGACTCTCTATTACAACTTCCAGTTCTTCTTCTCTACCTTGATTATTTAATTCACCATTAGCATTTTCCTCTTCTTGAATAACTACTAGGTGCTTCCGTGACACCTTCAAAACGAAATGCAATGTTAGGAAACTGTATACCTATAAGTAATAAGGAAGTGCCTAATTTAGTCATCCATAGTTTTTCTTATTCTCCGGTAACTCACAATGCTCTGATTGGGGTGGAATTTGGCATACAAGTTATAATGTACTTATAATATACAAGTATGCGTGAAGATAATAGATAAATTTACTTTGTCCTATAACTTGAGCTCATTCTGTCGAGGGAAACGGGAAAATTTAGTACAAGGCGTATTATCGCGCGCGTACATGGTGTGCATATTCTTTCATACGTTCATACACGTGGATATGATTGGGTGTCAAGTTTCAGCCCTATTTGAGCATCTTGAGGGCCCGGCAAGTGGAAAATCTATGTTTCAGTAAATTAAACTAAACGTCACTAGATTCGTGACGTATCAATGACATCCCCGAAGCAAAACGGACCAGAAATTTATTCCCTCTTTTTCCCCTTAATTTATTTTTTAACTTTACTAGTAGCGTTGAACTTAGGTGTAAGAAGCAAAAAATTGAGCATACTTATGATGCGCGTTGTCATACCTCCATCAATGTGGTACTTTCGTTTAAGATTTCCTCATAAGAAGACATTTCGGTTTTAATTCCTTCAGAGCACTCAGACGGAGTTATCTTAATCGACGGAATCGCTGGACACGATTGTACGTTACAATCAATAATTATTATAACATTTTGCATGTAAAATATAGTTATGCTTTGTCTTAGTGTACCCGATCTTTTCAATATTTTTTTCGACGGAATACCAATAAGTTCGTTCTTTAGATCTTTTTCGAAGTCGTCCTCCGAGAAATGCTCAGAGCAAATGAAGGTATTTTTTGTGTTGAGGTTGAGGTCGTCCCTGCATATTGCGAGCCACATTTCCCGTCGTTCATCATTTGGAACCCGGTGAAAATGTAACTCTTTTTTCTCTTGCTTAGCCTTTAACCAAGAGTTTTGGCAGCCTACTGTGGCACAGGAGTTGCCGGGCATCTTGAAAGTATTCTAAATCAATGATAATATCAAAAAAATAATATATAAATTTGTGCGTAGGGTGGCAGTGGAATAGTCATTAGTGTGAGATGTACATGGTGATCAAATTGGGAAGGAGGAAAGAAACACTTCACCTGCAGCTACAAGAGGGAAAGGATTGGTTGTAAGCTTAAAGGGTTAAGCTTGTTATTATTGGTTTTTTAAACATCAATACCTGTGTCCCCGTAAAGGGGATATCGGAAATCTATTATTCAAAAAAGGTCCGATCTCTTGAAAACCCAAATGCAATTTTCTTACTTAATGTAGAAAACCTCATAAGGAAGTGGAAATCCATGATACATAATTAATTGTTATAACGGCTTGATTCGTATAGTATTGGGGCATTGTGTGTTATTTACCTTAATCTTAATGCCACCCAGTTATCAGTTTCAGTCGGCCAAAGCCCTAGATGACTGCTGGCCGGAAGGACCAACTTCGTACGAGAAAGTTAAAAGTTTCTTTGAAAATAAAAGAAGAACCTTTGATAATTAAATTACTTTTCCAATATTGTCGAGTATTACAAAATACATTGTGTTGCGAGGTATGAGCAGTTCGAATTGTTTTATGATCAGCCCCCTCTCCACAGTTTTCTTCTGCGTAAGGTGGATTCCTGTGAAATGTAGAATTCCGCGTTGACACCTTCACTACAGAAAGTTTTTGCTGCCATTTTAATTTTAGTGGTAGGCCTCATCAGATACATTTTAAGGGACGAGCAATGAGCGGTAGGTGACATACGATAAGGTGGCGTCGCTTTGGATAGAGCTATGAAAACAGGAGTACGGGTTACAGTAGTCTAGAAAGTGAGAATGATGGGCATGCTGCTCACTGTTCTTTCACTCTTCGCTAACACTTGAAATTCATTTTCGCATGTCGCCCCAAGGGTTAATCTATAGAGCACGTTATGAAATGATTAGGTGGGCATCCTCAAATCTAGTCGCAGCTAAAGCCACGCGTTTCATAATACTGACGGCGACAAATTTACAAGTCATCCGTATCTTAGCCGCTACCGCTCAATCCTCACTCCCTTAGAGTACCTATCTGCCGCCCACCAACGTGAATGCATAGTCGGACGTCGCCCTTTAATCAACTTACTTTGTCCAATGAAAAAATCAGAATCCTTCACAGAAAATCAAGTATACATACAAGTAAATATGACGCTATGACAACCATTCGCATTGGATTACACCTAGGAAGAATCCCTGATGTTTTGTTTATTATTTTTGCCCACAATGACGTCATTTTTACCTTTCCCCTCGTCAATCGAAACGTATGATCGGACCTTCTTTTTTATAGACCTTGGCCTAGAGCCTCTTTAACAGTATTTTTTTTTTTACATTACTAGCATTACTACGAGTGTATTTCGGTTTCAAATACTACATGATTTTTGAGTTTTTCGTTTATTTCGAGTCTGCAATTACACTTCCCTCGCGTGCTTCTCATCTAAAGTCAGAAAAATGCGATACTATTGCTGCTTCGGTGACTGTACGAGTTCTTCCATTCCGGGTCGACCTGGTTTTGACCCAGCTACTAAATTTATCCCTTTCCCTCAACCTTACCGGCACTTTACTGAAAAAGTCTCAAATTGAGGAAAAAGGGAAGAGAAAGTACATGTGAAGGAGTGTGATAAATGCGCAACTATGATGGGACTTCATGTTAAGGTGCCCCCGGAACGACGAGTTTTCATCGATACGTTTCGTGAGACGGAGGCTGAAGAACAAAATCAGAATTGAATAACTGCAAATGTGGTTTTAGTTTGACGGGAATGAGAGAAAAATAAATTCACTTTACACAGCACAAGACAAGAGTAACCCATAACCTGGCCCAAGCGGGTTGCAAAACTGTTGAAGTAGGACTGGAGAGCGCATGCGTGGAAATCGTCTATTGACGCAATGAAAATTAGCGCGGGATTCGTGAGACCCATGAGGGAAGGTGCAGAGGTCTTGCGAAGCAAATTAATTGTTTCGGTGGGCAAGAGAAGTGGCGAACAAAACGGTCTGATCCACGTCGAAGCTCTTGTCCTTCGAACGTCGGGGGTGAATTCTGACCTGCCCTACCATGTAGACCTTCGAATTGACGTCTCTAAGGAATTCGGGGAAAGAATATTGATTGACGATCAATCCATTAAATGTGAATGTCCAGCGGGCCTATCGGGAAAGTGCAAACACATCATTGCTGTGGCCCTTTACCTTTCCAAGTAAATTAACGTTACCAACGCTGGGCTACATTTACACTTCTATTTTTTCAACTTGTGATGATTGACTCTCCGTTTAGCGTTGACGAGTCGGAGCTAGACGATCTGAGTTGCACAGATGTAGAGCAACAATGGGGAGCTGCGCGGAGATCAGCTCTTGAAGAATATGAACCAAAGAGAGTGAGTGCCCTTTGCCATGCCGGTCAGCAAAAGGATGTCTAATACGTCTCGCACCTACCGGAAGTGACAAAAGCAATGGAGATGAAGTGGATAAAACGCTTGACAATTTGTAAGCGTTTATAGTAGTAGTACTGGTGTAACTGTACCTTGGTGATGGTAAATTGTAGAGTTGGCGGTAAAACGTTTATTCAAAACAGGCAGGAAAGTGATGGTCATTTTAAGGGGGAGAGAAAAGTTGTACGGTCATCAAGGACTTTCACTTTTCACTCGCTATTCAAAAATTACGGAAGAATTTCACTGCACCTAAGCGCGAAAACATCGAATTTGATGCCCAAGTTGAAAATAATCGCCACTTTCAGAAAAATTTAAAAGCCCTATGTTTGAAATGCAAGTGTGTGTGTGTAAGCTGCCGCTCCACAGAGTACTCTTTCCGGGGATAAATTAAGGTTTTAGGTAATTATCAACACAGCCGAGTTTTTCGCTACAGCAGATGTACGCCCCCCCCCACGTATTACCCCTCTTCAGCAAGTTTTCATCATCACCGTAAAACCACGGTTGGGCATGATATGCGTTTGCTGTATCGTTGGAACGGTGATGTACTGATGAATACCACAATCCTCAATCAATTGTTGGAATCAGAAAAAGACAAGGAAACATTATTTTCCCCTCTTTAACAGGTACAATGCAGAGTGAATACTCTCTTTTCTTCAGCGGGATTCGTTCTGGAGCTGGTACAGCTCCACTTGAACAACAAGATGCCTCAATAACAGAAGAAAAAGCTATTTTTTGTCATAGGGTACTAACTTTTCGAAGCTGGAGAGCTCTGGGCCATCTTATGCACTTGACAAACGCAAAACTTGGGTCCCTTGCTATTCCGCTCATTTATTATGTTTTTAGAAGTCCTTAATAGGAAATTCAAACCCTCAAACCCTAACAAGAGACGCTGCAGCCTATAAATAGAAAAAACTGCAAAAACCTCCGATTTCAAGCTTTTTTTCAATGTGGTATGCATCCAAAGTCGAAATTGATGTAGTTCACATTAGTTTTCCATTTAATTTTCAAACGAGATTGTATACCTGTATTTCTTTCCGTTTCTATCCGTGTTAACTGGTGTGCTGAATCCGAATTTTATCTAAAAACTCTAACTACTGCCAATTAACTCCATGCTAGTGATGTAGAGTAGATTCTTAACCAAAGAAAGCAGTAGCAATAGTGAAAATAAACGACATATTAGCACTCATGAAGTATAGCACTTGGGACCTGCAAGGTGCGTAAGAGGTGTTGATGGGCAGCAGCTTCTAGGGGGAAAAGAGGCCATGTTGCTGCTCTCTTTGAAGGCCGATTTACCCAATTCACTTAGTCACCTCCATATAGGGAGCAATTGGGTACGTCTCCTCTACTTCAGCAGGCACATTCGTCACAATTTTAGGGTAATTTAGGTGACAAACCCTGAAAGAGCACACTTTTTTTTTTATTATGAAACGCTCGCGTCCAACGGAAGAAATTTTCATAAGCCTTATCATTGGAAGTTGCGTGAAATATTGTTCTTTATATATTCGCTAAACAATCCATAGACATTTTGTGAGACAAGCTCATAACGCAAGGCGTCCAGTTTGGCTAAACGTTCTTCAGATGGGTGCGTTTATAATCCCCCTCTGCCATTTTTCAATACGTATACTTGATTTCGATAAAACCGGTACGTCATCGAAAAATTCAGGCATACCTATTAAATTTGGCATAGTTGTTCACGTGGCTTCCGCTACTCCATGCGATCGAATAAAAACGCGAATGGGAACTTGTGGCTTTTTCCGTGGTCATCAAACTAAGCCTAAAAGAACAAAAGAACGATTAGTCTCAGGGGCGTAGCCAGCCCGTGATCAAGGGGTGGGCAGCCAGCTAGACACTACAAGTCTACTCTACAAGTTGGCCGCGGGGAGGGGGGGCGTCTTGAGAAAAAATGTTAGCGGATGAAATCCAGAAAAGGACATTTTGCGGCTAAGACTGAGGAAAAACACCCATTCACGGCTAAAATTGAGTAATAGCGCTGCTTCACGTTAAACGTGAGAAATAAATCTCATTATTCGCGGTTGAAATTGAGAACACATAGCAATTTGCAGTTTCCACGATGCAAAGTCCGCGACGAAATTAAGAAAACGCGCTAATTCACGGGTTATAGAGCTCTTTACACAGCTAAAATTGACGAAATAAATTGCCCGTTCAATGTAGAATTGAGAAAAATCACTCACTTGCGGCTAAAATTGATGAAAAACGCCAATTCACGGCAAAAATTGAGAAATGGTGCTTATTCACGCTGGTAAAATTGAGGAAAGGCGCCAGATCGTGTTTTCTCAAACAAACATCTCGGTAAACATTGCGAAAAAGTGCTAATTAACCGTTTTTATACATATACAGGGTGGATCCGTATAAGTGTGACAAAAATTTTTGGGTAAAACTACGTTGAAAGTGGAGTAAAATGGTACCTTCGGAAGTGTCCTACGTCGATCCGTTCCGGAGTTATGATTTTTTTTGTGTTTAAAAAAGTAACCAATGCTTGCTTCAAAAAATCCGCAATTTCTCGGCGTACATCGCACCAAATCCAAAAAGTGATGCCATTTTCAGAAACTACGGAACATTTCCTTTAGGATAGAGGCCATTTTATTGCTTGAAATAATCGTCAACACCCAGAAATCTGGCATTTTTTCCATAAATTTACGTTTCCTCTAAACTTTGTCCGTTTTACGAAAAGTCGCTGTACCCAAACAGCTTTCTCAACAGATTTTTGGTGTATCACAAAGACGTCCCCGTCTTTTAAGTTTCCTTTTGGCGTGTTCACATTTGATTTTACCACTGACGTTTCTCACAAAAACGTCACGAGAATGCACAAAAACCGTGTTTTTACGAAACATGGACCATTGTCTACGGTACTTGTGAAGGGTGCAGGGAGATCGGCGGTAAGTGAGAACAGTATATCTTACCATGGAGAAGTCAAGAGGCATTCGATTTGACCCCTTCCCCCACCAGTGATTCATTAAATTGTCGCCATTCACGAATATTGTTGGCACCTGGCACAAAGGCAATTGCCTATATTTTTCTGTCAAAATACTGTTTTAGAATGGGAGGACAGAATATTTTAGGAAGGAGAAGATATCGTAGGCAAACCGCATTCAATTATACCCCCCCCCCCTGAATGGCTTAAAAACTTAATTATTCAACACATATGGCAACCTATTCAGTAAAATTTAGCGCCGGCGCTATCCACCCGTCTTCCCGAATTGGAACATTTATGTTTCACACAAGACGGGTGGGCGCTAAGTTTCACTGAATTGGCCCCAAGAGTTGAATAGTGAATAAACTTTATCGACGATTTTTTTCTATTTCGGCTTATGGAAATCGTCAGATTAGATATTTTTCGTTATCCTTGAATTATTCCCTTCAAAATAAAAAAAAAGTAGCCACGCTCGAGAATGTCAAGATGACGTTTTTTTTTTTACAAGTTTGTAGACCTCCTCCGTTTTTGCGTCACTCTTAAATTGTCAGATTAGTGGAATATATAATACTTCACTTGTAATAAACTCGCGGGGTCAAGGGCACTTCTGACAGTTCTGACTTCTGACTCAAAAAGATACCTAGATGCGAAAAAGTTCAAATATCAGGGCTTCAAGTAAGAAGTTAGGAAAACGAATTCTGGTGTATAGTTTTCGTACTAAAATTTCCCATTTTAATTTTTTCCGCGCGATGTACAGCGCCATCTCTTGTCTCAGGGTGATTTTCAAAGCTTCACCGTCAACAGCCTTAAGGACGACACCTACCAAGGAACGAAAATACATTTAATGTTTTAGATGCAACAATTTCGGACACATCGTACGTTACTGTGACAAGTACGGTGACCACCTGAATCTACGACAACCAAGAAACCAACGTTATGAGAAAAAATCAACGACAAATTTATGCGCAAATGCTTGTTTAACTAACGATAAAAATCAAGCAACATGGGTAATCGACATTGAGTGCCCTGAATGGTCATGACTTGTGCCATGAGCATAGTAACGGCGGTACCTGACCTCTTGGTCTCAGCCGCCGCTCGACTGCAAGCAGCCGAGATATTTACGTGCAGGTGTTCAGTTTTGCATTTGGTACCGTTCTTCCGCCGCCCCACCCGAACCCAGGCAGGTGAGGCTCCATCAGATGGTCACAAACTACAACCCGTTGGTCTGCACGGGTTCTTAACCGGATTTTTCAAGTAAATCGTGCTCGGTGTGTATACACACCTCCCAGTTGGCTGAGGATAAGCCTACCTCAACCGCGCACTGGTAGGCGGCATCACTACCTAGTTGATGCTCCTGATAAAAGTCAGTACTTGGTTCGGACATCGAAATGCCCTCCTCTACGAGTCGTGAAACCATAGGCCACCACGAATCCAACTCCAAACTGTGCCTGGGCTAGGAATGAGTGGCACCCCGTGGTCCCAGTGTTGCCGTCAGTGAAAAAAAAGAAAACTTCAGGCCCCGAGACTGGTCGCGGGTCGGTGGTACGGAAAAAAGAAACCACCTGCTCTAATTCGTGATAGGCTTAATCACGAATGGCGCCCGAGTCCGGCGTCTAGAGACCAGGTGCAGCCACAACAAAAGAAGTGACTAACACCCGGGCGGAGCCCTCGTTGGCTTGCATCCGCGCACATAGTTGTGCAAAATGCGCGTGTTATGCAGTTGCCACCTGTTACCCGGAGGTCGAGGGTCGCCTAAGTCGGAGCTAGGCTAGACGCAAGACAAAACTGCCCCCCTCACCCAGTATCCCTGGTGCTCCGGCATTCAGGGTTTAGGGAGGCAGCTGTCCCGCGGTTATATTCGCGTCTCCGACCTCAACTGACTTTCGATCCGCTAGTACAAAACATCCCGCCCCCCGAGCACCACCCGCCATCAAACGGTTGGGCCCCGGGAACGCGCGCCACGGAAGCAAAACCCCGGCTCCACGGTAAAACATGGGGGTCTCCCCTCACACAAGGTGATTGGGCCCCATATCCCCGCGGCCAAAGGTCCGCCACCGCAGCCACGCGCCACCCCCGGGGGTCTCCCCTCGCCGAACGAACGAGCGGAACCCACGGAAGCGAGATGCAGAGGACTGCCCCCTACGGTCAGCCAAAACAGGCTTGAAATTCGATGGAGATGCTTTAAGTAGGGAATGTACCCTAGCCAGCCAGAAGCCCCAAAGGGGAGCATTCATCTTGACCAGTAGAGGCTGAGTCGAGAGAGAGGAGAGCCTCTTAGTCCTCGATATATTCGCATATCTGGCCCATCTTCTGGACAAGCACCGACAGAGCTGCGATAGCCTCAAAAAATCGAGTTTCCAGGAGGAACCACCGAGGAGGTGCAGTTGTCTGGGGCAGCAGAGGCTAAGTCGAGAGGGAGTTCCCACCAAGTGAAAACTCCTAGTCCTCGATATATTCGCTTAACTGCCCCTTCAAATTAAAATTATCCCACGAATAAATTTGGTTTCTTTGTCCGGAAACTGTGGTTACTCAGTCGGACGGAGGACGCTGCCGACTCGGAGTCGGAGGAGGCATGACTTTCCGCGATATAAAAAAACTATACCACAAACTAACCAATTTTGACTGAGTTTTGGGCATTTCCCAAAGGACTCTTAAGCCGTGTCCGGCTCACATCGTAGCACTTTGAAAATGTTGTCCTGAGAATCGCTAATAACACCAACTTGACTCCTGAGTGAATTCTGAATTGGGCACCCAAATTTAATGATAAATGGACGAAATCTCGATAGTTTCTACGCACAAGGAGTCCAAAATTCGAGTCGAATTTTGACCTGATGAGTCCTTGAAAGGCTCCGTCAAGTGATTTTGACGTGTTTGGCAGCGTTTTACCGTTTTCAATGTCTGCATGACCCTTCCCGCGGACGGTGGCCGCGCATTTGAATGCCCTGAAGTCGAAAGAAAGAGCATCAGCGCTGGGTGGACCTCATTAACTCACTGTGGAGTGAATAAAATCTGTCGTTACTAACGATATCCGCCGCAGTCACGCCCCCTTAGGTGCTTTTTGATCATAGGACCTGCTGCATTCCACAACTGAACGTTTGCTCTTCCGGCTCCTATAATATCCTATAGAAATCGCCTACTTTTTGGTGATTTTGGTGTAGATAGATTACTTGAATGGACGAAACTTCATGTCTTGTGGTTTAAGTAAACGAGAAATCCTAAAATCGAAATGGATTTACGATCCGTCTCCGACCGGTTGGACTCCCCACCAACGCACGTATTTCCTAAAAAAGGCAACCGACCTTGATGAAATATTCATGATGAACATTGGTTGAGCTATAATATGGCCCCATTTAAATTGGAATAAAATTGGTCCAATTGGAGTGGCTCCAGGGGAGGGGGGGCAATGTACACTTCTCATCAATAACGTACATATCTCCTAGAGGAGGCAACTCATCTTTTCGAAGTTTTAATGGTAAACGTAGGTTAAACTATAGATGGTCCCATTTCATTTTGAATTAAATCGGCCCAATGTGAAGGGCTCCAGGGGGGCAGTGTAAAGTGCACACTTGACGTGCACGATTAGCCAAAATTTTGTTCTCGAATTATCTATGCTAATTTTGGCAGATTGGTCTTCTTAATAAGAGATCAATTGCTGCCTCTGGCGAGTGCTGCCTTGGAGAAAATACCCCTCCTACACCCCTCCTCCCACTACCTAATAGATCCGGCCCTGTTCAACGAAGATACGTTACTCGAGGAAGCATTGTGCTAACACCATTAGCAGACGTTTTTGGTTTTATTGCTTGTGCGCGCCCGCGGTTGCCGTTTTATGAGATTGGTAACGTACTAACGTAACGATTAGACCATTTTCGTTGGGCCCTCGAGCCGAATACTTCACAATTTGATCTTCTGTCGTTCGTTTTCCGGCAATTAATTTTTCGAATTAACTGCCAAACTGATTTTATAAATAGCAAAAGTCACGGAATTGGGCCCTGAAAGAGCGAAAGTCCTTAAAAAAATGGTTCATGTAAGAGCAAAACTATCGAAACTTTGGTTTTTGAACGAGCTGGAACGAGAAGAATCCGCAAAATTTAGTTTTTAAACAGCAAAAATACTTTGAAATTAGGTTTTGAAGGCAAAATAACGACCATTTTTTCTAAAAGTGCCAAACGCGCGTGATTGGTTTTGAATCAGTCTGTGAGCCAAATTGTGTGGTTTGGGGGGGTCGAATGTTTAAGATTATAGGGTGAATGTATCATTTTTTGGGAGGCAAGGCGGTGTAAAGGAGTGATTCAGTGGGTGAAATCGCTGCCTTTTTCTTCACGCTATACGATTGTTGGCCCCCCGAGGAGACCCGGCTCAGCAGGTCTAATGAGAATCGTGAGGTCGAAATGGGGATCGCGGACGTTGCGATCAAGCCCCATAACTTTGTTGTTCAAAGATGAACGTAAAAGATGGGAGTTGGACACGCCAGACGTTACCTTGAGAAGTAGGACAAAAAGTGGACAATTTTTAACTCTCCCCGGACGCTCTACAAAGTAGGACATGTCCGGGGAAAGCAAGACGGTGAAAGCTCAGAAAAAGAGGAAGGAGAAAAAGAAAATAGAACCCTAAACCCTAAAAATGAAAAATCGTCTGTATAGGTACGGCTTAAAACTCAATAGTAACAGTATATTATGCCTAAAAAGACGCATTATTTTTTTCCAATTAATTTGACCCTATAGTCAAAATGTTCGATTTTGAATAAATAAAGCTCTATTTTTTGAAGCAAAATGGTTTAAATTCGAGCTTGTAACACAATAACCCAAATAAATGATTTGAACGAGGTTACATAATATGTATCTAACATAAGAAGTATTCTTAAAAGGGTAGTCCTGTGAAGTGATTTAGGGCTAACAAGGTCGGGTTGACTTTAATGACAAAATTAGAAAACTCGGATTTGTCCAGATTGAGACGCTGTCATCGTCACAAAAAAATGAATAACTCCTACCAGAAACTGTTATTCCGAACTACAAAAAAATTGTGATATTTTCGAATCCGATGTCAGAAGTCGACAAGCTTCGTGTGGAACCGACAAAGTTGCTAATGTATTGAGAAAAACGAGGTACCTATGCCTTAAAAACGCCTGAAAAATCGTATCTCGGAAACGATTGAGTTTCGGACTGTGTATGTAATTCGTATTTTAGAATGCAAATTAGGTCTACTGAGAAACAAGTTTCCTTGCACGTCCGTCAGCAGGATTTTTAGGAATTTTGATTGATATGTGACAGACAGATTTGTTTCGGCCTGGATGCCTTGAGAATGGGGTGAAAGTAGTCGGCAATGTTCCAATAAATGAATGTTTTATACTCAAATAAAAATTAAAATAAAACATAGGTACCAAAATCAGGTCTACTTTCACCCATTTGTGTTTTGTTTTGCAGGTATTCTGAAACATCCTGTAGGCACCTGTTTTACATAATTATGTATAGGTATTATTCAATCAATCAATTAATTAATAACCTAGGTAAAGTAATAAATATATGCGGTGATATATTGAAACTAATTTCTGGAGTGCGTGAATGCAAAGGAAGGAGCTAAGCTGAGAAGGCGTTCGAGTGACCCCTCCCGTACGCACCACCATGACTAACTACCCTGGCCTTGGGGCGGCTATTCTTTTTGATGTCGCATTTTTCTCTTTCCGACGATGTTTCTGGACCAAAATAAAAAACAAAATACATTTCGTATTCAAGATTTTACGCTGCTTCGTGGCATAATCCAGTTTTCTCCAAAAATTTATTTTTTCAAATTTTGAATTTAAAATTTTATGGGCTAGAGTCATTTTAAAAATCAGCGACCCAATTTCCTTAAAATTGTTGGCATCAATGAGTAGGAATCAATTTACAAAAACAAAATCGGCGAATTTTGGCGGCCGTGAGAGGTAGAATCGCTACGGCTATATTCCCTCTCTCTCGCACACTTGTCGTCCACTTTAGCCTTAAAAGACGAATTTAATTTCTTTATCGAGGCTGTGCACCGACGGATCACACTGCACCATTGACGAGTCAAAACTACACGTATACGACAAAAATAATTGTTATTGCTAAACTGCTGTTCTTAAAAAAATTAGTATAGGAGAGACGCTCCCTACCCCAATCCTCCTATGCTCCCCACCCGTTCCCTCTAGGGAATGAGTTTTTTTCGCGTTCGAGCCGGGAAAAGGAGGAAGTGTGTGTGTCTCCTCGAGGAAAGAAGTACAAAAAAAACGCCTTCGCTGAAGTTGTCTCAAATCTCAAGGTACCTACTAAAAGTCAGTCTCATTCTGTCTCTTTCCTTTTCCAAAAATTTAGTTAACTCCATTTTCCGGTCTCTCAAAATTTATCAATCGCTCTCCCTATAAAATACAGTCCCCTCTGCTCTCCAGCAACAAAATTTGGTCCTCCGGTCCCGATCAAAAAAAAAAAAAAAATTTTGAATTAAAATATCATCATTTAGGATAAGTAAGATAGGTCCTTAAAATTATTCATTTAATCGCAGGTCAGTTTAGTTCAGCTTCCAAAAACGGATAAAACTAGATATATCTCTTCTTTATTTTATTTAAAGTAGTTTAAGTTTTAAGGATTGTACAAAGTTCAACAGAAAAGTTTATACTCCATCTCTCTCTTTCCCCTCTCTGTGGAATTATTCCGGCGCCAATTCACAAGCTCATTTCATTGCACTGAATTTCATTCAAGCTCTCTCTAGCGTCAAGTTTTTTATAACTCTAATTAACCACTCTAATTAATTTTAGTTTTAATCACACTAATCAGTAATCACTAGGAATCAATTGTTTTTCTCAAACCTCTCTAGTAAGTTTTTTTTTTTTTTTTCGGTAAATCTTGGTTCAAACTCCTTGCATTGTCACATTTAACGGTCTTTTCTCAAAATTAAAATAAAATGAATCCTCAAGAAGATGAACGCGTTAAATTAATACAACGGCTCTCAAAACAAAGAGAGAAGCTTTTCAGACGAATGAATGACTGCTACAAGCTTGCAAAAGAGCTCAAAATCGGCGACCACAACGCCTTTCTCGCTCGGTATGAAAAATTAGGTGGTAGATACGAAAGTTATGACGAAATTCAAAATAATATAGAAGACAACATCATGATGCTAGGAGATGCTGGAAAAGCCTATTCACAGGATTCTGCAGCATTCGACAACATGTACTTCCTGGTACAAGAGACGTCTTTGGCTCTTCAACAAGCGCTAAAGAAAAAGGCTGAAGCTTCAGCAACAACTAGCTCATCTCAACCTCAACCGGTAACGTTTGATAGAAGTAATCTCCCTAGATTAAGGCTCTCCACTTTCGACGGTGAAAAAACCGAAGAATTCGCCCCCTTTTTAGCGTTGTTTGATTCGTTAGTTCATAACACACCCCTTTCAAATATTGAAAAATTTCATTACTTAAAAACATGTCTGGAAGGTAAAGCTTCTTCCGTTATAAGCGAAATTCCATGACGATGCATGGTACGCCCTCAGCTATAAACACAGTTTTTGGCTGGATGGTCATAGGGGAAGCGCAAATCCAAAAATCTCCGTCACCCCACACGTGTTTACTCTCGTTCGCCCCTCTCGAAAGCCAATTAAAACAGTTTTGGCAAATTGAAGAAATAAATAAATCTATTCCGCCTAACCCTGAAGAAGAAGCTTGTGAAAACCATTTCGCGAAGACTCACACAAGAGACTCCACCGGACGTTACACTGTCCACCTTCCCTTTAAAAACCGCTCTCCTCTTCCCATTTCGACTCGAGAAGTAGCGGAAAAAAGACTCGTGTCTCTTGAGCGAAAACTCTCAAAAAATAGATTTCTTCGTGTCGAATACGACAAATTTCTTTAGCGATTACGAAACGCTCGGTCACATGGAATTGGCTCAACAACCGTCACCATTCGTGATCCCTCATCAGGCAGTACTGCGTGAGGCAAGCTCCACGACAAAAGTCCGCGTAGTCTTCGATTGCAGCGCTACTGTCGGATATCACTCCCCATCTCTAAACCAGCAGCTTATGGCTGGACCTCGGCTACAGCCAGACATAGGAGTCATTCTCATGAAATTCAGGCTTTTTGAAGTTGTCGTCTGTGCTGACATCAAAATGATGTATCGACAAATAATGCTGACTCCCGAACATCGTCAGTACCAACACATCTTCTGGCGCGGCAGCCCTTCTCAACCTATATTGGAATACGAGCTGAAGACGGTGACATACGGTGCTACGCCAAGCGCTTTCCTTGCTCAAAGGGTCTTGAAGCAACTTGCCTTCGATGAAGGTGCTCAAGTGATTCTCGAGAACACATTCGTTGATGATTTAGCGTTTGGTGATTCCTCTATTGAAGATGCGCGGGAAGTGAAAAATCAAGTCATCGAACTCCTCGCTCGAGGTCAATTTGAGCTCCGAAAGTGGGTATCAAATGAACCTTGTTTGCTCGAAGGTATTTTGCCAGAAAATCAAGCTCAGCACCAGTCGTTTGACAAAGTGGACTCGACTTCGGACTGTTTAAAGCTCCTCGGATTGAAATATAACCCCTCACGTGACACTTTCTCTTTCACGGTCCAAGAACCCGTTTCAGAACCTACCAAGCGAGGCATGCTGTCAATCGTAGCACGACTCTTTGACCCATTAGGTCTGTGCTCACCCACGGTTCTCTGGGCCAAAACTTTGATTGAAGAAGCGTGGAAACTCCAAATTGACTGGGACGATTAGATTGGCGCAAATTTGTCATCCAACTCCCTCTGTTAAATGAATTGGAAATTCCTCGGTTAATTCCAGCCTTAAAATCCAGTGTATCTGTCGTGGGATTCTGTGACGCCAGCTCTATCGCATACAGCGTGGTAATTTATCTACGCTGCGAAAACTCGGAAGGCATGAAAGTCCAGCTGCTTCAAGCGAAAACTCGTGTCGCTCCCATTATGCCGCTAACTATTCCAAAACTCGAGTTGTACGGCGCTCTACTCCTGTCCCGCCTTCTCAAATCCCTAGAGGATTTTCTCAAAACTCTCGACCTCCTCAGCAAAATAAGTCTCTTTTCAGATTCAGCCACAGTTCTGGCATGGCTGAGAACTCCTCCTCACACTCTCAAAACGTTTGTTCGAAATTCTAGAAAACACTTCTCCTTCCTTTTGGCGTCACGTACCGTCACATCTGAACCCCGCGGATATTTCATCTCGAGGACTGTCTCCTAAAGCTCTGAAGGAAAACACTCTCTGGTGGGAGGGACCATCATTTCTCCTTGACGATCCACAAACTTGGCCTGACTCTTCTCTTCTGGAACACTCAGCTCCTCTCCCTGAAGTGAAAACCAAAACCGCTCTAGCAGTAGTAAAAGAACTCGAAACTGTTGATTTCATAACTCGTTTTTCCTCCCTTGAAGTTCTGACAAGAGTGACATGCAGAATTTTGCGCTGGTCTCCCAAATCAAACCGAAGTAAATCTCCAACAGAGCAACTTACAATAAGTGAACGTGAGGCTGCCCTAAAACGATGCGTTTTTGCCTCACAAAAGCTCTACTTCAAGGAGCTCGTGGCTGCTCTGAAAAGTAATCGACAATTGCCACGCAGTTACGCGAAACTTGCTCCTTTCATTGATTCCCTCGGGCTTGTTAGGGTGGGCGGCAGACTCAGGCATTCTATACTTCCTGATGAAACGAAATTTCCCCTTCTCCTTCCTCGTCAAGCCCCGCTTTCATCCCTCATTTGTCGTTTTTACCACCACGTCTCGCTGCATGGAGGCGCCCTATAAAATACAGTCCCCTCTGCTCTTCAGCAACAATAATGACGTTATTCTAATTGGGAACAAGAAAAATAACTTATACTGTGCTGACGAATCGACCTCAAAAAGCTACTCGGTGACGACAAGCGAACCAAATCTTTGGCACAAACGACTTGGACATCCCAACGATCAATTAATGAAGGAACTTGAGCGCATATACCGTATAAAAAACAATTTTTCCAAATGTGACGTCTGCAGGGAATGAAAAATGAAACGAGGCACTAGAAAAATTCAAAATGTTCAAAAATTACGCAGAAAATAAATTCGGAAGAAAAATAAAGATGCTGCGCACGGATAACGCAGGAGAATATACAAGCAACGAATTCCAAAAATTCCTGGGAGCTCACGGCATTGAAAGACAATTGTCAACAGCTTACTGCCCTCAGAAAAATGGTGTGGCAGAACGGCTGAATCAAACATTAATGACCAACACGAGATATTTAATAAGAGACGGAAACTTTAGTGGAGAATTCTGGGGAGAAGCAATCGTAACAGCATGCTATCTTAAAAACAGACGAACAACTTCAGTGAATGACGGTGAAACTCTGTATACAGACGATGGCATGGGTTTGACGCCAAAGTAAATCATTTACGACGATTTGGATGCACGTGTTGGTACTTTGACGATAAGACGAGAGCCAAATGGCAGCCAACAGGCAAACACGCAATATTTGTTGGATACGACACTCAAGCAAAAGCTTACAGACTATGGGACGAACGGCAACAAGCCACTATTGTTAGTCGACATGTAAAATTTGACGAAGAAAGAATTGAAGGAGAAAATCGAAATATAAAAGAAAATAGACGAAACGCGACAGAAATATTCTACACTACTTACGACGATAACGAAGACAAAGAAGACAGCAATGACGACAGCGAAAGAAATGATATGGTCTACAATGAAAGGGAAATTTTAATCGACAACGAAGCAAACATCGACGACGACGAAGACGACACGCCGATTTTAAGAATATTAAATGAGGGAAACACTGACGAAAACGCCAACGACGCAAACCTAGACGACGCTGGACACGGAAGAACACGTTACGGACGCGAAATCAGGCTACCAAAACGATACGGGGATCTTGCAACACAAGTCAGCGACAATATCGAACCACGAACCTACAAGGAAGCAACCGCATGAGTAACGAAAAATACGAATGGCATCAAGCAATCAACGAGGAACTCAATAATTTACACGAAAACAACACTTGGGATATTGTCAAACGACCCCCAAATCAACGCGTACTAAAAACTATGTGGATCTTCAAACAAAAAAGGAACGAGAAGGGTGAAATCATCCGCTACAAAGCTAGACTTGTTGTACTTGATAATCATCAGGTCAAACACGAAGACTACGACAACGTTTTTGCCCCAGTCGTAATGAGAAAAACGATGAGAATTCTCACGGCTCTAAGTGTGAAGAACAACTGGTCAATCGAACACGTTGACATGTACTTTCATTTTTTCGCTAGTGATACACAAGTGCAGAAAACCTGGAGATTTCAGTGCCCAGTTTTGACAAATTCGATGAAATCAACACCACGTAACGTTAAATTATGGCTCATTCTAATTTCTAGCTGCGAGTCAGCGCTTTTTCCACACCTTATTCGCAGATTAGCGCTTTTTTCTCAGTTTAAAGCTGCGAATGGGCACTTTTTCTTAAATTTAAGCCGTGAATTGGATATTTTTCTCTATTTCAGTAGCGAATTAGCGTTTTCTTTATTTTAGCTGCGAATTAGTGGGTTTTGTTTCACTCTTAGTCACGAATTAACGCTTTTCCATTATTTTAGCCTTAATGTTGCATTCACCAGAAGGCCGCGAATCGGCATTCTCTCAATTTTAACTGCTAATTAGCGTTTTTCTCCATTATGACCGTGAATTAGCGTATTTTTCTCAATTTTAGCTGGATGTTTGAGTTTTTGTCTATTTTAGCCGCAAATTAGCGTTTTCATTTCAAACATTCATAGTCATGAATTAGCGTTTTTCTCAATTTTAGCGACGAACTAGCGATTTTCTCAATTTTTCCCGCGAATGTGCGATGTTCCTTAATATTTGCCGCGAATTAGCGGCTTTTTCTACTCTTGGCTATTAGTTAGCGCCTTTTCTAAATTTTGTCAAGAAGATTCTTTCATCAAAGAAGAACAAATTGGATGTTGGGGGGGGGGGGGGATATGCGCCCACCAAACATTTACGAAGATTGTACTCAAGGACCGATGAGAACCGTGAGGGCGAAACGGGGACTGCGGCGATATTGCGGCTATAGGCGCCGCGGCCTCTGGTGAGCCGGTTACTCCCCGTCTTGGTCATACCAGGGGCCCTAGTTAGAGTTGTCGGGAAATAATCCCGCAAGCGGTATCCAAGGACGCTTCATCAGAAATAGTATTATCTCGCCATAACAACCACCTCACGTGAGTTTTTCCAGACAACTCGGAATAAGGCCCCTGAACGGGATGAAAGCCGGGGGCGGGGATCGTAGTGCAGTAGCATCTCCGTTCCCGGCGAGTGGCGGTTTATCGGCTCCGTACTCGACTCGATTGCCGGGCTGATGAGACCAGGACCGAGTGGCCCTGGAGGCTGGGGGTCAGGGGTCGAAGCGGAGACTGGGCCGCACCTTTGGGGCAATCTTCTTTCATCAAAGAGTCGCGAATTGGCGTTTACCTAATTTTACCCGCGAATTAGGGCTTTTCTCAATTTTAAACAAAGTTTTGGGTCCTAATGTCCTGCAAGTTGAAAGTTTTTGGTCTTCATTCGCAAAATTACCAGTTTCGAGGCTATTTTCGGAAGCTAACAAAACCCCGAAATTACATCACTCGTAGCTAAAAATCTGTGAAATTAGAATTTTTGAGCCTCCCGACGAATAGCAGTTAAATTGCAACGTTTTGAAAGAAAATATCCGCGAAATTGGAATGTCTTCGGTGGAATAATCGCGATGTTGTGCGTTTTACGTCTCAAGTCCGTTGAAATAATTTTAAGTTTCGTTTTGTTTTTTTTTTTTTAACGATCAAGATCCGGGCAAGCCTGCCGAGACAGCACTCAAAGGCGCAAAATCGCATCATTTTATTAGGCAAATATCAAGCGAAATTGAAATTTTATTGGCTGAATATTCGCGATATTGCAAGTTCCGGGTCTTAATTTCAGCAAAACTTCCAGTTTCGTGGAATTTGTTCGGGTCTGAATATCCGCAAAATTGCTTGATTTCCGGTCTTTATTTTTGCGAATTTTCCAAGTTTGAGGTTTTCATTTCCGCGAAAGTTTCTCAAAGTTGACCCGAGAACCCGGTCTAGCTGGGACGAGTAACCACAAATTTGCATCATTTCATGAAATTACTAGTTTTCTGGTCGAATATACGTGAAATCGACAGTTTTGGGTCTTATTTTTGGTAAAATTTTAAGCTCAGGGTCTTGAGTCCATTTGTGTAGCATCCAAACCCAGGCTTGCGGCGGCTCCATCTCAGGCTAAATCCTGACGGTTACACGTGTAATTGGAAATTTGTGAACTTATTTCTGTGAAAATGCAAGTTTTGGGTCTTAATTTCAGAAAAATTGCTAGTTATGCGTCTTATTTTCGTAGAAATTGCAAGTTTCAGTGCTAAATATCAGTGAAAATACAAGTTTGGGATTACGGCTACCACTTATGATTGTGTCTTTATTCGTCGCTATATGAAAAGACGCCTTTGACTGTTGTTTAACGGTAGTGATTTTTGAATACCTCGGCTTTGATTTGCTAAATAAAAAATGGTTGATGGGAGAAGAAAGGGCAACAACAAAAAATAAATTTCAACAAAAATAAACAAAATGTTCATTAAAATTTGAAAAAAAAAAAGACTTAGTAGATCTCGAACACCCAAATGAAAATTTCACTCTTTTCTTTCTTAAAAATGCACCCACTTCATGCCCCCTCCGGGCCCAGTCGCCCGACCACTCACACCACACTTCCAACGAATTCACCCTGTCGTTCCACCCCCCCGATATTTCACCCCGTTTATTTCTCGCATAAAGCGTCATTTGCCTTCGTAATTGTCTAAAACTCCACATTTGAACATTATAAACTACGCCTTTTCTCAAATTACCTTCCCCTCCCCCTCCGGCCAGCGCCCCTGAATTTGGTCACCCCTTTCTGGTCACCATGTTCGAAACATTTCTGCGGGGAAAACAGTTTCGTCGTGCAATATACATCAACGAATAACAATTATTCGTCTTTATTAATATTCAAGTGGTCGATTTTCTGAGGGAGCACGCAGTGCGAGAGTATAACATACTCAGTCGATTTATAACGATCGGAAATTACGTTTTTCCCCACTGCACGTCCTAGCTTCTAATAGCTATTTTTAAAATTCACCATTTTTCCTAGGAATAAAACAGAGTAGAGGCGGTGTAATGATCCCACATTCCCAACTGAATAAACAAAATGATTTTAAAAGTGAAATTTTAATAAAAAAGGTTAGATTTTGGACTTTGAATAAAAAAGTATTTTGGTATCAATAGATTTTGGCGCAGTCGGCAAATAACATCGCTTGTTCCTGGATGGAAGTAGTTCACCTGAGGTTCAAAAAGTCGGGCGGTAATTATTACCTCCATTGCTTTAAGAGACGAGATGCTGCGTCGTACTCTTCTGGAGGATCCATTTATTTTGGTTTACATCGATGACATCGTAATTGGTGGACGTACTCCGGAGGAATGCCGAAGAAAAACTGACGTTGTACTTGAACGATTGCAATCATATACGGTCTTGTTGTTAATTCCAAGAAGAGCGTATTCTGTAAAGACCAGGTGTCGTTTCTAGGAAGGAAAATAGACGGCAAAACAAAGTCAACGAATGAGGAGTCTGTTCAAAAAATTAGAAATATGTCGCGACCCGGAGACCTACACTCCTTGAGAGTTTTCACTGGTCTTACTGGTCATTTTCGGTCTTTCATTAAAAACTACGCCCTCATAGTTAGACCTCTCGACAATTTAAAAGCAAAAGGCACTGTTTTCCAATGGAATCCTGAAGCAGAAAAAACTTTTAAATTGCTAAAACAGGCAATTTCGTGAAATCCTGTCCTCCAATTACCTGATTGGAGCTTTTTGAACTTTGTACTGACGCATCTAATTACGGTTTTGGTGCAATACTTTATCAAAGGGATCCGTCTAAGCCTAAAAGTCAGCAGCTCCGAGTGATAGCTTATTATTCACACACGTTCACTTCGGTAGAGTGCAACTATTCGGTGACCGACAAGGACGGCTTAGCAGTAGTAAAGGCAATTGAATATTTCAGGACCTATCTTGAAGCTCGCCCATTCGTCGTCCATACAGATCACCAAGCGCTCAGTTTCATTTTAAACCTGAAGGAACCGAAAGGTCGATTGGGGCGGTGGCAGTATGTCAAATCGCGAGGAGGATTCAGGTTCTGATTAAAAGGCAGGGGCAGTGGCGGATCTACGGAGTGAGTTTTGAGGGTTTAAACCCCCCCTAAGAAGATGACGTCCGCCAAAAATTTGTTGATAGTCATTCCAGAGATTTCTTTCAATGCCTTGCACATACTTAAGGACGACTGTTGAAGGGGACCTGCTCAGAATGATGATTTCTCGACGAATGGGCGTTCTCGTGATGGTGAGGCCACCATTCATTGAGGGGGGGGGGGCACCAAAAAGCATAAATAGATGAAAAAAAAAATTATTTTTAGGTTTCAAAGCGATGATTAGCGGCAAATATTGAGAACAAGCGATCATTTGCCACTTAAATAAGGAAAAATACACCAATTCGAGATATCTGAAGGCAACTTCGCGGACAAACCAGAGAAAAAACGCCAACTCCAAATTCCTGAAGGCCTATAAGGCAGAAGAAATTGAGAAAGCATTCTAATGTGCTACTCTTTGGGCGAGTACGCGGGAGAACGTTGAAAAAAAAACGCTAATATCAAATAGCGGCTTTAAGCGATAGCAGAAAAGCATTGACTCATAGTAGAAAACGAAAATAAATCACTAATCCGCGGCTGAAAATGAAAAAAAATCACTAATATGTGGCGAAAATTGAGAAAAAGCTGAAGTCCATCGCTCATCTATGGCTCAACAATTAATTTTTGAAAACGCAAAATTCGTGGCTATAAGCATTACTACTTAACAGATAAATTAATCCCCACGCACTCGTTCATCTTTCAAATCATGTTTGACGCTGTTTAAGAAAAGAGGGATAAACAAATGACGTCCGTGGTTACTTAAACAGCGGAAAAACATGGTATAAATGCCTCCTCTCCCCTAAACTTTATAGAGGAATGATGGTCAAAAAGAGAAATCAACGAGGGGCTATAATGAACGAATGCATTTCTAATTTGGCAGGTCTTTGATCATTCCCTATTCCGCCTTATTTCCGATTCCGGTACATTTAGCTGACCTAAATGTTGCAGTAACCGTAACATCTTAAATTGAACGCCTCACAAAAAAAAAAAAAAAAAAAAAAAAAAATTGGGCAGACTTCGTTATGGAGTCCTTGCATTTTGTGCTACCGATGGGGCTCAGTAGCTGTATTTTACTTTACTTTATTTATTACCGTCATCTTCATTCATTTCAATGAAAAAAATGAATTAAAGGACATCGTGAGTTGCGGCGATTAGCTCGAGGAAGATGACTCAAGTTAATCAGCGACGGAATAAGGCGCCAGTTCCATAACTCGAGCCTTGATTTTGTCCTTGAATGTTCTCAGTGACAAGTTTCTGAAAACAGGGTCGATCTTGTTGAAGAGCTGGGGACCAAGAAAACGCGGATCTTACGCCTGAGAGTAACTCAATCGGCACCTTGCGGGTATATCGATGTTATTTCGGCCTTTCTTTAGGTGCTCGTGCGAAAGTGGACGAAGTTCCCGCAACCAACTCCTTTTTTCGGCACAACAACCCCGAAATAAAACAGACATAGAAAGTCGGAATGCCGAGCTCTCCTGGAATAGGTCACGGCATGGCGTGTGAGGCCTCATTCCTGCCAGCATTCGTACGGCCTTCTTCTGAACCCTGAAGACCCTCCTGGACGAGACATGACCAGAGTTACCCCCTTGCGGATATATCATACGTCAGTCATGAGTGAAACAAGTGCAAAATAAACCATTCGCAGCGTGAGACGGAGAAAGATAGCCGCCGAAGACCAAAAAGCGACCGTGAAAGGACCCGAACGCATCAACAAGGGGCACCCAAGAGAGGCGAGAGTCTTCTGTGAGTCCCAGGAACCTGACAGTGTCAGTAGGCCGGCAGTGGCGGATCTAACGGAGGGGCCACAGGTGCCTTGGCCTCTCCCTTGGAGTCGAGGTCACTTGAACAAAAAAAAAAAAAAAATCATCAAAACCTCCTCCTAAATTCCGTCGAAGAGGGGTTGATCACCTCTAATTTTAGGATAATTTTCTCAGAGGCCCGAGGGTTAGAGGTTAACGAAGAGACGCGAACTGCCAAGTTTTTTAAGGCAAAAATACTCTCGTGAATAGCCTCACTGAGGCGGAAAAATTGACGTTGAACGCGTGCCACGCCAAGGGCAAAATTCATAAGCGAAACGTCACATTGTGAGGAAAAAAAAAACTCTTCCGAAAGGCACAACGAGTAAACGACGCAAAATGCTCGCATGACGGGCAATACGCAACAGCTCGGGAAAACACTCGCGTGAATCGCCACAATCGAGGCAACATAAACGTGAAATGCCGCGTCAAGAGCAACAAATATGTGAAATGCTTTACCAAGAGCAATGCTAAGGTGACGTATTGTCCATTTTATGAAAAAATTCGTCGGTTTCACGAAAGATTACTCAATAACATAACGAAATTGTCTGTTTTATGAGAAAACTTTCAAATGTATAAGACATCTTAAGCTTATAAGCATGTTTGGTTGATTTTATGAGGAAATTGTCAGTCTAAAAGGTGTCAATTTGATGAGTACATCGTCAGTTTAATAAGGAGATAGTCAACTTTATGAAGAAAATGACGTACTTAATGCCGGAATGGTCAATATAATGATAAAATTTCCCGTTTTGAATGAATTTTCAATTTTGTAAGGAAATTGTTAGTTCAAATTGGAAACTGTCAATTCGTCGCGGAAATCGTAAATTTTCTTGGAATCGTTAATTTTAGGATAAAATTGTCAGTTTCACGAGGAAATTGTCTTTTTATTAGAAAAAGTGACATTCTCATTAGCGCATTGTCAATTTAACTAAACACTTGTCAATTTGAAGCAGAAACTGTCAATTCGTCGCGGAAATTGTACATTTCACAAGGAAATTGTGATTATTTTTGGTCCTTGGAACTTATTAATTTTGCCCCATGATTCGATGGATAATTGCCCTTTTGGTGATTTATTGTTAATACAATAATTGGTGATGGTTTATTTTGGCTATAAACTTGTTATTTTTAGTATAAATAGCCGATTATACGCGGAAATGATCAATTTTAAGAGTGAATTATTAATTTCATTAGGAAATTTTCAATTTTATAAGGAAATAGTCAATTTTATCAGGAAATTGTCAATTTTATGAAGAAATTGTCGATTTTATAAGGAAATTGTCAATTTTTAAGAGGAAATTGTCACTTTTATGAGGACAATGCCACTTTTGTGAACAAATGAACAAATCCACAGGAAGGCGCATATGCCTTTTAAAAACTCTTTCTGCAGCGCTTTTATTGTCCTTTTCCTGAATGGCTGTCCTCAGTCCAAGGAGTACTGCTCCAATTTCTTAGTCCATTGGGGATTTTTTAGGTCTGCGATTAGTGCGTTCCTGAATGTGCGGTGCCATCTTTCGATTTTTCCGTTGCTCATGGGATGGTATGCTGTTGTCCGAATTCTTTCAATTCCTAATATTTGTGTCAAGCTGTTGAATAGGCTTGACTCGAAACTTCTTCCCTGGTCGGTGGTTATTCTTGCTGGTGTTCCATACCTCGCGACCCATTGATTGAAGAAATTCTCGGCCACCGTACGTGCGTCAATTCTCGCTATTGGTATGCATTCAGGCCAACTTGTTTCTCTGTCAATTACTGTCAGAAGATACTCTTTTCCTTCGGATTGAGGAAATGGACCTAATATGTCGATGTGGACGTGTTCAAATTCTTCTGCTGCCGGAAATTGACCCAGGGGGCTGACCGTATGTTTGTGCACTTTTGTTTGCTGGCAAGGAATACAGCACTGCGCCCACTTCTTAACTTCCTTTTTCATTCCTGGCCAGAAGAATCTCTGAGTCACCATTTTTTGTGTTGTTCGAACGCCAGGGTGGCTCAGGTTATGGATGCAGTCAAAAATAATTTTCCTCATTGTTGCTGGGACTACTGGTCGCTCTCGCCCTGTTGAAGTCTCACAGTATACTGATGAGTCTGTGCCCACTACGTCTACTGATTTGACTTGAAATTTTCCGTTGGCGATGAGTTGTTGTATCTCGGTGTCCTGATGTTGTATTCCGTAAGCTTTAGGAGTGCTGCTGGTAGGTTAATTTCTTCCACTCGCGACAGGGTATCGGCGACTGTGTTTGTCCTCTCCCTTTTTATACTCGATTTTAGTGGTAAACTGGGAGATGTAATTCAGTTGACGCAGTCGTCGTGGACTCGCCGTCGCTCTGTTTTGAGCTAGAGCGTGTGTTAGCGGCTTATGATCTGTCAAGATGGTGAATTCTCTTCCTTCCAGCAGGTCTCGAAAATATTTAACGCCTTCGAAGATAGCCAACAATTCGCGGTCATAAGTGCTGTAATTTCTTTGGGTCGAGTTCAGTGATTTCGAGAAAAATCCTAGTGGTCTCAATATCCCCTTTTGATTTTGTTGCAGTACTCCACCCATTCCCACGTCACTAGCGTCACAGGCTAGGTACAGTGGTGAAGTAGAAGAGGATGTGCCAGCAGTGTTGCATTTGCCAACGCTTTTTTCGTTTTCTCGAAAGCTGCTTCTTATTCTTCGTCCCAGTTGATTGGCGTTTTTATCGTTCTTTTTTGATTTATGCAGGTACTTGCAGAGTGGCTTCTGGATTTCCGACATGTTAGGAATGCATTGTCGATAAAAGTTGACCATTCCTAGATATCTTCGAAGAGTTACCACGTTATGTGGCTTTGTAAGTTCCAGAATTGTTGTTACTTTATCCTTGCGTGGTAAACCACCCTTCTTCAGTAACTGTGTAGCCCAGGAAGTCACTGATGTTTCTTCGAGTACGCATTTATCAATATTGAGCGTTAACCCAAATTCGGTCAATTTTCCAAGGACCAGTTCGAGATGTTTCTAGTGCTCTTCCTCGTTGGTTGATGCTATCAGAATGTCGTCGAGGTAGCAGAATATGAAGTCAAAATCCCTTAGGATCTGATCCATGAACCGTTGATAACTTTGTGCTGCATTTCTGAGCCCAAATCCCATTCTTGTAAATTCAAAAAGACCAAACGGCGTTATTATCGCTGTTTTTGGTACATCTTCGGGTGCAACTGGGATGTGATAGAAGGCTTTGTGGATGTCCAGTGTGAATAGATCTTTGTTCATGTAGTTGCGTGGTAAAATCTCGCAGGTTTGGTACCCCATATCTATCGGGTATTGTTTTCGTGTTGAGCTGTCTGTAGTCTCCGCATGGTCTGATGCTTCCGTCTTTTTTCATAACTATGTGGAGTGGAGATGCCCATGGAGATTTTGATGGTTGGCAAATCCCTTCTTCATCATCTGTCTAAATTCTTCCTTGGCTTTCTTTGAAACGGCTGGGTTGAGATGCCGTGCCCTTAGCACATACTGGAGGTCCCTGTGTTTCTATGTGATGGTACACTCCTACATCCTTGAATTCCTTAGTCCCTTGGTGTGAGGTGATTTTAGGGAATTTGGCTAATATTTCCGCGTACTTGTGCGCGGGTGGGATGCTATGTACTTGAGTATGTGTTACTTCCTCAAGTTTTCCGGCGATAGTCATTCCAGTTGTTGCATCTTGGAGTCGACTCTTACTGGAATTACTGCTAGGTTGTAGTGATGTAAAAAATCTACTCCGATGATTGCTCTCGAGACATCAGCGATGAGGAAGTTCCATTTGAATGACCGTCGTAAACCAAAATTTAGAGTTAAAGATTGTGCCATAGGTAGATATTGACGTACCATTGGCAGCATAAACCTTGAAGTTGGTAATTCTTCTCCGGTGAATTTTGATGCGGGTAACACGCTCACAGTCGCTCCGGTGTCTATCAGGAATTTAAAGTTTGTGTTTAAGCAGGTGATGAAAAGGCGGCTGGAGCTTCGTAAAACGGCCGTATCCGCCGCTACTTGCCGTTCGCTCTAGTTTTCCGTAGTTGTTTGAGAGTCTTGCGCTGTTTCCTTCTTGTGCCAACTGCAAGGCTCCTGACATTTGTTGATCTTTCTCTGAATCGAAAGTGGTACCAACAGAGACGCTTATTTCCTCTAGCGTTATCTCTTGATTCAATCCTGCTTCCGGAACGTCTTCTTGTCCTTGTTCTTGAGGTTGATCTACTCCTCCTGGTTTGCAGCTCACACAGTTGATTTCTCAAGTGTTGAACTTCCTTTGTGAGTTCCCTGAAGAGGTCTTGTTGTTTGAGGCTGGCCGTCGTTGATTTCATTTGCGTATGATGGCGCTTCAAACTCGTGAACTTTGTCGGCAATGACGGCTAGTCGATCGATGTCCTCAACTTCTACTGCGGCTAACACACTTCTGGTTCGTTGAGGGAGAGCCCTAAGCCATACGGTGCGAAGTACCTCAATTGATGCAGCGTTGCCTACTAGAGTCTGCATTTGTCGTAGAAGTTGGGATGGTTTTTGATCTCCCAAACTGGTCTCCTCAAGAAGTCGGATGATTTTCTTTTCTTGCGATTGGCTATATGTCTGCACCAATGGTTCTTCAAGGTGTCGTAAGGCGTATCTCCTGGTTCTCTGGCCAAATCAGCTACTTGAGCCATTATTCTGTACGGTAGCTGCCCAATGACCATGTTGATTTTCGAGTTTGTGATTGCACGTGGTCAGCGGCGAAGATTGAGTCCGTTTGTAAGAACCACAAATTGGGGTCATCTTCGTAGAACTATGGGAGTCTTATGTTACACGCCCTGACAGCTTCGATATTATTGATTGGTTTCTTCTCCCTGTCCTCCTTCAGCCATTTTTTTATCACGTCGGGTACGGGTATTTTTTCACGTACCTACGATATTTATCACGTCGGGGTCACCAATTTATATTGCGGGTGGCTGAGGTTTGTTGGTGTGTTCTAATTTTTTCCCCTCAATATAAGAGAAAAAGGAGTCTTAGACTTGACTAATAAACCGGGGGGAGATGTTACTCTGGCCCAGGCGTTAGTAGCCCACTAAGCTCCTGTAAGGAAGTCCCAGTGTCCCGTCTTGAGATCCAGGGAGGGGATTAGAACCGGCCGCTGGAGTGACAAGACGAGGCTAGAGATCTTCCAATTAAGAGGTCCTCAGGAAGACCGCTGCAACAGGGAAAGCACTTGCAAATCCGGGATGCAGGCAGATCTTATCCTGAGTTTAAACCCCACGCACTCGTTCATCTTTCAAATCATGTTTGACGCTGTTTAAGAAAAGAGGGATAAACAAATGACGTCCGTGGTTACTTAAACAGCGGAAAAACATGGTATAAATGCCTCCTCTCCCCTAAACTTTATAGAGGAATGATGGTCAAAAAGAGAAATCAACGAGGGGCTATAATGAACGAATGCATTTCTAATTTGGCAGGTCTCTGATCATTCCCTATTCCCGCCTTATTTCCGATTCCGGTACATTTAGCTGACCTAAATGTTGCAGTAACCGTAACATCTTAAATTGAACGCCTCACAAAAAAAAAAAAAAAAAAAAAAAAAAAAATGGGCAGACTTCGTTATGGAGTCCTTGCATTTTGTGCTACCGATGGGGCTCAGTAGCTGTATTTTACTTTACTTTATTTATTACCGTCATCTTCATTCATTTCAATGAAAAAAATGAATTAAAGGACATCGTGAGTTGCGGCGATTAGCTCGAGGAAGATGACTCAAGTTAATCAGCGACGGAATAAGGCGCCAGTTCCATAACTCGAGCCTTGATTTTGTCCTTGAATGTTCTCAGTGACAAGTTTCTGAAAACAGGGTCGATCTTGTTGAAGAGCTGGGGACCAAGAAAACGCGGATCTTACGCCTGAGAGTAACTCAATCGGCACCTTGCGGGTATATCGATGTTATTTCGGCCTTTCTTTAGGTGCTCGTGCGAAAGTGGACGAAGTTCCCGCAACCAACTCCTTTTTTCGGCACAACAACCCCGAAATAAAACAGACATAGAAAGTCGGAATGCCGAGCTCTCCTGGAATAGGTCACGGCATGGCGTGTGAGGCCTCATTCCTGCCAGCATTCGTACGGCCTTCTTCTGAACCCTGAAGACCCTCCTGGACGAGACATGACCAGAGTTGCCCCCTTGCGGATATACCATACGTCAGTCATGAGTGAAACAAGTGCAAAATAAACCATTCGCAGCATGGAGCGTGAGACGGAGAAAGATAGCCGCCGAAGACCAAAAAGCGACCGTGAAAGGACCCGAACGCATCAACAAGGGGCACCCAAGAGAGGCGAGAGTCTTCTGTGAGTCCCAGGAACCTGACAGTGTCAGTAGGCCGGCAGTGGCGGATCTAACGGAGGGGCCACAGGTGCCTTGGCCTCTCCCTTGGAGTCGAGGTCACTTGAACAAAAAAAAAAAAAAATCATCAAAACCTCCTCCTAAATTCCGTCGAAGAGGGGTTGATCACCTCTAATTTTAGGATAATTTTCTCAGAGGCCCGAGGGTTAGAGGTTAACGAAGAGACGCGAACTGCCAAGTTTTTTAAGGCAAAAATACTCTCGTGAATAGCCTCACTGAGGCGGAAAAATTGACGTTGAACGCGTGCCACGCCAAGGGCAAAATTCATAAGCGAAACGTCACATTGTGAGGAAAAAAAAACTCTTCCGAAAGGCACAACGAGTAAACGACGCAAAATGCTCGCATGACGGGCAATACGCAACAGCTCGGGAAAACACTCGCGTGAATCGCCACAATCGAGGCAACATAAACGTGAAATGCCGCGTCAAGAGCAACAAATATGTGAAATGCTTTACCAAGAGCAATGCTAAGGTGACGTATTGTCCATTTTATGAAAAAATTCGTCGGTTTCACGAAAGATTACTCAATAACATAACGAAATTGTCTGTTTTATGAGAAAACTTTCAAATGTATAAGACATCTTAAGCTTATAAGCATGTTTGGTTGATTTTATGAGGAAATTGTCAGTCTAATTGTTAGTTTTCGTTCTTCAGCGCAAGAGTGTTCTCGGTCCTCTAAAATTGAAAGTATTCGAATAGACGATGTTTCTCGGGGGTCTCACAATTATGCCAATCGCTATATTGCACCTGTAAAGCTACCTGTTTCAATCTGATCATGAGAGCCGGTTGCATAAAATCATCAGCAGTTTATATCAACAGTCGTAAAATGTTGTGCCCCCCCCCACCCAAATAACGACGTGATTCGAAAGTATAAACAAGTTTTGGGGCTGCTACCCCTCAAGGGCCTTAAGTCCAAAAGTTAAGTGCACAAGTTTTCCTACATATACGCAGGGATTTTCTATTTATCCTTCTGATATACGGTGGATTCGGGTAAATGTAAAACCAATTCTTCTACACGCATCCTTTTTCGTGAAATTCAATTCAAAGTTTTCTGGTTTAGTTTTTATGCCACATCGAGTGGGAGATTGCAGTAAATAACGGGAACGATTTG